>CM029602.1:4190163-4790163 GCA_017311375.1 Mytilus coruscus | reverse complement strand
AAATGTAAAGACACATTTAATCCGGTTTCAAACCATAAATAATAAATGCACAGATACTTTTAATCCGAAACCATAAATAATAAATGTAAAGACACATTTAATCCGAAACCTTAAATAATAAATGTAAAGACACATTTAATCCGGTCTCAAACCATAAATAATAAATGTAAAGACACATTTAACCCAGTTTCAAACCATACATAATAAATGTAAAGACACATTTAATCCGGTTTCAAACCATAAATAATAAATGTAAAGACATATTTAATCCGATTTCAAACCATAAATAATAAATGTAAAGACACATTTAATCCGGTCTCAAACCATAAATAATTAATGTAAAGACACATTTAACCCGGTTTCAAACCATACATAATAAATGTAAAGACACATTCAATACGGTTTCAAACCATAAATAAAAATGTGTGTATCCTCCAAAAAATTACTAGTACATAATGCTTTATTTGAACAACAGTAGTTTATTTTATGAATAAGTCTTAAATGCTTAAAAGCTTGTTTCAGAAAATGTTATAAGGATAAGCTTCGTGACCATTGTACGGATCTGCATATGATACTAAACGGGGCGTCCAGGGCTGTTCTTATCTCAGAATGATCTCAATCTATTTTTGTATCTTTTAGTATCAAATTTGAATAAATTGTATACGAAAGTGTTACAAAAACTGCATAATAGTTATTTGCTTCTAAATTTTAAACGCTACTAATTCACTTTACCACACATATTTACCGACTTAAAAAAAACTTCAAATACCTGTATACATGTTTTTTGGCAAAGATCTTACCAATGAGTTAATATATAATGTAAATACAATTGTATGGGATGTACAGGGTATCAGAATGCTTCATAAAATAAGTTCTAATCTCTGTCCTGCCTTTTTATTTTTCACTCTATTTGCTCCTGCCTTTTTTTTATTGGTTTATCCAGACTTTTTTTACATAAATTGTCACCCTGCCTTTTTTTTTTTTTTTTTTTTTTTTTGCCAAGATGCTCATCTGCCTTTTTTTTTAACTCAAAACTCCTGTCCTGCCTATTTTTCAAATTTCATCATGCCCCCCGCCCATAAAAATCAAATGGTAGCTCCCTAATATCCCAAAAATTGAGGATGTTACATGCATAACAGATTTATCATCACTAATACACCTTGAATGGAGGAGAAATGGTAAGAGCTGAAAGTACAAGAATAGTAAATATTTTTCAGCACTTTCAAAATTACATGTATGTTATTTTTTATTTATAAATGAACCATCTGCTTTAATCTGGAAACTGTAGTGCAGAGAGGCCATTTGTGATGTAACTGTATGACGTCATACACATGTCGAATTTAACATATTTGACCTAAAATGGCCATTTCACGCGTATGTAGTTTGGTCAAATATATATTAGAAAGAGCTTAAACCCAAAACATTTTTAAACACATTCAACCTGTTGAAAAATACATGTTCTAGCAAAATATGATTTAAGGTAAAGCATTTGCTTATCTCTACAATTATTTAAAAAAGATTAGACTTTCACCATGGATACAAAAGTAGTGTCAGGAGTTGACTTGGATGACATGGATCAAATAACAGACGTGTATAAAAATGAAAACAATTAAAAAGCATTGTATGTGCGCACAACATTCGTTTCTGAAATAACTTTTAGCAGGTGCGCTTATGGCCAAGTGTTTTGAAATCTAGCTATCATGCATGAAAAGTTTAGGCCCACTGCATTTGTGTGCACCTGTCCTGAGTCAGGAGCCTGTTGTTCAGTGGTTGTCGTTTGTTGATGTGTTTCATGAGTGTTTCTCGTTTCTCGTTTTTATATAGATTTAAGACCGTTGGTTTTCCTGTTTGAACTCTTTTACACTGGTCATTTTGGGGTCCTTTATAACTGGCTGTTCGGTGTGAGCAAAGGCTCCTTGTTGAAGGCCGTACTTTGACCTATAATTGTTTACTTTTTACAAATTGTGACTTAGATGGAGAGTTGTCTCATTGGCACTCATACCACATCTTCTTATTTTCATATGATTCTACATCCTATCGATACTAGAATGTTGCCATTGCACATGGGCATGCTTTTCCTTTGTAGTTTTACACAAATGTACATATAAAGTTTCACATTTTGTCATGCTGTGGCCTACTTTACTGTCTTCGCTTTGCATATTTTTGAAGTCAATAGTATACTATATATATACTGACGTGTATTTTTGAAGTCAATAGTATACTATATATATACTGACGTGTATTGCAGTATTGTTTTTCCTTTGTTGGATTATTGTTTCATTTGTAATCATACCACATCTCCTTATGTTTATTGTTTCATTTGTAATCATACCACATCTCCTTATGTTTATTGTTTCATTTGTAATCATACCACATCTCCTTATGTTTACTGTTTCATTTGTAATCATACCACATCTCCTTATGTTTACTGTTTCATTTGTAATCATACCACATCTCCTTATGTTTATTGTTTCATTTGTAATCATACCACATCTCCTTATGTTTATTGTTTCATTTGTAATCATACCACATCTCCTTATGTTTATTGTTTCATTTGTAATCATACCACATCTCCTTATGTTTATTGTTTCATTTGTAATCATACCACATCTCCTTATGTTTACTGTTTCATTTGTAATCATACCACATCTCCTTATGTTTACTGTTTCATTTGTAATCATACCACATCTCCTTATGTTTATTGTTTCATTTGTAATCATACCACTTCTCCTTATGTTTACTGTTTCATTTGTAATCATACCACATCTAATCATACCACATCTCCTTATGTTTACTGTTTCATTTGTAATCATACCACATCTCCTTATGTTTACTGTTTCATTTGTAATCATACCACATCTCCTTATGTTTACTGTTTCATTTGTAATCATACCACATCTCCTTATGTTTACTGTTTCATTTGTAATCATACCACATCTCCTTATGTTTATTGTTTCATTTGTAATCATACCACATCTCCTTATGTTTACTGTTTCATTTGTAATCATACCACATCTCCTTATGTTTACTGTTTCATTTGTAATCATACCACATCTCCTTATGTTTACTGTTTCATTTGTAATCATACCACATCTCCTTATGTTTACTGTTTTTGCTGTATTGATTGATTTTCCCTAGTAACTCATGTTGATAGCATACTGACTGAGTTACCATTGAGACCATACTGTATACATGTAAACTTGCAACTGTTGATGGTTAAGAAACTTTTTGATCATATCGTCTTTATTTCACATCGATCGATAAACTTGGTTAATCATTTTGTAATTATTGTAAGAAGTGTTCTTTGTAAAAGAGAGGCGAAAGATACCAAAGGGACATTCAAACTCATAAGTAAAAAAATAAAATGACAACGCCATGGCTAAAAAAAGAAAGAAAGAAAAAGACAAACAGACAAACAACAGTACACAAAACACAACATACAAAACAAAAGACTGAGCAACACGAACCCCACCAAAAACTGGGGGTGATCTCAGATACTCCGGAAGGGTAAGCAGATCCTGCTCCACATGTGGCACCCGTCGTGTTGTTCATGTTAGTAATGTTGTAATGGGTAATATTTTGTCATCCTTAATTACACGAACGCTGCTTATAATTCATATGATATATGTTAGTATGTTTGTTAATAACATTTTAGTTTGTGTACAATTTCTTACCGTCTTTAAATGTCTGCATTTTCTCTAAAAAGTAAACAAACACATGAAATAAATTCATCATAGATACCGGGATTAAAAACGCGCGTTTCGTCTACAAAAGACTCATCAGTGACGCTCGAATAAAAAAAGTAAAAATAAAGAACGAAGTTGAAGAGCATTGACGATCCAAAATTTCGAAAGGTTTTGACAAATAAAGCTAAGGTAATCTATTCATGGGGTAGAAACCCTTAGTATTTCGGAAAAAAAGTTCAATACACTTTCGTAATGACTGACACATTTTGAATATTTTAACAGTGAAACAATATCAAGGAGGACTTAGATAAAAAAAAAAAAAAAAAATGGATGATACTTTTAAGTCGAGTGTTTGCTTGTATGAAAACAAGAACGTTCTTACCTGCTCTTATTCAACGAAGTGAGGTTTTACATGTAGGATTTTAGATCATTTAAGATAAGATCTCTTGACACTTATAATGAAATACAGAATAGTTTATTCAGTTCACTCATAGATAATAACAAACTTGTAAAAGATACCGAACGAACCCGGATTACATGTGTAAAACACACACTGTAACATGTGAAACTAATAAAAGAAAGTCCACTTCAACATGAAGGGTGCATGTGGACTTTCAAAATGAATTTTCAGTTTCAAAAAGGAATATCAAAATGGTGTAAATAAACAGCGTTTTGTATACAGAATACATAATGACTATTCAAACTGTATTATTCTGTTCCTTTACATAGATGCTGAATATCATAAAAATAATTATGAATGTTTCCATTTTCGTTTCATTTTTTTCTATAAGATATCGATAAGAAAGAGGACGAATATAGTTTAGTTATCACTAATATATGGACCTGTGTTAAGTCGCTTTGTCAGACGAATAAATTTAACACCTTTTAAAAACAACTAAAACATACGAAAGATGGAAAACCACACATTTATTTTATTTTCGTCGTACACAATACCTCAACAAATTTAGAAAAAAACGGTTTGAAAACCTGAAGGGTGCTTCTCTTTGTGAGTAGCGTAGGATACGACTAGTATTTAAATTTACACAAATTTGCACATCAATAAAATCGGTCGTTACAAATTTATATATGGATACCTACTATATGAACAAAGAACACGTAACATATATGACATGTGAATTCTTGTCAACATTGGGGCAGATATTGAATGCTTTGGAAGAGTAAGCATACGCAGTTATGTGACCAACACACTATGAGTCTGAGTCAGAGTAAAAACAAACATCATCATGGTAACTTTCACCAAGTCTTTCAATCGTCATTAAAATTAACAGTTATATTAAAGATTCGTGTTACTTTATGTAAAACAATGATATGGATTATTACTAATATAGAAAAAAAATATCAGTACTAAAAGACTTAAAACTGCTAAATTTTGAAAATTTTCGATCATCTATATAAAATATATATAATATGGATAACAAAATGCTATCGGAAGTAAATCAATTAATTGTTTTCTGATGTCATCCTAACAATATTTTAGACAGGTAAACTTTGCAGTGTGTTTTAATGAATTAATTATGTTCATCAGCAATATGTAGCGCCGAATAGATGACATTTTGTTTTTATGTAAATAAACATTATGTTGAAAAATGTTTATATTAAAACAGGATTCTTTGATATTCAATCAGTGGAACAACTTTCTGATTTTGACCCTTGAAATACAGGGTGATTGGCCATATCTCATATTAAAGAGGTCAAATTTGTTAAAATGATGTCAAACACTCTGGAGATAATGGCTAAGGTCATGATTGACATGCTTTCATGATAAATTATACTTGATAAGACTGCATGTGATTGTGAATTACAAAATAAATCAGACTGAAATTAAAACTAAGTCTTAATAGTTTGATATTTATCGGGCTCCCTCCAGGAAGAAAAAGAAAGCAACTGTAGATACATGTAGGTGTATTGCTTATGAAAAGATTTTTGCAAAGTAAATCATGGGTTGTTAACCTTCCTTGTCTATGCAATGGTAAGAGTCTAACCTTGCCTTTTGCGTAGTGTCTTTAATACAGTTCATAAGGATATAGGACAATCATGTATCGTACGTTTTACTTAATTTCTTCTTTCTACGAATAGAGAACTGAATTTATACGGAAGCTGCATTATTCGGGTCCGATCTTTTGAGAAATCATTCCGTTTATTCTTTTAAGTTTAAAGCATATAATTCCTACATAGGTACTAAATAGTCAGACAGGTTCTTTTGAACAATAAAATGATTTTTTTTTTTTTAATTTTGTCCCTTGAAATGAACGATTTCCTTCTGTACTGATTTTTTTTTTTTATAATTGAATGGTGTGTTAATGTTTTTAAACGTAATGTTACTTTCAAACCTAAATTTATACACTACTGCTGCAGTTTTTATTGAAAAATAAATCTGTTGAGTTTAAGGAATTAATATTGTATTAGACCACTACAAGAGTAGACCTTGTCACAGTACTTCAGTCCTTCAAAAGACCTTCTTCGTTAGATATTAAGACCTTGTAACAGTACGTCAGAGGTCACTCAAATAGGATGGGTGTACAGAGTTCTGAAAGAGATTAAGTAGCAGTAGCAGAGATTTCCAAAACTACTAAATCAAAGGAGAAGGTCCGGTAAGGGCTGATTTCGGCCCAAAATTCGAAGTACATTTGATGAAAGATTTTTGACATTTTTAAAAACTCAAGTGTCTACTTCAGTCGATTCAATTAGTTAATGTAAAAGATTTGAACTGATTTGGTCATTAAAGACGCCTAAATTCAAGCTTAAATATGAAAAATCTATCAAATATGCCACAAAACGTCACTTTTCAGATGGTTATTGTCTAAAATGATAGTGGCCGCATTCGTGTTCAGTCTCAACCTTTATATATGTTATGTATCATCATCAAATACAACGTATATTTAAATATTAACCATGAACACAAGTGCGGCCACTTTCATTTTAGACAAAAACGTCTAAAAATAAGCACAAATGCAAAAATTGTAAAGCGTTCAGTAATTTTGCCTGAACTAATGATGCTAGTACCTGATGCATGTGCATTGTATTGTAAAAAAAAAGCCCATGTTTATGTAACAAAAGTATTCTCCTTTCCAATAAATAGCTAACAGTTTATTTAACAAATTTTTGAATACTATATTTTGGGGCCAAAAAGGGTCTTACCTGGCTTCTCCAAGTTTTAAAAAGTAAAAATACTGAAATCTGAAGCGAGATGATATTCTCATTTTTGATCTATTAAGTTATAAGGTTAAACAGGAGTTGTAATCACACCTGAATGTCAAAGGTGTACACGACTTACTTCTTGTTTTAGCATATTTCTAAAATTTATTTTAAGATACTTTTGTCAGAAAGAGAAATTCTGATTACTGGTGCGTCATTCTGATAGTTCTCTGTCATCTATCCGTATAATTTTATCAAAATAGTTATGAGAACGCAGCTTCAAGAAAAAAAAATATTACAATTTACTAAATCGGTTATTTATTTACTTTTGCCTTATTATGATACATGGATATTATATTTTCCGGTCGTTGCATCCGTCTTTCGTCCATCAGGTTCCAAATTTAAAACTTTAAAATTATATACCAAATTAGGGATCCTCCCTCCTGCTGAATCCCGATTCCCTTCTCCTGGATTCCCGTTCCCTCACTCCGGAATATTCTGGAGTCGGCCTGAACCCGGTTCCCTCACTCCGGAATGTTCCGGAGTCACCTTGGATCCGGACTCCGACCACTCACTTACCATGTCCATTATTAAAATTTCCGTCCACTCCGGAATATTCCGGAGTACCTGTTTATGACCTTTCTATGTTACATAAGGACGTTGCAATCAAAATGAAGGACGAAATTCGTTAAAATCACTGAATGCAGTCACTTTAAATTGCTAGAAATTAAATATGAATCCAATATCCAGGATTAATAAGAGAGGAGGTTTGTTCGTGCGTGACAAATATATGAAGTAGCTACATAAGATAAGGTGAATTAAAAGCAACAATTCAAGTCAAAAATTATTCAAAAAAAAAAACAAAAACAAAAACAAAACAAAGAAGAGATAGATGACTATTCGCCTTGCCGTGCATAAATATACTGTTTAGTTTGGATTGCAAATTCGAGTACTCTTTCTGGTATTTGTATACTTCAAATGCCTTTAACATGTCTATGCTTTATATTACGAAGCTCTTCTTTCGCTTATATTTCACTTTCAAGAAAGATATTTTCTGTTTTCATAATAAAGGTTAATTTAGAAATTAAACTTGAAACATCTGCTTGATCTTAAACGACGCTTGAGATAAAAATTTACATTTTGTGGGTGTTTTTTGCTTTGTTTTCGATGATATCTTAAAAAAAAGGATATATGTACTCACTGTGAAACATCACCGCCAGATAAAGGTAACCCCAGAGCGGTGAAAAGCAAAAAGTATCTACTCCCCGCACAGTAAAAAAACTATTCGACGTTCAATTTATCCGCTTTATTTACACGAATTTCTCTGTGAAAACAATAGTTTATTTCGAAATACAGTGTTGTTCAAGCTTAAATATGACATATCTTTGTTTTACGAAAACGTCAAATGAATAGTTGAAAGATAAATGTGTTTTTAAGAAGGTTGAACTCTTCACATGCTTCTTTAAACAGGTACCACATTGTCCGATTCTAACGATTTGAAGAGAAAGTAAGCCAAGTAAGGATCATAGTTCAGCCTTAAATTGTATAGCTACATTATCGGGAATCAGTATAACAAAACTTTAAATGTCAGCAAAGGGTAAAATATACTGAAAATAAAAATTTGACCTTACCTGACTTAACATTCAGGGGTACCTATATCCGGTGGTGATGCTTTTAATAGCGGTTTTGCTTTAAAAAAATAAAATAGTTGTCTTTCGAATGTAGGTGCCGTATAGGTGCGCTTCAAAAGAGAAAAATAAAACATCTGAATTTTACCCATTGTTGAAGGCCGTACGGCGCCCTACAGTTGCTAACATCTACGTCATTTGGTCTTTAGAAGAAAGTTGTCTCATTGGCAATCATACAACATCTTACTGACAAAGTTTAAACTATTTTTAGATTTGAGGTCAAAAATTTACACTAACTGAAATAAAAAAAGATATTCACAAAACATGTTGACATTAAAGGAAGCGTATAAGCGACTTTTCTTTTTACTGTTTCTTCCTATGTTTGCGTTAGCTTGAATATTGTGTCCAAACTTGCCCCAACTGTTCAGGGTTCGACCTCTGCGGTCATATCAGGCTGCGGTCGTATCAGGCTGCGCTCGGCGAAGCATTTTATTGTGTCTTGCCTTGACAAAGTAGCTGAGGCAAGACTTAGGCATGCTGATGCGACTAAGGCATCAACAATTGTTAAAGATTTTGATTAGGTCAGTTTAAAGGGAACCATTCATGGTAGGTCAGTGATATTTGGTAAGCAGTTGTATGAGAATTGGAACATTTTATTTTCGTGGAGATTATCTTGGTTGGACCTCTTAGTCATGGTTCCTTTTACTTTGAAAATTTTGCATAGTTTACATGTTAAAGTGTTGCTATTATTTGCAGGATACCATAGAAAATTACATTGGAGAAACAAATATTTTTGTATCAAGAGTTTATTATCAGAGATGATTATATTCATGGAACTGTTTCTTTTACATGTTGATGTTAAAAGTCTGGCTCAGTTTGTAATGATCTAGATAAAACAGGGTTATTATCACATCAGCATGAGAGTATCTTTTTTAAAAGATGGCATTTAATTGTTTTGCTGACTTGCAAAGAGTTAGCTCCCTTATTCCAAACCATTAGATCAAGGGCCATTTAATAATTTTGCAAAAAAGGACAAAGACTCAAAATTCCAGTGTTAGTGATGGTCAGTTATTTTATCTTGTAAATCCTATTAAAAGGTGTTGTTGGGAATATATCAATTGGACAGCAACCCAACAAGCCAAATTAAAAAAGACAAAAGACATTCTGAAAAAAAGGAGTGTCTATACCATATTTCTAACACTAAATCACCCTAGTCTTGACCTTTTGTTCATATTTTGACCAACCAATTTGGTCAGTAAAGGAAATATTGTGCTTTTTATTAGATTTCAATACAACAAAAGTACGTTATAACACAAACCTTTGCGAGATAACGCAAACATTTACGTTATAACGCAAACTTTTGCGATATAGCACAAACCTTTATCTCGCAAACCTAGGGAAAAATTTTTAAAAAAAGTGTGTGGCGCTAAAACTCTTCGGTAGACATTCCTAAATAAAAAGTGTTTCTAACTTTTTAAGTACAGCTCTTTGTAAGAAACAGGCAGAGTTCGATATATGAAGGTTTCAGATTTTATCTAAAATGGGCCTAGTAGAAGCAGTAAATGAATACTGCTCAAAAAATAATTTTGAGTGGGAAAATATGAGTGGTTGCCATGGTAACGAACACTCTATTTTTTGGTTGTTAAGCGTAGTAAAATCTTTCAAAAATCAGCTAAATCACCACAATTCATAGTCTGATTATGAATAGAATCGTGCATTTTTCATTAATGTTCATATGTAACATTGATACAACTTGGTTAAGCTTCATTTTAGTGAAGATTGCATGTCAACCAAATTTGTAATTTTTTTGAAAAATTTTGCCAAAAAATGCATATTTTCAACTTTTCTGAAATTGGGATTTTTGCGAAATTATCAAATTTTCTCTGGTGTTTTTCAGAAAAGTGCAAATGTGTACAGAATAGTTAGCACTGTAATTATGAAGTTTGGATACTACTTTACCAAATTAAATAGAAAAATGCGTGGGATTTTCTTTAGTTTTATCACCATAGCAACCGACTTTTTCCTTGGAAACGGAGTTTTTATTTGCAGAATATTGCAGTTTAAGAGCTTAAATGTCCTGAATTGTTTCATAACCGATAAGAAAATAAATAAAAGCTAACGCAAACTTTAAATTACTATCGTTAAGTGTTGTTGACTTCAATTGTTACCATGGAAACACATATTATCCATAGCAACATCCACTCAAAAACTGCATAAATAGAAATTTATGTAAAAAAATACATAAATAGAGGGTGTTTACTTTCAAATTGGAATATGACGTTATTCTTTGCTTCACTCACAGTCTTGTCTGGTTTTTTTCTTCTTCAGATGGTTCAATAAATGTAATATATGATGTAACATTGGGGTTGGGGGGTTTGGAAAAAAAGGGGGGTATGTTGATTTTTTAAAATGTTTCATACAAGTAGATACTTGAAAAGATAATTGCGTTTGGTCGGACTTTGTTTCGAGTTCATCATCTGATAATCCATTTTTGAAAGTAAACAGATGATGAACTTCATGGGATTGCAATAGCCGGGCCAACCTGGCTTATGGTAAGGCATGATAGATATGGCCCTTAACAATTGTAAGAAAATTCTGAATTTCTTAGGCACACACCCGTCTGAGATCCTTCTTCTGAAATCTCCTTCCTCTCCTTTAAGAAAGTAAACATGTAAAAATGTATCATTTCTTTAGGTTGAATCTTCAAAAAAATCGTTTTGCTATTCTCAACGTTTTTTTTTTAACCTTTACATGAATTACGCCCCTATTTTCTGTATCTGTCTCTGTAACCTTTATAAAAGACTGTCCCGAGATTTGGAATGAAACCACTAAGCTGAGAATGTCTGCATGATCACAAGATTAATAACAGTAATAATTTGAAGACAAATTCCACACATGGTCTTATTCAATTAACCGCAACACTAGAAACAGCGCAGTACATACCAATCTTATTTTTCTTTGTAATTATCAATGCTTTCTAGTCCAAACAAGTTGTAATCATTAATGAATACAAGACTTTAGTGTCCAATGTGAAATTAAAGAACAAATTTCCAATGTCCCGCGAATTGCACACATTTGATCGATTCAAGGTATAAGGGCAAAAACTAAAATAAACACTTTTATGGCCGCACCGCGATATGGTTGGGGAGGGGGAGTAGGTACATTAGTCGTCACAAAGTTGGTTTCCATTTTCTAATTTTAGTTTGCCTCAACCAAATCTTATGAAACATGTATACACAATGCTTATTACCACAAAACAGAGTTCAAGTTTGAATTTTGTTGGTGTCACTGTCAACTGTATAATTTGCCTTAAATGGCATGGTTAACTAAAGAAATTTCTCAAAGTGACCATTCGATCTTATGAGAACCTTTCTGGAGCCCTTTTTTTCTGTCATACATACCATATTATATTTTTCGACTTTCATGTAGATTTTTTGTTATCTTTTCTGTGAATTTAAAAAAGAATATGTGGTATAATTGTTAATGAGACAACTCTCTTCAAGAGACCAACATGACACAGAAATTAACAACTATAGGTGATCGTACGGCCTTCAACAATGAGCTTATACCGCAGTCCCACTAGGCCACGATCGCACTACGATCTGTGAAAAAAATACAAATTTAGACGATCGTAGTGCGATCGTGTAGATCGCAGTAAGGTCGTAATACGGTCGTGGTGAGGTCTTCAAGATCGTGATGAGCGTGGTCATCTTTGAACATGTTCAAAACAATCGTGGTGCGGTCGTGGCGAAATCATGTCGTAGTAGAAGCGTAGTGAGAGCGCAGTTAGGTCGTGGTAAGATCGCAAAGGTCGCTGTTACATCGTATTGAGAGCGTAGCGAAAGCGGGATTCTATTCGGAGAGACTGCGCTACGATCTCACAGCGACGTTACTACGACCTCACTACGACCAGCACGTTCTCACCGCGACCCATCTACGCTTCCACTACGACTATACCACGTTTACACCAAGCTGTTCAAGACCATAGTACGATTCAAGCACGTCCATGCTGTCCTCATCACGCTCTTCTTACGACCCGACTACGTTCTTACTACGACCATCATGCTAATTGTCATTTTCACATGAAATATATAAAAGCCCTCCAGCTTTTGTTTGTCTGTATGTAATTTGGACCTCTTGTCTTTTTTCTCCAACGGCTCAACCCTGCTTGACACATATCTGTCATCCCTGCTTTCGTTCACTAAAACATCGTCATTTGAGCTTGATGGACTAGCAATAGGTTGTATATAATTTGTCACAAATCGTATGAGTTGGTTTATATGACAATAAAAAAAACTTGAAAAAAAGAAAAAGATTGAGGTTGCATTGGTCGGTGCGACATCTCTGCTAGATCAGGATTCGTTACTATCAGACCTCCCTCTGCCTCTACACCTACACCTACCACCACGCTCACGCGTTCTGGTAGATTTTGGTGGCATGACTGTGTTGTTTCCGAGAAATCTAAGTATTAATCAGAAATATAAGGAATGGAACAGTATTTATATGGAACACGATGTTGACGTTATTGCTGAGAACGTAGTAAGATCGCGGTATGAACGTAGTATAATCGTGGTAAGAACGGGCTATAATCGCAGTAGAAGCGTGGTAAGATCGTGTTGCAATCGGATAACTCGTGGTATGGTCGTAGTGAGAACGTGATGAGCGTAGTAAGATCATAATAATCGTAGAGAAAGCGTGGTGAGAACGTGGTATAATCGTAGTGGGATCGTTGTGGAAGCGTAATGAGGACGTAGTATCATCGTGAAATCAACGAAAAATAATATTTTCATGCCGCTCATACCGCGACCTCACCACGATCTGAATTTATTTTAGATCGCGGTGAGCGTGGTGCGATCGTGGTCTAGTGGGACTGGGGCTTAAGCCCATGCCACATAGTCAGCTGTAAAAGGTCCAGAAATGACAATGTAAAACAATTCAAACAAGAAAATCTAACGGCCGAACTTTGGTGTTGGGTTTATATATATTAACATAACCTCCCTTTAGTTTTTCATGAATTTGTGATATGACATTGAGAAGTATTGAAATTTATTCTTTGAAAAAGCGACGGGCGTAACATGTGCTCATGGCGCAGCTGTTTATTTTATTTTATGGAATAACACCCTTTCAAAGTCTAGGATCAGCCCCCAAAGGTATGAATACATTTGAACTGTGCAGTAGTTAATGTACACCTTAGCATTGCATTATCCTGAGTAATAACAAAGAGATTTTACCTTTGTTATGTGTAAAGTGTTCTTAAAAGACCATGACTTTATATGTTTTGTTTTGGTCTGTCCGTCCATCTGTCTGTCCTTGTCACTTCAGTTTCAGTTTGGAAATGCTTAAACCAAATGTTTCTATTACTGGTTTGTAAGCTTAATAATATATTTATAAGTGAGATTTCAAGTTGAGTCTCTTGCTGTTTGAAATTTGTGAGAATTATTGCGCTAGGAAAATTAGAATTTTTCCAAAATTTCTTAATTTCTTCCCATTTGTAAAGGACATATATTGTCAGAGCAATACTTTAAAAAATTATATGGACCTTGACAAAAGCTAGAATGTGCTATTGCAATCCCCATGAAGTCGATCATTTGTTAGTAACATTTCATGAATAAATATAGATTACCAGATTGAAACCAAATGTTGTAGAAAAAAGTAAAATAACAAATATACGGAACACTGAGGACAATTCTAAACAGAAAGTCTCTAAGCAAATGACAAAATCAAAAGCTCAAACACATCAAACGAATGGATAAAAACTGTCATATATTACTGACTTGGTACAGGTATTTTCTTATGTAGAAAATGGTAGATGAAACCTGGTTTTATAGCTAAACCTCTCAATTTTCCTTAAAAGGATTTATGAAAGATTCAAACAAAAACTACCAAACCTCCACTCCTCCCCCAAAATGCCACAGTGAATATATTCAAATTTGTTGAGTCTTCTCAAGGAGCAAAGACAGGACTGAGAGTTAAATAGATTAAAGCATGCAGTTATATTCCCATTAGAAAAATGAAAATTATAAGCATAATTATATGTATTTGTAAAAATTATATTATATATATTTTGATTGGATGTTGTTATGGGTGATATTTGCTACCATGACAACTGTTATAATAATACTTAACCGTTGTAGTTTAGATTTAGAGTGTATATATGCTTTTATGTATTTTCATAAAGGTTTGGAAACAATTGAGAACATTGAATTCCCTATACTGCAGAATTCAACAAATAAAAACTCTATTTCCAAGGGACAAATACATTAACATGGTGATCAAATTCAAGAGAGCCCCACGCAATATTCTATTTATTTTGGTCAAGTAGTATTCAAACTTTGTTACTACAATGCTAGTTATGCTTTACTTATTTGCACTTTTCAATAAAAACACATGAGAAAATTTGATAATTTCACAAAACTCCATGATTCAGAAAAAGAAAATATGTGTTTTTTTTTTTTTTGTATATTTTAACAAAAAATCTAAAAGTCGGGTTGAACTGCAATCTTAAGGAAGTTCGCTTCTCAGTTTCAAATTAATTAACTTTTCAAAACACTAGTTAATATCGATAGGGGATCAATAAAGGAATCAAAAGAGTAAAAAAAATATACAGGTCAATGTGCTTGTTTTCGAGATATTACCCATTGAAATTTTGGCGGGAAAATATTCTCTCTTGACTTTTCATAGCTTTCTCATTGACAAGTTTACATTCTCAAAAACTATTAAAGAATAATCGAAATTTTATATAAGACTTTTACAGATGGCTTATCATTACACATGTAAAAGATTTATAAAAAGAAAAATGGGGGTCAATGGCCATTTTTTAAAGGTATTCAAATGAATAAAACCAGAGGTTTCCGAAAATCTGACAAAAATCCCAAAACATGACAAGCGAACTACCTTAACTAAGCTCTGAAGCTAAAACCAAGTTATATCGATGTTATATATGAAATTTCTGAAAAAAATTTGATTCTTTATATAATCAGGCTCTCCGACCAAACGTTTTCTTTTCAAGTATCTACATGTATGATATTTAAAAAAAAAAAATAGACCTACCCCCCTTTTTTTCCCCACCTTCCAACCCCAATGTTACATTATATATTACATTTGTTGAACCTTATGAAAAAAACAGACAAGACTGTGAGTAAGCAAAGCATGCAGTCGTATTCCAATTTTAATGTATACACCTTCTATTTATGTATTTTTTTACATAAATTTCTATTTATGCAGTTTTTGAATGGATGTTGCAATGGATAATATGTGTTTCTGTGGTAACTATTGAAGTCAGCAACTCTTAACGATGATGATTTAGAGTTAGCGTTAGCTTTTATGCATTTTCTTATCGGTTATGAAACAATTCAGGACATTTAAGCTCTTAAACTGCAATATTCTGCAAATAATAAATCCGTTTCAAGGAAAAATCGGTTGCTATGGTGATAAAACTAAAAAGTCCCACACATTTTCTATTTAATTTGGTAAAGTAGTATCCAAACTTCATAACTACAGTGCTAACTATTCTGTACACATTTGCACTTTTCTGAAAAACACCAGAGAAAATTTGATAATTTCGCAAAATCCCAATTTCAGAAAAGTTGAAAATATGCATTTTTGGCAAAATTTTTCAAAAAATTTACAAATTTGGTTGACATGCAATCTTCACTAAAATGAAGCTTAAACCAAGTTGTATCGATGTTACATATGAACATTTATGAAAAACTCATGATTCTATTCATAATCAGGCTCTGAATTGTGGTGATTTAGCTGATTTTTAAAAGATTTTACCACGCTTAACAACCAAAAATTAGTGTTCGTTACCATGGCAACCACTCATATTTTCCCACTCAAAATTATTTTTTTAGCAGTATTCACTTACTGCTTCTACTAGGCCAATTATAGATAAAATCTGAATACCCTCATATATCACATGTATATGGCACTCTGCCTGGTTCTTATAAAGAGCTGTACTTAATTGTTCACGTCTCATATACTGTTTAGCAAAAGAACAAACA
The DNA here is from genome assembly GCA_017311375.1 of Mytilus coruscus. Classification (NCBI taxonomy): domain Eukaryota; kingdom Metazoa; phylum Mollusca; class Bivalvia; order Mytilida; family Mytilidae; genus Mytilus; species Mytilus coruscus. Next base: position 4,773,690 of record CM029602.1, on the reverse strand, counting down.
CGTAGTTGTATAGCATTTGAAAAACGAGCCACCGAAACTTTTCAGGAAAGTGCTTTTTATGAGTAAAAGTTAATTCTAAAAACATTATCCGGAAATAGTTAGATACTATTTATAAAAAGTAGCTTTTGAATGTGTATGCTTCTTTATCATCATCAGATGGTCATTAATATGTCTTAGTATCTATAGCTATGTTGATTTACTGGGAATCAATTTAAAAAAATAGAAACCTTATTTTTGTAAATGTTTATGTTTGCAACTTAAAATATATTTCAAATATTATCTTTGGGAACGTATATTTTGCAAAGATTCAGATTTCAAAGATTTTAAAGTCTCACCACTTGTAATACATACAATAAACAATCATCATTATATATACATTGTTTAAAACAGAAATTGTATAAGTTTAGATACAAACGCTATTCTATAAAGAATTATGAGAGACTGTAAAATTTAATTTAATAAAATATATATTTATCATGTCTATAAAGATTTCAGTTCAGTAAAAACATAACAGTAGTATAACAGCTCTTTAGGCCCCCAACATACCCCATATTTGGGGTGTATAAATTTCCTTAGTTTGTTTCTTAAGTAGGTTTGGGGGTTATAAAATTCCTTTGTTTGTTTCTTAAGTAGGTTTGGGTTGTATAAAATTCCTATGTTTTTTCTTAAATAGGTTTGGGGGGTTATAAAATTTCTTTTGTTATTTTTTTAAATAGATTTGTGGTTATAATTTAGATACTTCCTTTGTTATTCTAAATTTGGAGTCATAAATATTGGGGGTTATAAAGTTCCTTTGTTATTTTCTGAAATAGATTAAAGGCCTCTACCTGTCCAAAAATAGATACATCGAGGGAACGGTATAAATATCCTTGTCTCCAGAGTAAGACAATCTTAAAGAGTATAATCTATGGGAATCTTACAAGTGATTTACAGTTTACATTCTTATCAATCAAGCTGCCTTAAAAGTACGAAGAAAATCAATCGTTACATGGGCATCACTTCAATGTGTACATGTATGTTCAAATAATAAAGCGTTCTTCCTGAATCAGTGGTAAGAATAAATTCAAATCGTTTAAAAAATCTTTATTAATATACTTTATATAAATATATTAGTTAACAAGCAAATTCAGATCAGAGAAAACAAACAAATAAATAATATTTTATAATACAACAATGCATATATGAGTTCGTTATTCACATCCCCCCAAAAAAGAAGTTAAGTATAATTTAGGGTTTGGAACGGAACACGTCTTCTGTTCAACAGTTCCTGTATTTCCTCGGTCAATGACATAGCGTGGTTTACATCCTCGACTATTTTTCTATACATATTTTTCAGCTTTACTAATAAAGTTTTGGGTTCTGTTATACCACTTCTATTCTTCATCCTTTTTACCAGCTTTTTTATCTGTTCATCGTGGGGAGGTCTGAAAATCAAACAAATGAAAAACGTTATTTTGATATTAGTAAAATCATATACAAAAGGAGTAGACTCAAATTCACATTCGATCAAAATTGACTATTGGGTAATTTAGATTTAATTTAAAGATAAACATAGTTGGTATGGAATATTTAGTACTATAACCATCACTAGATGGTTTTAAGTAATTAAAAAAATATGAATGACACACGTATCAATATCGCTTTCTTCCTCTCCCATTATGCTCGGGTAGTTTGTAGCGTTTGTATTACTCCAAAGGGGAACCTACATTTAGTCTCCGTTGAAATCGGTGAAAATACTCTAGAAAATAAAAGAAAAAAGAAAAAAAAAAAACCAATATATTATATAAAGTCTAATCGTATACGAAAAAAAAAAAAGTTTTAATTTTCCGAAAAATGAAATCTCTATTTCATATTGAATAACTTTTCATGTCAACACAATCAGATTCTAACCAGTATATAAAATTTAAAAAAGTAAAACATGACTTGCACACTTGGAGATAAGGTTTCTTTCTGCAAACTTCACCATGGGTCATATTCGTGGAAATCAGGCCTTGGCGAAGAAAATCTAAAATGTCTTCTCTCTTCAATTTCTTTTTGTGGAGATAAAACTTGAGGAGTCAAACTAAAAAAAAAGAGAGCGAATTCAATTGAAATTGTAAAACATTTACAATACAAAAAAAAAACGAATGATATTTATAAACCGTGTACTCGGTAGATATCATTTATTTACCAAAAATATACCTTTTCTCGAAATGATCGCTCCCGTCGGATATATCTTTCAATAGCATTTCGAACTCACGATCTTGCATCTCGAGGAATGCTAGTTATTTTATATCATTTGAAGAAGAAAGGATTACTTCATTTGAGTATTTTTAGAAAAATGATTAGGATAGTGATAATAGTATGACGAGAACAAAATATCTTTTGTGATGGTATTGAAACGGTTTGTGGCGCAATCTTTATAGTCATCTGTCCGAATTGTAACACACTGTTTTCTTGTGATGCAATACTTTGGTAAGTACAACTGTCCGAATTGAACATCTATAGTAGAGTCATCCTCTTTTTGATAAAAACTTGGACATATTAATTATGTTTTTTTTTTTTTCGATAAAAAACAGATGTCTATAGAGATTGCGCCATTTTCGTTTTATATAAATAGCACATAGTTTAATACATAGAGAAATAAGAGGTAGAAAAAACCCGATAGAAGTGGAAGGTATGGGTGAAGTTAGATATGTTTTAAGTTTTTCATGTTTTTGTGTACGTTTATGTAACATATCAACCATGGTATACATCAATATATCTTATTTGAATTACAACCGTATGTTTAAATAAATCCGCCGTATCTCCCCGTTACATTTAAAATGTTATGATAAAAGTATCCACAATTCAACCCTTTCCCGAATTTTAAAAATAAACTACTGACATTATTGATTATCGTAAGGAATAATATTGTCAGGTTTAATTTGTTTTTTTCAACCCTTTTTTCATCAAAACATTACTTTTTTTCATTATGTAAAGACTATTAACATGGTTCACAATGGTGATGTCAATTGTATTTTTGCTTATTTTTTTCTTATGTTTGGTAGACCGACAGAAGGCGTATCTTGAGATATTAAATGTTGTTCGTTTTCACGATCTTTGTTGAAATATTCACGAGGTAATTCAAAGTCTTTTAAAACGCCTCCTTTTCTTTTCTATGAATTGTAAACACAATAAGTTGTCACATTCTCGAATAATTATTTTACTTAACGGTTTTTATGTTAATACATTTGAATCTGTTTATAGTATGGATAACTCACGCCCCTACTCACAAAATCAAACAAGCAAATCCAAACAGAAAATAATGATAATGAAAGGGAGGGAAAAAATCGACTGTAATAGTTCGTTTAAATCGAGTATCCGATTAAAATCAAATATATTAATCTATAACGTTGATAATGTGCGTTAAGTTCAATCGATTCCTCTTGTAAGATGTTGTTAGTATTTGAATCAAATTTGTAATACAATAGTTAAAAAAAGAAAACTATAATTGAGCAAAAGTTAATTATTGAAAGAAATGAGAGGTGGGGAAAATGTATCTAATGCAAATAACTTACAAATAATGTGTTGTGTGTTATATTTAGTATCCAGTATGGCTTATTTCACTGTGTCTAAACTACACCGGCAAAAAATGTTTGGACTCAATGGTATCTAATATCTGGTACGGTGACGGACCATCAACAGACAGAGAAAAGGTAGTTTTCGGTTTATTTATTTGTTATTTTTATGATATCGAAGAATATATATACATATTTAACTATTTTCTATTGTGAGATGTAATATTTTCTACAACCGTTCTAGATTAACGGAGAAAAAAGTAAAAATGCACGTCAAAATGACGAATTGAGTGAACCTTGCCTTGAATTTGTTTAATATCTCGTTAAATTGTTCACATGGTACGGAAAGAAAGATATTGACATGGAGAATGCAAAACTAGTCACTTTGAGCACCTCAATATTTGTATTTCTGTGTACGGAACGAAAGAAATGGGTCATGTCAAAAAGGAAGCACCCGGTTTTGTCAATGTGTACAAACCGGTTTTGTCCTAGATTTCACAAGGCAGAACCCGGTTTTTTCAAAGAAAAAAAAATGCAAAAAAAATGCATAATCGCATAACATAATTGAACTTCAGCGTTTAAAAGGAGTCTGGTGGCTCGTTGGAAAACGATTTTTTTCAAAGGACAACTTATTAAAAATTGAAACACGCAAATTTGATATGCGATTTTCTTACACAACAGGATGGTTATCTTTATAAGTAATCCAATCTACCAAGGGGTGTAATCTTTACTATGATCGTTTAAATAAATCTTCTTAAGACTAAGTGTTTATTATTAGACATGATAATAAGACAAATGTATATCCATGGAGAATCGCCATAAAAAAATGAATGTTTATGGGAAGAAAAGGATTGCAATAATCATGCATTAAAATCAAATCTTTTTATCCTCAATGCTCTTCAACTTTATACTTGTTTGGTTTTCTAACTATTTTGTTCTGAGCGTCACTGATGGGTCTTGTGTAGACGAAACGCGCGTCTGGCTTATCAAATTATAAGCCTTTGTACCTTTGATTACTATTTATCCCTTATTGTAACTATAATACTAAGTATAGATTTGTATAAAATTTTCAAGCCATCAAGAAAATGCAATTATTAATAAATAAACGGTTCTGTTATCTCTCCATTGTGTTATGATTATCGTAATTGACAATATATAGGGACGGATTTAGGTTTTTTCAAAGTGGGCGTAATTCAAACAATTTACATACCGCCGAGCGTAGCGAGGCGAACAATTTTTTTGGACGATTTTATGCAAAAAAAAATTCGTAAAAAACATGATTTTTTTTTTGGCCATCAAAGGTGAGGGTGGTGGCGTGCGACCTATACGCCGCTTGGGTTCGCTACTAATGTTTTATATATAAATATAACTAAATCGTATACCAACGTAAATTCTTATAAAAAATAAGACAACCGGGACACCCGCGAAATTTAATGCATGTGACTAGGATTATCATGTTTATTCTAAAAATTCACATTAATATTTTAGAATCGTCAAAATGCGAGACCAAGGGATGCAAATTCGTGGCGGCTTGAACTATTTGTATGAAGCTTTATATGTCAGAAGTTAGCAACATACCTCGCACACAGATCTTTTATTTTACGATGTTTCTATCTGTCATATGTTCATTGCCCTTGACCTCATTTTCATAGTTCGGCGATTTCCTAACAACATGAATAGCTGTGATTGTCACGCTGATAATGGTTGTATCAAGTTCAAAGTTAACATTTCGTGTTCAAGTCCGTTTCTCTAATACCATAAGTAATAGGTCAACTATATTTGTTCATATGGCCACATGACTATTTATGTGACCTTGAACTTATTTTCTTGATTAATTTGTAAATGTTAAGTTTTTATTTTTTTTTTTTTTTTTTTTTAGTTTTATTGATTGTAATGTGTTCATGTCCGTCTATCAGGTTTCCTAAGACCTTGACTTTTTGTATGGTTCCATGAACAATGTTAAATTTATGTGATACTTTTATTAAATCATTTATCTTACAGATCTTCAAAAAAGATTCAATTACGATCATTCAAGCAGTCGCTACATGTCAGTGCGTACACTCTTGTATAAATAATATGTAGTATTTTTGCTTTCTTTTACAATAAACATATATGTTGAATTTCTTTCGATGGACAATGTTTAGATCCGTGTTAACGTTGCTTTTCATAAATTTGTGGTTTCAAAACAAAACAAAACCGGGACCTATACATAGACAAAACCGGGTGATTGTGTAGTAAACAACATTGACAAAACCGGTTTCCTTCATTTTGACATGACCCATTTCTTTCGTTCTATACACAAAAATACAAGTATTGATGTGCTCAAAGTGGCTAGTTGTGCAATCTCCATGTCAATATCTTTCTTTCCGTACCTTTCTTTCCGTACCATGTGAACAATTTAACGAGATATTAAACAAATTCGAGGCAAGGTTCACTCAATTCGTCATTTTGACGTGCATTTTTACTTATTTCTCCGTTAATCTAGAACGGTTGTAGAAAATATTACATCTCACAATAGAAAATAGTTATATATGTATATATATTCTTCGATATCATAAAAATAACAAATAAATAAACAGAAAACTACCTTCCGTCACCGTGTCGGATATTAGATACCATCGAGTCCAAACGTTTTTTGTCGGTGTAGTTTAGACACAGTGTATTTATATATGCAAAAAAAAACATCATTGGTAGAAAAAATTCACCCACTACATTCATACATGCGTGTTGAAGACCGTACTTTGACCTATAATGGTTTACTTTTATAAATTTTGACTTGAATGGAGAGTTGTCTCATTGGTACTCATACCACATCTTCTTATATCTATGTAACGGTTATTGGAAATGAAATACATATTTTCAGGAAAAAGTACACGTTCACTAGTTTTATTGAATTTGACCTAATGTATCCTATGGTACCTCTGCACTTGAAACATGTATCTCGTATGATAATTTAACATCTGTGATTGAGGAAGCATTGTTCCGTATAAGTTAAAGCGAGTTACAATGCTCACCAAGCCCCACTCCTGATCAGTAAAATTTTTCAATGTATAACATATTGAATCACATTTCTCTTCTCAGATGGAAGAGTGACCAGTTCTAATAGACATCATAAACTGTTTTACTTCCATTGATCAGTTGCTGACATTTGCTCATACATACGGGGTAGAGGATGATCCGACTCATTTAAGAAGACAAACAAGTCCATTGCCTATCAAATGCACTACATGTGGAGAATTGTTTAATGTCCGAGAAAAATACGATTTACACGTGCTATATCACGAGACAATTAGAGATTTCGACTTGAGCTTATTTGATGAACCCCATTCATTCTCAAATTATGCTCAAACTATCAACCCAAATAAGAGAAAGACACCCATTTGGGAGTCATCGACTGATACCAATCACGCACCGCCATCGAACAAAAAAGCAAGTGTTCCCCAAAACCAGTATGGTGCCGGTGTAGACACCCCTACCACACACAAAGTTAACAAGAAAAAAGGGAACGAACTTACACCAAAAAATGGGGCTTTAGACATTGCTTACGATGTTAAATTTTCAGATCAGTTACAAAATAAGAAGTTGGTGGACATAGTCGATGATTTACACAAGATATTCGACGACGTTCTCGGTCAGGTCCGTGAAGGATCTCAGGACAACCGTCTTGCCCAACCTATCATCGAGCACAATGGGTTAACGGACCCAATCGTCGTTCCTTGACAAGAATTGAATAAAATGGATGCGGCCACGGTAATGGAGGAAATAAGCAAAGTTTTACAAAGCAACGAAGAGTTACCTTTAGATGACAGTTTTTCTGTTACGGTAGGGCGAATAGACATTCCATCGGGCGGGGGGAGATTACGTATCACAAAGTTGATGGGTGAAAAGAACAGTTTAGAACGTAAACGCTCTATCATTAGTAGACCTAGTGAAACTATGTGCATGCCTACGGCAATATCAATTTGCTTCATGAAAACTTGTCGTACCGTATTGCCTAGTGAGTGGAAGACACTAACGTCAGATGACACAGGGTGTATGGCGGACAAAGTTTTGAAACATAGGTCGTTCTCGCAGTGGTTCTATAGACATGTAACGGATAAGGGGAGAAAAGCATGTATCAATTTTGCCAAACGTCTCTGTGAATTAGCCGATGTCAGTATCGAGAAGCCGTGTAACATCAAGGAAATAGAACGCTTTGAAAAGCTGGTAGACAAATTTTAGTCATTTCGGCAAAATTGGGAAACAAATTCATCCGTATTGGGGAGAATGAAACAGACAGAAATACCCTTTCTTTACTTAATTGATTCTGATGAATATGAACATTTTGCAGCCATAGTGAGTATTACAGGATTCTTTTCTTGTAATAACTTTTGCACAAACTGTCTGAAACCGTACAGTCACAAACATACACATTCCTGTAAGACAACGTGTACCGTATACTGCAGTTCAAACTGTATTTTAACAGACTCCACCTTGTCTTGCCGGGCGTGTAACAGAACGTGTAGATCCATAGCATGTTTTTATAGGCTTATCGAGGAAAAGAAAACAAAGAAAGGACTTTCTTACAGGTATGTGAAAAAAGATACCAGTGCAAAACCTGTAGAAAAGTGCTAGTTAGAGAGGAAAGTCCAACCGAGCTTCATCAGTGTGGAGAATGGAAATGTGTCTGTTGTCGTGATTATCAACCCGAAGAACATTTGTGCTACCAAAGGTCTATCAATACCGAGAGAACCGATAAACAGATAATATTCGTCGATTGCTAAACAACACAGGACTCACTACTACAGTGTGAAAGCGGGAATCTACCCTCCGCCTCGAGATGTCAAAACTGTAAAGACAAAGAGAAAGCGTGCACACAGTGTAAACTCTGTCAAAACTTTGGCAAGTCTTCGTATGCGTCAAAAGAACATAAGGTGAATTTCATCTGCATGCAAACAGCGTGCGATCGCTGTAAAGACAAAAATATATCCGATGAACCTAAATGCAGCTTTTGTGGAGTTCGATGTTCGATGTGCGATAAAAAATAAGATAAAATATTTAAAAATGAACCCTGTTTGAATACATTTGGTTTCAGGGAAAGAATATTTCGTGGTGAATATGCAATTGATGCATTCTGTAGAAGAGTATTCACTGAGCAGTATAAAAACGGAGTTGTCTTGTCTCACAACGGATCTGGCTACGATAACTATTTTCTTATTGACTGGCTGATTTCGAATTCTATTCGTCCAGACATTATTTTCAACGGAACGCAAATCATGTACATGGTGGTAGGTCGAGGATTGAACATCAGAGTTTTAGATTCGTTAAATTTTTTGCCCATGAAGTTGTCAAAAATTCCAAAAGCGTTTGGGCTGAAGGAATTGAAAAAAGGCTACTTCCCTCATTTTTCAATACAATGGACAACCAAAATTACATCGGACCCTATCCGGACATCAAATATTACGGCTGTGACTACATGAATAAAGACGATAGGAAGGATTTCTTGACTTGGTATAAAGCGAAAACAAACGAGGTGTTTGGCTTTGCTAAATAAATGAGAGAATATTGTTGCAGTGACACAACGATCTTACGGGAAGGAGTGTTGCGATTTCGTGATCTTATGTTGGAGGTCACTGGAACGGAGAAAATGGAAAACACACACCGCCAAAGCGTTTATGTTTTGGATTATGCGATCATTGCGAGTATGTGTATGGGTATTTACAAGACCAATTTTTTAAAAGAACAATATGACGTGGAAGTCAAAACGCAAGACACTGACCATATCGAGATGAAACCTATGCAATCTACACAGAAGGGCTTCGACGTTTGGGATCGAGATACTTGGAAATCTTTCGTAATATTCCTATCCGAAAATCCACAGCGATCATTTGGTCAGCGAAAATTCGTCAGAAGTCCACTGGCTCACGTACCAACAGAGGGGTACACAAAGAGATATAATCACAGCCGAAGTTCAATACTGTGGTTTGAATGGATGATGAATGAAGGAAACGTGTTTATCCAACATGCCTTGAATTGTAGGAAATTCAAAATTCCTGGAACCAAGTTTCATGTCGACGGGTATTGCCAAGAGACCAACGCTGTCTTTGAATTTTTAGGGGTAAGTGTTACAAGTTTTTCTATCTTTTTACGAAAGGGAGGTGCCCTCCGCCGCCGGCCCCGCCGCCCCGGCGCTTGTACGCGTTTTAAGGACACGCTGCCGGGTAACTTGGACACGCGTATTGAGGGTACGTCATCATGGCGCACGCGGGGGTTCATTGGACACGCGTTTACTCATACCAATATGAACTATAATTCAATATATTTGTTTTGTTTCAGTGTCATTGGCATGGGTGTAAAAAATGTTTCCCATGTGAAAGAAGCGAAACGAAAACACCTTTAACGAAACAATCGATGGAGGAATTGTATGTTGTAACAAAAAAAAGAGAGCAGACTATACGGGGACTTGGTTATGGTTATGGTTATCGACGGATATGGGAGCACGATTTCACCTAAAACATTTGCAGAAAGTCATGATATTGAAGAGCGCCTTGATCCTCGTCTTGCATTTTTTGTAAGTATACAGTACATATATAAACACATTTGTACAAAATATATGTTTAAAAAAATGTATTGTGGAAATAACATTTTGCTATTGTTCTGAAGTTAACTTTCCTCTAATGTAAGGTTGTGTTATTATTTCCCGTATTTCATCATGTTTTTATAGTGTTCTCATTCCTTACTATAATTCTTTTTACAGGGTGGACGAACCGACACGACAAAGTTATACCATAAAGCGGAAAATGATGAAAAAATCAAAAACGCAGATTGCACATCTTTATACCCATGGACAAACAAATACTGTCGCTATCCGCTACATCACCCGGAGATCATCCCTAATAATTTCGAAGATTTGGATAAATACTTCGGATTGTGCAAGGTTAAAATTTTACCACCAAGAAACCTGTATCATGCCGTTCTACCTTACCGTTGTCACGGAAAGCTCACCTTCCCACTCTGTAGAACGTGTGTTGAAACAAAAAATCAAGGTAAATGTACACACAACGAACAGGAGCGATGTATTACAGGTACATATGCAACACCCGAAATTCTGATATCGCAAGAGAAAGGGTACCGCGTATTAAAAGTGTGGTAATTTCCAGATAATACACAGTACGACAAAAAAACTAATTCCGGAGGATTGTTAGCAGACTACGTTCAGATGTTTTTAAAATTCAAACAGGAAGCAAGCGGTTTTCATCCCTATTGCACATTAGAAGAAGAAAAAAGAGAATACGTTCGATTGTATAAAGAAAATGAAGGCATTGACTTCGACTATGACAACATCAAGGTAAGTCCGGGCTTACGTAGTCTTGCCAAGTTGTGTCTCAACAGTTTCTGGGGGAAATTTGGACAATGGCTGTTCCTGAAAAGACATTCCTTTTTCCACGAATCAGAGGCTGACAAATTCTTTCAAAAATTAGTATCAGACCCCACTAAAGTAGTCGAAAATTTTCAAATTGTTTCAAACGATGCAATACAACTAGAATGGACACAACATTTCAAGTCCCCCCCTATGGATGTGAAAACCAACATCTTCATTGCCATTTTCACAACGATGTGGGCTAGATTGAAACTGTACGAAGTATTAGACATGTTGGACGAAAGAGTGCTATACACAGACACTGATAGCTGCATCTACGTTAGCAAGAAGGGAAAACCGGAACCATCGTTAGGCAATTATTTGGGGGAACTCACAGCCGAAATACCTGCGGACGAGGGGCATATTGTTGAATTTGTTTCAGGTGGACCGAAAACTATGCTTATCGGACACTTAAGACTGAAACGTGTAAGGTCAAAGGTTTTAAGCTCAATTTTACGAATTCTAATATTGTCAATTTCAATTCTGTCAAGGAGATGATAACATGTAACAGAGACATGTGCAAAACGGTAACAAATCTAACTAAAATATGTCGACTGCCTCACCAGAGAAAAATATTCAGCAGAGAAGAAAAAATGAAATATAAATTCGCGTATGACAAACGTGTTATTTTGGACAATTTCAATACAGTCCCTTATGGTTATAGATAAAAAGACTATTTTGCACACTCAATTAACTTTTATTAAAAAAAAATGTTCACATTAGTTGTACAATAAAGTCAGTATTTTAGCCAGCGAATGTGTTCTTTTTGTTTGATGTACCAGGTAAGATGTCTCTCCTCCCCTTTCCCTTAACGAATAAGCCTCCGGAATGTGTCAATGAACTCCTCTTCCGTTCTGCTATTAATCTCTTTGGAACATCAAGCTTATTCAAAAGGTCTTGAAACTCCTTACTTCCAACGGTCGTTTTTCTCTGCCGTGTTGACACGGTGTACTTTATTAGATCTAGAATGTTTGAACTAGTAATGGTTTCCCCGTTCAGTACTAATTCTCCTTGCTGATTATGATTTAACACGTCTTTGTCTTGGGCTAAAACGAATCTGTACAGCTCGGTAGCATGTTTTTATCAAATTGTGGGGGAAAGGGTTCTTAACATGCAGAGATCTTGGCATTATCTCTACATGAGGCATCGGGTTTAACGTCCCCATTCCAACCGGATGTGGCTAACATGAAGTTACTAACGAGTTTTTCCTCGTGGTCTTTTTCATTCTTACATCTTTTCCAAGGTCTGTTGGATCGAATGATTGTGGTTGCTTCACGAGACGTTCATATCGTTCCTTAGATATGAGTATGAGCTCCTGTGCCATTACTGCTCGTCTAGAAGTGACAGAACAGGTTTAATCAAGAGCGAAGTCAGTGTAGGATGTCTCACTAAAATATTCCTTTTCCGTCTATATATGATCGATCGAGATGACAAGGAGCGAATGTGTAGTATGTAAGGTCGTAGCTTTCTTATATGATGGGGCTTATCTGCAAACTACCTCTGTAAATATTCAGTGCTATTTCCGATATGATATCCATTTGTTCGTTCGAGGCTGACTGAATCAACATTTTCCGTTGTCTAGGGTCAGCGTCATACAAAAATTTCATAAATATACTGTTTGAAGTAATCCTTAACGGCATTTTTTTCCCAAATGGTACTTTACTTCTGTTCGTTCCGCTTTTATTACTTTGGGGGCAGATACAATGGTGACGTCATCGGTTGGGAAATTCGAAGTACGCAATCGGTACTTTTTATTAGTATAGGGTGACAAGTGACATACAAGGTACCCACCAACTGAAACACAATTGATAGCTTTATCATAAGCTTCTTTGAAATAATTCGTCTCGCCAGGAAATGCTTGACTTGCAAAGTAGAGGAGTTGTTTTTTGTCTCTGTTATAGGCCATGAGTACAAAAATATGAGTGTTCAAGCTTATGGATCTGAAATGTGTTCCTTTTTAAAATAGGTTTTGGGTGATGAAAATTACTGAACAGTTCCTGTGATGTGAAAGAGCGGTAGCCAGGTGTAAAGCCTCGTCACTCTTACTGATTATTCTCATCATGTCATCAAGAACAATGACAGTGTGCTTATCCGGGTTGGTCCATTCTATAATGTCACTCATTGTGGGGAATCCCTCGTGCAAGATGAAATTGGGTAATATTTTTTCACCATGTTCAAAAACAAGTTGAAACTCAGTATAACAGTATATTGTTTTTACTGGTGGTGCCTTAAACATGGTCGATGGGTGTGTTAGTAATTTCATAATAAAAGTAGTCTTTCCGCTTTGAGTAGCCACTGATACCATGAACGTGCAAGGACTTTGAAAAGGTAAAATGGTGTTAGAAGTTGTCATCTTGACGTCTAGATGAGGTATGAAGGAGTAAGATAAATAATAGATAACTAAATACAATGTACAAAGACACATATTTTATTGACACAAGCTATAAAAGGTGTTGACAAAATTGAATAATATACGATCGTTTACATTAAGATTTGAATAAAAAATCTTGACAATACAATCTAATGAATATTTAAAGCATAGATTCATCATGAGAAAAGATAACACAAAAAATCCACAGCGAGAAGAAGACTTTGGCTGTACTTGAATATTAAAACATTCGTATTTGCTCATATTACAATTCAAAAAATGTTTTAATTCTTCTCCATAAAATTCAGGGGGTTTGCCAAAACTGTCGAAAAAACCCGTAAGATTTATTCTCTAACACAATTGCTATCCAATGTTCTCCTGGTCGATCGCTCGTATGGTTGTTCACGATGTAGGCACTAAAAAAAAGCTATGCAAGTGACGGCAGAGGGTAGTCCAGTCTTGAACTTGATTTCAACTCGCACATTTCCATGCTTCACCAAGTTTATATAGTCGTGTCCAAGCCCTTTCGGATCCAATGGAAAAGCATACAAGGTATACCCTTTTCCAAAGTCCTCTCTGGTGATGGTGAGTCCAACATCTTTATTTAACTTTTCACAGACTTCAAATAAATGTGTGTATACCGTCGCATACTGTCAAAAGTCGAGTTTTAGCGGTCTCGCTGGAACTCTCTCTCCAATTACATACAGCCCTACGTCGGTGGCATTGTAATGATTGAAAAAGAAGGGGTTAGTACCGTCCGTACCGTTACCACTTTCTTGTGATATTAGCCCAAGAACTAGAGTGCTTGGTCGGAGGGTGGACATATTGTCCCAAATGAACTCCCTAGAGTCTTTATTGATGGTATTTCGTTTCAGTTCCGTCCGTTGAAAATAGTAACGAACAGGTTTGGTTTCTATCTGTTTCAAATGGTTTACAATGACCCCCGGATCGACTTTGATTTCGCACGCCTTATAAACACAGTTGGGGGGTGTCTTCACCCGATATGACGAAAATTTGATCGGTACTACGATAAAGGTTGATATACAAGTCAACGCCTTGAATTAAATGACGATCCAGTGAAAATATGTCTTCAAACAGGAGGCCCTCCATTTCAAATTCTCTGCTGCTTTTGATAAAATCACAACGAAGAATCAATCCACTGTTTGCCCCGCCCTTCCCATACGTAGTGGCTAAATCACCGGAATCTTTCATGAACAATTGTGGTTGAAGTTGTGATTTCTGTTCGTCGGTACATCTTGTGAGAATAGTTTTGAGATAAGCCTTCCATGGGTAGTTTGACGTATTTAAAGAGACAAGTTAATTGTTCATATACACGTCCATCTGAGACCACATAGCTTGAAGAGGCAAATTTACAATACTCGACGTATCGTCATCGTCAAATGCCGTTCCATCGGCCTTGACGAGTTTTGCCCGCACGTATAACCTACTACGCTTTACTTCCATGTATTCAGGGCCTTGTCCAGAAACGAAAAAATCTACTGTTGATACATCTGGGGAGGTAAAGTTTGACATTGGCCTAGTTTCCGAATAAAAAATCCTATCAACAGCTACCTGATTCTTCGGTTCGTCAAATAAATCCAGCTCCATTGGAATGCTGATTTCTTTGTTTTCTTCGTTCAGATACGCCATTTCTTTGATGTTTTTCTGTCAAATATGGATGGTACTGTTTCGAAATCTATCTTTCGTGTTTTATTCTTTTTACCGGGTTTTTTCTTGGGTTGTGCAGTCCTTTTAGATTTCTGCTTTTTAGCTGTTGCCCCTTTAAGCTTTCCGACAGGAATGCAGGTTGGCTATTTTTTTTCTTTTTATACCGACTGACTTCACTCTATTCTCTCTGACGTGGGGGTCTTTGTCGTGCTTCTGTTGTTTTAGTTCTGAAACAGCCCGGTCTGCGATTGCAACTGTTGGGCCACTTGTTCGACCTTTGTTTCATTTTTAGGTACGTTTTTCTTTCGCATCGCAAAACGATGTCTACTAAAACGTTTGGAAAACCCCCTCCCAAACTGATTATTATGTTGCTTTTTTAAATTACTCGCTTTCTTTATTACCTCTTCCCGTGCCAATGTATCACTGACGTATGGCGATTTTGACATCACTGCAGAAAAGGATACTTTTTAAAGTGAAGTGTCACGCACGCTTCCAAATTAATAAATGAGCACGGCTGTCCCTTTTCGTCGTTTATATAGATATGCATATGATTCACTTGTCTCAAACGAACAGGAACGTAATAAGGAGTGTTAAAGATGAAGTTGGTTCTGAAATGTTTTGTTTTTTAGTTACATACACCTCTGTTGCATCTTTACTGATGTGAACTTTTCGTAGGAGTGTTTTTTTCAGAAGAACCTACAAAACTCTCTTCACAAATGTTTGAATACACGAAAACATCGTCCATATATTTCGACGAGCTTTTATAAATATGTCTATTTCTGTCAAGGCGACTACCCAGTAAACTTCTAGATTTATTTACCTATCCAATTGCACAGTGAAGTCGAGAGCAGTGTTTTTTTTTCAAACAAAAGGGATCCATCGGTCGAACTCGTATTATTTATTCATTCTGAATGTCGGCAACCGGAATCCAAGAGTCGAACTTTTTGGGATACCCAAGCCAACGCAACAGAGCTTGTAGAGTCCCATTCCTTTTTTCGTCTTTTAATAACTTTTCTATTTTCCATTTGACGTCACCACCCTTCCTTTCTTTTTGAACTTCGCTTTGGTAGAATGAGCCCTCTATCGGGTCATTATGTAGGTCGCTGACTAAGTATAGAGTGAGATTTTGTCGAAAATAACCACGCCTAATCTTGAATATTTCTTCTGTCCATTTCAGTTGGTAACCAAATTGAAACGGATGATTGTAAGTCTGACAAGATCGTGTAATTTATATTTAAAGCTTTTATTTTTACTCTTGATCTTTGATATTTTAGAAGGCTGAACGATTTTCTTCTCCCTTTTCTTAGGGCGTGGGGCAAGATATGCACTTAGACGAACTTCTCCTGCATTTTGTTTATTCACTTCGGAAATCCACCTAGTGAACGATGGGGACTTGCGTTATACCCCTTTACCATATCTTGTATGACATTAACGTATTTATACGTTTGCTTGTGCCTGAAATACCTATATAAAATCGACTTGAGACTTGGGATACTTCTCTCGACAATTGCACATTTCGTATCATTGAGAGAACAGTGTGCGTTTATTCCGTGATTTGAAAGGTATGTCCGTACGTATTGGTTCTTAAATTCTTTCCCTAATTCTGATCGAATAGAGGTAGGCTTCCTGGTTCCGCTCAGAATTGTTTTCAAGCGAAAAGTACACTGGTGTGGGTTTTATCTTTAATTGACTGTATCCATAGAAACTTGGAAAAGCAATCAATAACAAACTATAGCAATTTAAAACCAGAATTGAAGCTCTGAATGCCATCTACATGTAACTGAGCTAAATCCATTTTTCAGAGACTATCTATGGTATCCACAACATACCGGCTTCGTCGAAATTTGTGTACAATACTTCTGGATAGACTGTAAGAGTCCTGGTCTTGTAACCATTGTTTTATTTTGAGTCTTCCTATTTTAATTTTCCCCTCTTGTTTAACTATGTTGTATAATATGTCAGAACCTGTAAATGTGGCAGCATGTTTAGGGTCGTGCCATATTTTATGTAAATAGTCCTCGTAGTTTAACGAACTCATTTCGAATAATAACTCGTTTTTTAAGTGAACAGGGTATTTATTTCTGGTTTTTTTTATCTATGGTTGATTCTATTTCTTTTTTTAAATTTAATTTCAGGGTGAAGATTACAGTTTAGTTTCATTTTTTCCAATGTGTGTGAAGTGGTTAACAAAAATTCACATACTCACTTCTCAGATAAAAACTCAAATTTTGATTATTTTTTTAAATTTTTTATTAACAATCACAGTACGACACAATACATTAAAAACAACAAACAATATTAATCATATCTTTTGTCTCAGTTCTTTACCAGCTGTTTTCAAGGCATCGTTGATAGTTGCTCTTAATCTCTGCAAATAGCTCCATTGTTTAGTGTTTAACAATATACCATTCTTTTGCTTAAATTCTTTAAAATGTCCTATATCTATCAAAACTTGTTTTCGGAATAAACAAACGGCAACTTTATAGTGCCCCAGGAGATCAAACTGCTTAAGATATCCACAGGTCGTCTTTTTCATCACCATTCCACTGTTCCCATAATCTATCGTAATCTTTTTTTGGGTATCCTCCGAGACATTTCACTGGTTACAGCTAAACTTGTTGACATCAAAGCAAGGATAACAACGACTCCAGTCCATTTTATTACGTCTATATGCATGGAATACTTCTCATACATTGAGGAAATATCGGACGCCAAACTTAACTGAGATGGCATCTTACTCCCCATTGCAAATCTGACGGTATGCTCGTCATTTCTTTCTACCATAGGACTCTCCACAGATAGTGTTCTAGAAATCATGTTGTCCTCTGAATCGACAGTAGACGCAATGAAAAACTCACATACTTTTAAAGTTTTTATACACCCACTGTTCATAAAGGTTCACCAAACGGGTTGCATGTTGAACAGCTGAGCATTCCTTCTGGGTTTTGGTGGTCTTCTGATAAAATACAAGGGACTGTGTTTTCCATTTCAGGAAGGGCCTCTCTGACGGCAGGAAATATACCCTTCAACGCTTCCCACTTGTCATATGTTAGAGAAATGCCCTTCTTTGTTGAAACTATCTGATTTGTATCAGGGGTCATCCAGTGTTGTCTGACATCGACTGTTGGATAAATTTTGTTCACGGTGACCTAAACACCTTTACCCAGATGAAAGGTCATTTCAGGAACCCCTGTAACGTCATCAATCATTTGACCTATAGCATCCTCTATTTCATTTAGATACATTTCTAAAAGCTGCCAACGGTTCAAATTCAAGGCGACCCTTTTTTTGTAGAACATATCTGGCTGCCGAATTCTTCTCGTATTTACGGATATGAACCAGGACTTTATCACACCATTCACTGACGACGACAAAGATATCACCCCATAGGTAACATAGCTCGGTCTTTTGATACTTCTGTTGTTTCAGTCATTGACGCTTTTAAAAGATGTACTAAAGCAGACTTCCCTTCATCAATCAGTTCTGTACAAAAACCGTCGAATGCCTGTGGTCCTCTTCTCTGAATTGTAGAAATAAGTTGTCTAGTTTTTGAATAAGAGTTCGAATTCTGCAAAATTTCTTCTCTCAACTCATCTGTCAGTATCCCAGTCTGATGCAAATGAACAACTACAACATCTACTGGTGTTTCTTTCACCAATTTTACGTAATTGCGCTGAAGGGAATATCTGTGTTCTTTCTGCATGTTGACGGTTTGGGTGTATTACTGATTCTGATACCATGAAGACGTTTCAAGCGTTCATTTATAGTGAGCAGGTTGGAGGGATGATTGGGGTCTATAATATTTTGGAGGTTATAGGTTTTCAATACATTTGTACATCTTTTCTCTATGTTCATGTGATAAAATAGGGCCACATATCCTCTCCATTGTGTGAACACGCCGTCTCAAACGATGGGCATTAGTGGCGAATTTCATCCAATGACCTTTTCTTGCTTCCCGGAACGCAAACCCCCAGACTATCATGGGATTGATTTCTTTATTTTTTTCATCGGGTAGAAACCGAGTCTACAAGTGACCTTTCCTCATCATCTGGCGTCCGTCTCCGTCGTTGTCGTCCGTCATCGTCGTCGTCGTCGTTAACGTTTTACATTTTGAACTTTTTCTAGAGAACCACTAAATGGAATGAAACCAAACATGGCATGAATGTTCCTTATGAGGTGCTGACCAAGTGTTGTTACTTTGAAGCCGATCCATTTTCCAAGATGGCCGCCAGAGAGGAAATCAGTTTAACATAGGACCCTAGGGGAAATACATACAAATGTCTTCTTTTAGAGAACCACTAAATGGAATAAAATAAAACAAGGCATGAATGTTCCTTATGAAAGAGGGGTGAAAGATACCAGAGGGACATTCAAACTCATAATTCGAAAATAAACTGAAAACGCCATGGCTTAAAAAGAAAAAGACAAACAGACAAACAATAGTACACAAAACACAACATAGAAAACTAAAGACTAAGCAACACGAACCCCACGAAAAACTGGGGATAATCTCAGGTGCTCCGGAAAGGTAAGCAGATCCTGCTCAACATGTGGCACCCGTCGTGTTGCTCATGTTAGTACAAACCCGGTTAATAGTCTAATTCGGTAGGTCACATTCGTGAAAAGGGAACGGGATTGTAGTTACGACATTAGGAACATATCCGCTATCATCTGTGAAACGGATATCCTATAACGGTCAACCAACTCGTGATGGCGTCCGTAATGAGGTTCTGACCAAGTGTTGTAACTTTGTAGGCGATCAATCATCCAAGATGGCCACCAGCGGGGGACTTCGTTTAACATAGGACCCTATGGACAATACATACACATGTCTTCTTTTAGAGAACCACTGAATGGAATGAAACCAAACATGGCATGAATGTTCCTTATGAGTTGTTGACCAAGTGTTGTTACTTTGAAGCCGATCCATCATCCAAGATGGCCGCCAGCGGGGACTTAGTTTAACATAGGACCCTAGGGGAAATGCATACAAATGTTTTCTTTTAGAGAACAACTGAATGGAATGAATCCAAACATGGCATGAATGTTCGTAATGAGGTGCTGGCCAAGTGTTGTTACTTTGTAGCCAATCAATCATCCAAGACGGCTGCCAGCGGGGAACTTAGTTTAACAAAGGACCCTATGTGAAATACATACAAGAGTCTTCTTTTGAAGAACCACTGAATGGAATGAAACCAAACATGGCATGAATGTTTCTTATGAGGTGCTGACCAAATGTTGTAACTTTGAAGGCTATCCATCATCCAAGATGGCCGACAGCGGGGGGAGTTCGTTTAACATAAGACCCTATGGACTATACATACAAATGTCTTCTTTTAGAGAACCACTGAATGGAATGAAACCAAACATGGCATGAATGTTCCTTATGAGGTGCTGACTAAGTCTTCTTACTTTGAAGCCTATCGATCATCCAAGATGGCCGCCAGCGGTGGACTTTGTTCAACATAGACCCTATGCACAATACATACAAATGTCTTCTTTAAGAGAACCACTAAATGGAATGAAACCAAACATGGCATGAATGTTCCTTATGAGGTGCTGACCAAAAGTTGTTACTTTGAAGCCTATCCATCATCCAAGATGGCCGACAGCGGGGGGGGGTTCGTTAAACATAAGACCCTATGGACTATACATGCAAATGTCTTCTTTAGAGAACCACTGAATGGAATGAAACCAAACATGGCATGAATGTTCTTTATGAGGTGCTGACCAAGTCTTCTTACTTTGAAGCCTATCGGTCATCAAAGATGGCCGCCAGCGGTGGACTTGGTTTAACATAGGACCCTATGGACAATACATACAAATGTCTTCTTTGTGAGAACCACTAAATGGAATTGTTCCTTATGAGTTGCTGACCAAGTGTTGTTACTTTGAAGCCGATCCATCATCCAAGGTGGCAGCCAGAGGGGGATTAGTTTAACATAGGACCCTTGGAGAAATACATACAAATGTTTTCTTTTAGAGAACCACTGAATGGAATGAAACCAAACATGGCATGATTGTTCCTAATGAGGTGCTGGCCAAGAGATGTTACTTTGTAGCCATTCAATCATCCAAGATGGCTGCCAGCGGGGAACTTAGTTTAACAAAGGGCCCTATGTGAAATACATACAAAAGTCTTCTTTTAGAGAACCACTGAATGGAATGAAACCAAACATGGCATGAATTTTCCTTATGAGGTGTTGACCAAGTGTTGTTACTTTGAAGCCTATCCATCATCCAAGATAGCCGCCAGCGGGGGACCTCGTTTAACATAGGACCCTATGGACAATACATACAAATGTCTTCTTTTAGAGAACCACTGAATGGAATGAAACCAAACATGGCATGAATGTTTTTTATGAGGTGCTGACCAGGTGTTGGTACTTTGAAGCCGATCCATGATCCAAGATGGTCGCCAGAGAGGGAATTAGTTTAACATAGGACCCTATGGGAAATACATACAAATGTCTTCTTTGTGAGAACCACTAAATGGAATGAAATAAAACATGGCATGAATGTTCCTTATGAGGTGCTGACCAAGTGTTGTAACTGTGTAGGCGATCAATCATCCAAGATGGCCGCCAGCGGGGGACTTCGTTTAACATAGGACCCTATGGTCAATACATACAAATGTCTTCTTTTAGAGAACCATTAAATGGAATGAAATAAAACATGGCATGAATGTTCCTTATAAGGTGCTGACCAAGTGTTGTAATTTTGTAGGCGATCTATCCTCCAAGATGGCTGCCAGGGGGGAACTTAGTTTAGCAAAGGACCCTATGTGAAATACATACAAAAGCCTTATTTTGAAGAACCACTAAATGGAATGAAACCAAACATGGCATGAATGTTCCTTATGAGGTGTTGACCAAGTGTTGTAACTTTGTAGGCGATCAATCAACCAAGATGTCAACCAGCGGAGACTTAGTTTAACATAGGACCCTAGGGGAAATACATACAAATGGTTTCTTTTAGAGAACCACTGAATGGAATGAAACCAAACATGGCTGAATGTTCCTTATAAGGTGCTGACCAAGTCTTGTTACTTTGTAGCAAATCCATCAACCGAGATGGCTGCCAACGGGGGACTTGGATTAACAAAGGACCCTATGGGAAATATATACAAATGTCTTCTTCTAGAAAACCGCTTAATGGATTGAAACCAAACATGGTATGAATGTTTCTTTTGAGGTGCTGACTAAGTGTTGTTACTTTGTAGCTTATTTGTCATTGTCCTTATAAAGTCATTTTCTACAATTTCAATGAATTTATTGGTAATTTCTGTAAACTTTACAAAAGTCTTCTGCTGTTGATTAAATTACGGGCCAATATTAAACCAAATTTGCCTCAATCATTATTAGGGTATCTGTTATGATTTTAATCTATTCTTACATGATTTCCAAAACCAAAGTATAATCAGGTGAGCGACACAGGCTCTTGGGAGCCTCTAGTTTAAGTTTTCTCACCTTGTTAATATCTTTTGAAAGTACATTTGACATTTCACTGATATCAATGAAATGCATAAAGGATATTGATACCGCCCTCAATTGATTTTATAATAGACCAGGTCGATCATCCAAACTTATTTAAGAACATATCAAAAGAACTTTATAACACCCAATATGTATGACTACAAATTTAGAATAACAAAGGAAGTATTTAAATTATAAACCACAAATCTTTTTAAGAAAATTACAAAAGAAATTTTATAACCCCCAAACCTATTTAAGAAAAAAAACAAAGGAATTTTATTCATCCCAAACCTACTTAAGAAACAAACAAAGGAATTTTATAACCCCCAAACCTACTTAAGAAACAAACAAAGGAATTTTATACACCCCAAATATGGGGGCTAATAAAGAGCTGTTATACTACTCATAACTATCAATCAAGCATATGAAACACTATTTCGTCTACTTAAAATATTAAAGCAGATCTTGGCAACCATATCATAACACTCAGTACTTTTGTTATATTAAAATTTTGTCTTCGGCAATTCATGATTTTACTATAACAACTAGTCACATGATCAAAAGTTTTGGAAGCCAAATAATAAACCTTTTAGAGCATCCATGTCAAACATTGTCAAAAGAGGACTAAAAAGGACAGCCAAAATCGAATAGTTATTCTTACAAGGTAAATATTGTCAATATATTTGATATATCAGAAATAACAATGGCACTTCATGCTCCCAGCTAGGTCATAATATCACACATTACATGAAATTATTGAAATTTTGTTCAGATTGTATACAGCTTTTCCTGTAATTGGAATAATTATTCTCACATTTTTGTCTATAAATTATAAAATCAGGCAATAATTTCTGAATTTACAGTATCATCAGTAGTGACACCATTGTGTAAGCCATATCATTTAGTATAATAATCAAAATAATTGTGGATTCTTCAGTAAAATGGCAACTTATTTCTCTGTCATATCAAATATTTATTAAAAGTTAGCAAGTAAAATCAGACACAATCATTACCAGCTGCAAAAAAACAGTATTGTGTACTGTTAAGAGATTTATTTCGAAGTTTAAACTTTGCTAATCCTATTTGAAAGATTTTATTTTTACATTTTACCGGTCCTTGATTCCGAAGATAAAATTTAGGCTAGGGGATATTCACATTTTATGTAAATTAGAAAATCCATGCAAATAATCCCTTGTGAAATTTGTATAGTCCATGGCATGTTTATCTTCTCCATTTATACTTTGATAAAATTATTTCACTTCACTCATAATACACATTTCATATGCATAAAAGAAGATGCTCCAAATATAAGGACAAATCTTCAACAATGAAATAAAAAAAATGGAAATCCAAAAGTTAAATATGTTGCCATGGTAATTATTGTCCTTCGTGGGGTGCATTGCATGGGAAATAGAAATATACAAGGTCTTCATCAGTGCATCTGTCATTCCGGTCTTGTTGGCGCTCTCACATGCACAACTCTTGCCAGATTTTTATAAAACTTACATCATAGATTTATATCAGCTATAAATAAGATTTTGTATGAGTGCCAATGAGACAACTCTCCATCCAAGTCACAATGTATAAAAAGTTAACAATTATAGGTCAAAGTACGGCCTTCAACACGGAGCCTTGGCTCACACCGAACAGCAAGCTATGAAGGGCCCCTAAATGACTAGTGTAAAACCATTCAAACAGGAAAACCAACGGTCTAATCTATATAAAAAAACGAGAAACGAGAAACACTTATGAACCACACCAAACAACGACAACCACTGAACATCAGGTTCCTGACTTGGGACAAGTGCATAAAAATGCAGCGGGGTTAAACGTTTTAACAGGCGCCAACCTTAACCATAACCTGAGATAGTAGTTTAACATTACAACATAAAAAGACACACTATAAAATATCAATTGAAATGGCTTAACTCGATTAAATAGACATTTAAACAAAAACAAGTAAACATACACTGAAAAAAGAAAAATCACAAAAATACTGAACTCCGAGGAAAATTAAAAAAGGAAAGTCCCTAATCAAATGGCAAAATCAAAAGCTCAACCACATCAAACGAATGGAAAACAACTGTCATATTCCTGACTTGGTACAGGCATTTTCTTATGTAGAAAATGGTGGATTGAACCTGGTTTTATAGCTAGCTAAACCTATCACTTGTATGACAGTCGCATCAAATTCCATTACATTGACAACGATGCGTGAACAAAACAAACAGAC
This sequence comes from Mytilus coruscus, assembly GCA_017311375.1. Taxonomy (NCBI): domain Eukaryota; kingdom Metazoa; phylum Mollusca; class Bivalvia; order Mytilida; family Mytilidae; genus Mytilus; species Mytilus coruscus. The sequence continues at coordinate 4,749,008 of CM029602.1, read as the reverse complement.
ACAATAGGTAAAAATGTCAAACATAGGGGTACAGCAGTCAACATTGTGTTATCATCTTAATCACTACAAAAACAAACAAATGTAACAAAGAAGCACAAAAAGGCATACATCAAATTTAACATCCTCATTTTGCTTTTTTATTATACGATTTTATTTATCTATGTAAAATCCACCCATAAAGGATGGAAGGTTTTAAGTACTGGCGTAGAATCGCGTGTTTGACGTCACACAGGTAGATATAAAATTATTTTGTCGTTCAAAGTATTACGGGATACATAAGTACAGAGTCATGTCAAATGGATATCACAAAAAAACAGACTTAACAGGCGCCAACCTTAACCATAACCTGAGATAGTAGTTTAACATTACAACATAAAAAGACACACTATAAAATATCAATTGAAATGGCTTAACTCGATTAAATAGACATTTAAACAAAAACAAGTAAACATACACTGAAAAAAGAAAAATCACAAAAATACTGAACTCCGAGGAAAATTAAAAAAGGAAAGTCCCTAATCAAATGGCAAAATCAAAAGCTCAACCACATCAAACGAATGGAAAACAACTGTCATATTCCTGACTTGGTACAGGCATTTTCTTATGTAGAAAATGGTGGATTGAACCTGGTTTTATAGCTAGCTAAACCTATCACTTGTATGACAGTCGCATCAAATTCCATTATATTGACAACGATGCGTGAACAAAACAAACAGACACAATAGGTAAAAATGTCAAACATAGGGGTACAGCAGTCAACATTGTGTTATCATCTTAATCACTACAAAAACAAACAAATGTAACAAAGAAGCACAAAAAGGCATACATCAAATTTAACATCCTCATTTTGCTTTTTTATTATACGATTTTATTTATCTATGTAAAATCCACCCATAAAGGATGGAAGGTTTTAAGTACTGGCGTAGAATCGCGTGTTTGACGTCACACAGGTAGATATAAAATTATTTTGTCGTTCAAAGTATTACGGGATACATAAGTACAGAGTCATGTCAAATGGATATCACAAAAAAACAGACTTAACAGTAAAAGTAATATTAATAAAATAAAATAATTTTGTCGTTCAAAGTATGACTGGATACATAAGTACAGAGTCACGTCAAATGGATATCACAAAAAACAGACTTAACAGAAAAAGTAATATTAATAAAGACAAATAAAAGAATACTATAACACGTTATAAAGATGATAAACAACGTCAGTACGCAGAATCTATACTTCAAGACCATCGTGTATTATTTGTGAAGTTGATATGGAATATCTATCAACAAGGTCTTGGTACCTTCCGATGAACTTTTTTAGAAAAGGACGAGACGTTCTTTGACATACCTCTGGTTCATCAACTTTCTGCTCAGACACTCGTGACATTTTACAAAGTCTGAGTAGGAGCTGCAAGCTCTTGAATACCGAATAAGTTGGGAAATGTATATCCCATATGCAGGTGAAGTTGGTATATTGCTACTAAGGTGGGGGAAAATTGATAATTTCAAAATTAAAATCGTCTCGTTTGTCATAGATTCTGGTACTGAGATGACTGTATATGTTAAATTCGAGGTATAAGTCTAAAAATGAGGCGGAGGAAGCCGTGTCTGTTGTTTCTTTAATTTCTAGTTCTGGGGGATATATTAATGGAACCCAATCAGAAAAGTTCGGATTGTTAATGGAAAGAACATCATCAATATATCTGAAAGTGAAATTAAATAACCTGGCTTCTTTGATCTTCTTGTTTTTGACAAGTGTCTGAAGGAACTCCGATTCATATGAAAATAAGAAGAGGTAGGCAAGGAGAGGCGCACAGTTCGTTCCCATACTAATGCCGACAATTTGTTGAAAAAGTCTACCTTGTTGTAGGGTATGAATGATTTGTTCATTGTTGAAGACCCTACATCAACTGTCAAGATGAAGAACAGGAATAAAACCCTGTTCATTGATAATTTTCTATGTTTTCTATGTATTGTGTGCGATTTTGTCCCATGTACATTTACTCCATATCCTTTCATTTTCTACCTCCAAATTCAACAAATATGTTGTCAATAAGAAACTCCAGCATACTGATCACTTGTTTCTCAATGTAGCATGTTTTACCCTTTTGTTCACTATTAACAAAGTATGCCTTATAGTATCCCAAAGTAATAAATTTATAGCGTATGCTACCATTTTTATGTTGAAAAGCATTGTGGATTATTTCTTTTAGACGGTTTTTCAATTTCACATGGGGGATGGTGGTATACAAGGTTGAAAAATCAAAAGTTTTGATAGAACTAATTTCAGAAACAGACCGAGATTTAAAATTATCGAGAAGTTCTTTAAAGTTTTTAAGAATTCACATATGGTTAATACCCCTACGCGAGTATACAGTTTCACAGTATTTCTGAAGACCCTCTTTCACTGCGGACAGAATTTTAGTCAATCTAATGGACAATTCTTTAGTGGAACATGCAGATGAGTCCGCAATGTACCGATGTTTGTACGGAATTTTGTGAAGTTTAGGTATCCAATACAAACAAGGTAAGTCCTCCGATTTCTTGTTCAATGCAATGTTCATTGAAGCCATGAAGGACTTATGATTCGCCAAAATCTCATCCTTGTCAAATGATATATTTTTGTATGTAGGATTACCTGAGTGCTCATTTATTCCTAATTCTTTTACAAGACACTCGTAGTAATACGATTTACATACAAAGACAATATTATTTGAAGCTTTGTCCGCAGGAACAACATACTTATCATGAAGAGATGATAGACATTTCACAGCCTCTTTGTCTCTGAAAACGGACTTTGGTCGATCATTCACACAGTTTTTCAACTTATGAATGCGACGTTTTATCAGAGACCTGATTGTTTTGACCCATTCTGACAAAGTGTCCAGTTCAACTTCTTCTCGTTTAGCCCATGCTCTGGCGTAGTCCTCAATGGAATCCATATTTATTTTGAAGTTACGGATCCAATTGATGTGTTGGGGTTCTCTAAACTTAGGACTATGAGAAATTACGTTTCGGAGATTTTCATGTTGAATTATGTTAAGATCCCCAGTAATAACATGGCCAGAGGGGCTGTAATTGTAAGGCGAGTGGGAACAGTCACATGTCAGAGGGTTTTTAGGTATTGTTCTAAATCATGGTCCTGTAATGCTTGTTAATAGTTAAATATTTTGGGTGCAATGGCTTTGGTGTACTGTAGGATACAATAGGAACAGACTGAACGAATAAGTTTGATCTATGACACAATATTAATAAAAAAAAAGATGTAGGAACAGTGTCAAAAAAGACAACTCTAACATGGGACAAAATGGCGTTAAATAAAACAACGTACACAGGTAAATTTAAATATAATAATTTTGTTATTAAGAGTACGGAAAATTTTGGTGTTAGGAGTACGAAAGTAAACTTTTTTTACAACACTAATAAATTTGTTGTTCACAGTATATGTCTTGTAAAGTTCGAAAATCAGTGCTGATCAACTATTTTAAAAGAGTTATGCTCCTTGGGAATAATAATTATTTGGAAAATTGCATTGTTAGCGCTCTCACGTGTAAAATTCTTGCCAGATTTTTATGAAAATTATATCAAAGGTTTATATCAGCAATGTCTCGAACCAGTTCGAAAATCAGTGCAGATCAAATATTTTTAAAAGAGTTGTGCCCTTAAAAATATTAATATTATGGAAAATTACATTGTAAACGCTCTCACATGTACAATTTTTATGTACAATTTTTCCCAGATTTATATCAAATTTACATCAAAGGTTTATATCAGTGATGTCTCGGGAAAATTCTTAAATCAGTGCTGATCAAATATTTTTAAAAGAGTTGTGCCCCTTGGAATTTTAATTATATCGGAAATTGCATTGCATTTGCTCTCAAGCCTTCATTTCTCTAAGATATTTATAAAAAAATTTAAAGAACCAAAAAAAAAGGGTTTTTTTAGTTATTGCCCTTGAACGTGGGGGACACTGCAACTCTGTCTTTTTTTTTTTTTGTAAAGTTTTGACATAAGGCACTGCATGTTGTATGGAATTATATTCAAGCACAGTCATTGCTGTTGTAAATTCAGTCAATACAGATATTGTGGGTAATTAAGCAAACAACAATCAATCAATCATATATTGTGGTTTTGCATTAAGACAAGACACATAATGATATTTTCAATTCAATGCCATATTTTATTTCAGCTTATTATGAACAAGCTTCGATAGAAACTCCTCACGCAATGGCTGATCATGAAAAAGTAGAATGAACTTTGAACCATACCTTATATGGATTCTATCTATGAACGACCAAGTCTAGATATATTTATCTATGTACTGTTTAAACCGAAAGAACAACATGTCTTGAGAGTTTTCTTTAAACGTTTTTCAAGTTATTGGTGAATGAAAGGAAATTCTCATATCAACTATTTTTTTCAGGACTGATCTGTCCATTACAAGTGCAATATTCATTTCTGCTTGTCTTGTGCTTTTATGATAATGTATATCTTGGCGAATTTGTGATAAATACTATTGTCTTGTTTTTGTAATTTTTCAAGATAAAGAAAGATCAGGAAAGGAAAATATCCAAAGAGTTTGATTTTGAAACAGAAATAATAGGTTAATGAGTTAATTAAATCACCATTTTGTTGAAGAAAAAGAAATAATTTCACAGTTAAATCAAATTTAATTGAACTAGATCAAGTGCTATAAACATGGATTTTTTGTTCGAAAACAGTTCAGTTACTATGGATTCAATATTTTTGGCTACTACTATTTCCGTGGATTGAAGAAAGATTGTATTTTGGTGGATATCTAATATTGTTGTTTTGGCAAAATTTGCATTTAAACCTATAGAAAGTTTATCCTTCATTGAACATTTAAATTTGTGGTTCAGCTTTACCCACGAAATCCACAAATAGTGGTATCTCTCGAATAATGATAAATCCGCAGTATCTTTATTGTTATGTTGTCTTGAATGTGGTTTATTTTTTTAAGTGGTTTAATTTTGCAAATTTTACAATTAAAATGAAATCTCCAAAAAAATATTCTTTCCTTAATTTCAGAATAAGTGACAAGAACAAGATGAAAAAGACCTTGCAAAAAAGTTTTGCCATGTAATTTGCAAAAAATAAATACTGTGGATTATTTTTCGTAGGATACCAATTTTTGTGGATTCCTTGGGTACAGATGAACCAATTTTAATGTTCGATGAAGTAGAAATCTCTTATCGGATTGTATGCACTTTTTGAAAAACCAAGAAATCACATTTCCATAAAAATACATTTTTTTTCCTTAATCCATGAAAAATTGGTACCCACGAAAATAAATCAATCCACAGTATTAGAAAATAAACCTCTTTATAGTATTCTTCATATTGATTATCTTAGAACAAACAACTACCATAAATGCATAAATTATTAGTAATGTGTTTCTATGGAAATGCTACATGTATATTGTTATATATAATATTGTCTTTTATTAATCACTTAACAAAGATGGCATATTCTTTAAAAATCAATCACATTTCTAAATGTAGAAGAAGAAGAAAATCATGAAATAATAAACTTGATGTTCATTTGACAATGTTTTCAAAATTAATTATTTTTCATCTTTTGTACTGAATAATTTGATACTATAGAAGGAAATTTATTGTGAAATATTTACCTTTTTTTACGCTTCAGAAATTCCAGTTAAAGCTTGTGTCAGGAGGAAAAAAAATGCATGTAATTTGCTCTTAATGTAATAAGTCTTAATATAGCTCACTTCTCATTGATTCTGATTAAAAACAGTTTATATATAAAATACCACATAAAATAAAAGTATTATTATTTTAATGTCATCAGCCACAAATTTCTCCGATTTAAAGAGGTATTTAGGCAAACATATGTTTATTGTATATTTTTGAAGAATTAAATGACGGAAAACATCGTGCTAATTTGTCCTCTAGTGTCACTTATACTGCCAGATTTGTTGAAATACAAAAACAAAGTGCACTTTTGTAATTTATCAATGGACTTTAGATGTCAACTTCATGATTTGCTAAAGCATTTATTGATGACTGATATGTAAACTATGTTTTAAATGAGAGTATGAATAGTCAGGCATCTACTTTGTCAAAATTGTCTCCCCATTACGCCACCTAATTTTTATAATCGTAAAAATGGAAGCCATTGTAGTGATGACGCTCTGTCAATTTCGTTCTTGAAAACCGATCAATTTATCCACATAGCATCATTACGATCCTTTTATGTCAGTTGTATTTTAAAAGACAAATGTATCTACTAGGTACTGAGCATCATTTAATGTACTTTTATGCTTTGCTTTGGTCATTTTTAAACTATTGTCTGATCGGTTGTCAGGGGGAATTTTCAAAAATAAAAATAAAAATCTAATTAGATATTTCGTGGAAGGGCAGACTAAAACTTTTCAGAGGTTGAAGTCTAATTGCCATAGATAACACACACAAAAAATGAAGCTTTTTTGAAGGCATGCATTTTAAGATTCACTTGTAAAGTGTGTCTCTAAGTACTTTTAGTAAAAATTTCTTATTCGAACACACCTACTCTGTTGTCATGACTCATTAGAAAGGTATTTCACTTGACCCATGTATTTCATTTTTAGAACTGTAAATTTTTAATGTTATTATATCAACCTATAGCCTACATATATAAAAATAATAGAATATGAAGCGAGATGCGAGATGATGTATCAAATATTTTTCTTTTGTATTATTTCAAGACAGAATAGTCTATTCAAACATGCCAGAACATAAAAAGGTGTACTCGACTTTCTCTTTTCGATGTGATCATTGCCCATTTTGGGGATTTTTCCAAAAAAATACTATTGCCGGTGGTAGAGATGCAAATTAATGCTTTAAAAAAATCAGTCTATCATCTTTCTTTAGAATTTGTTTTCGGGGGAATTTATGCTTACGCACAAACAAATCCACATGTATTTGCACCTACCACAATGGACTGTTTTGTGAAAATATGTCTTTAGTTTAAAAGTTTAAAAATATCTTAACGCTCAATACCATAATTTAAGTAAAACACATATGTAAGATGCATAAAATTCGAAATTATGCACATTCATTAAACTTTTAAAGACAATAAATACAGATTTACCAACTAGGCCTTTTTTATCTTCTCTACTAAAGTGTTCCATTTCTTTTGTTTAATTTCAACTGGGTTTCCGCCTGTAAACACTCCTTAAAAAGTATTTGTCATTTTTTTGCTCTAAGGAAAAATATATGAAATATCTGAATTAATTATTTGTTTATGGCTGTGATAGAAAACAACTATTTTGCTGTATTTCAAAATACAGTCTTTTGTACTCCCTTAAGATCAGCTTATCTAATCTCATTACTTGGCATTCATAATCCATTGTCTGTATAATGTCTAGTTGAAAATTTAACACAATTTTCTCCTTTGAAACCACCAAGCCATCAATCTCCAGCACAGATTTCATATCAGTTCCATACGTGCTTTGCAATACTCCACTTCATATTGAGTGTAGTGTTACATGGTATAGGCGGGAACGGATGTGATCTCTGCGCCGGAGATTGCCAAGCCATTTGAAACCAATTTATCCTCTAATGTCTACTGTAAGATTTGTTCCTGGTGTTCATGCCAATCAAACAACATGTCACCATTGCTAAATAGAACATATATTCAAAGTGCAAGTAACTGTTTAATATTTAGAAAACCATGATAGAGCCAGAAAATTTGACAGGGTAAAATGCTAAGAAATTAGATTTAGCTACTTCCCTTAAACACCAAAATTCTGAAGAGTCCTTGAATGATGATTTTTAACCAGTTTGACCATTTTTGCATTTTATTTCGATAAGTTAAAAAGAGGAAGAGATTTTTTTACAGCAACAATAATCTACAATACAAAATCTACAAAAGAGTGAGAGAAGACACCAAGGGGGTAATCAAAATCCATGTACAAGAAAATCAGAACACTGGTCAAAAGAAACAAATGATGAAAAGACAAAAAATACTTAACATAACACTACAAAGAAAACTAAAGATTGCAGATATGCTTGAAACCATTAATTGACTGCCTAAAGGATTAATTGTCCTTAAAAGACAATTTTTTACATATAATTCTCCAAAAATTATAAATTACTAAAATTTACAAATTAATGTCTCCATATATGACCGACCGTGCGACACTCTCATAGGTAGTCAAGGTTGTCAAACACACACACACCCCCTCCCCACACACCCCCTAGTAGTACCATATATGATTGATTCACTAATAAAAACAAAAAATCTCAAATTCTGTTTTGATTAATGTTTCAGGAAACACAAAGAATGCAAATTCATAAAAAAGATATATATAAACATGTCTCAATTCAGGAGTTAAAGTCGCAGGCACTTGTTTCTGAAAAAAATTTCATTAACTTTCTAACCTTCATTTAACACTATATATAAATTCAATCACATATTTAGTTTAACCGTAATCATGTATTTTTAACAGTTTTAAATTCATCTATTTTAATAACATATAAAATAAGAATGATCCAAACTTCTACATATTTTCTTGCAATTGGTAAAGAGTATTTTGTTTTCAATGAGATTATTTATATTTCTATACTATATAATGATTGAGAATGAGTCTTTAAGGTTGTGTCTAGGGTAAATTGTTATTTGTTGTCATATTGTATAAAGTTAAATTATTTTTATATTGTTTTGTTAAGCCTTTGAAAAACTATGATGTATATCATTAATAGTAATGTTTGCTAGTTAGTGGAACTATCAGCTAAAAAGCTGAGAATACTGTAGACATAAAGTGAACAAAAGCTCATGACACAAGAGAGATTGTATATTTTTGTTAATAATACTGATTTGGGACCAATCATCCACAGTATTTAGAAATATTCCCAGGAAGGAACTATATGTCAATACGTTATCTAAATTTGTCGATTTCTGTTTTGCAAGTTTTTATTTGCTAGTATGAGATAAAATCATTTACAAAAATGTTCTCGCTGACCCATGTGTAAGAGTAGAATACTACTCTTGTACTCACTAATAAAAACAACATGCAATCTAACATGAAGTATAATAATGCTTACTGTACCTGATCACAAAAAGCTGCTTATTCTACAACTTTGAAATGTCTGTATTTTATCTTTCTTTTTTTCATATTCTTACTGAGTCTCCACTGTCACTTTCTATTATACTATGTCTTGTTTATAAACTAAATTTTCATAAACAAACACTTTTGCTACACAAATACATTATTTGCATGATAACGCATACTTTATTTCAGTGTCAATGCATGCTTTGGGTGAATATTAACAGTTGCAAGGTAACTTTCTTAATTGCATCATACTATTGCTATAAAGGTACAGCGTAAGGGAATTTTTGGGATGAAAATATCATTATCACCAATTTACTGAAATGTGACCACTACTTCAAATATAAAGTTTAATTAAAACAGTATGTCACTTTTTGCGTGACTGAAAATTATAAAATGGACCTTATCCATGAAAGGAAAACACACTTCTGCTTTATATATATGGGGTCATTAAATTCCATATGGGGTGAGAGCGAAGATCGAATCCCCATATGGAATTTACTGACCCCATATACATCGTATTAGCACTAGCAAACTGTGTAACGAATTTATCTTACCGACTATCTCAACATGTGGCTTATCGAAGTGATCAAGTCTTTAATACCGTTAGTATTAAGAACCTATTTCCACTGGTCTATACAAAAACAAATGCCAACAATAACAACTTGTTAGCTTTAAATGTGTTTTATGAATTTATTTCAATCTTTCATCATCAATTTCTTCATCTGTTGAAACCTTTCAGATTTTTCCTCAACACCGTGTTGTTTTCATAAAGGGACATAACACCACTACTAACCGTGTATTGAAATAAGCCCCGCCTTCTAACCCCATATGAAATATACACGGTCTCCACGCGGTTGCTTTTAACCAATCATATTCCTAGAAATGTATAGGAGGTAAGATAAATTTTGATATTTAAGAAAGCATCCAGATTTCTTTTCGACATAAACAGACCTACACTGTTCACGGTAAGACAATCTTTATATTTAATTTTTTTTAAACAGGGCCATTGTTTAACAAAGTTTGAAATTTGTTAAACGATAATTTTTAGAAATAAAATATAAAAGAATAAATGTAAATTTTTGAATTAAATTATCATTTTCTGGATTGCTACAAAAATACAGCTTCAAACTGCAATACGGAAATCTATACTTTTGGCTTGGACTATGTTTCCACTGGTTATGAGGAGTTGCTATCAAAGGTGCATAATAACGGCAGAAAAATCGAACAAACGGACGACTGACCAATCCAGTGGACCAGCGTTTGTTTGGCTGCAATAATTTATTTTCTTTTAAATTGCATGCGTTATCCATCAAAGAAACAATGCTTCGGGCATATTTCTGGAAAAATAGAAATATATGTAACAATAAAGTAAAAAAAAAATCAAATCAAAATACTGTTTAACAGATTAAAGATGCAATATTGTTTTTCAACAAAAAAGGTAAAGACGGTCTTAAATATTTAACAAAACTTTTTAGTCCAGTGAAAAAATTCTATTTTTCAATGTTTTTTTTTCTAAGAAGAACTGTAATGCAATACGTATTCTGTAGAAATTGCAAACACTTTTTGAACCAAATTGGTCAAACTTTTAGGTCATTTTTTTCTCGTTTCAATTTACATTTGTCATTTTGGTTCCTTTTATAGCTTGCAGTTGCGGTACGGGCTTTTGATAAAGACAAAGGCCGTACGGTGAACTATAGTTGCTAATTTCGACGTCATTTAGTTTCTGGTGGAGAGTTGTTTCATTGGCAATCATACGTGTCTCGAAATTTATATATTCAACATTCATGTATTTAGTTATGATGTTTCTTTCTTAAGTCCTGTTAGATATTTTGTTATGTCTTATGTTCGAGACGACGTGGTTCGAACATAAGACATAACAAAATATCTGGTTCGGTATTTATCTATCCCGCTTTCGGGCTTTTTGTTGTTACTTTCTTATACGTGTGGGTCCGGTGGATCATTTACTGAGTTTTTGTCTGTTTATTTCGTTTGTGGTTTGAATTCTGTATTTTTGGTACATTTCACATATGTCTAATTTGTCAGTATAGTCGGGTTACTCGTGGTTCGTCTACAGGGTTTTTGTTTTATGTTGTGTGTTTTCATGTGTGTTTACTGTTTAGTCTTACATGATCTTGCCTTATATTACAGTTTTTTATTTTTATTTTCTGTATGTATGTAAAAGTAAAGATAAAAAATCAGCTACTTCATTTGTAGGATTTTAAGTTTAAAGCAACTATATACACAGGAGTTTTTTTTATACACAGTTTTGGTTTAAAAGAAAAACCGATATGGTTAGAAAATACAAATAATAACACCATTACAAACACAATTCCATTTTAATATTCTTGTCATGGTTGCAAAATACATAAAATAACATCATTATAAAACTCAAACCCAATCTAATATTCTTGTACGTGTCTATATATAAAACAAATCTTTTTTGTTTTTAGAAATTTACCTGTGATAATATAAACGTCACAAAAAATACGTCACTTTTTGTGACGTTGATCCATTCATGTGACGCTCAGTTTATATTTCGTTTGTGGTGTCCTGGTGTGTTGTCGTAAATTCATGGGAGGTGTCCGTTGTTATTCTGCGGTTTACATGTTGTAATGTACTATTATACTATTTATTTATGTATTTCTTTGTGCTGAGTGTTCTAGCGTTTGTTTGTATTGTATTTCTGTCACGTGGTGTTGTCATTTTAGCGGTATTTTTAACATTGCCATATAAGCGGGTGGTTTGGCTAGCCATAAAACCAGGTTCAACCCACTATTTGTTCTTAAAATGTCCTGTACCAAGTCAGAAATATTGCAGTTGATATCAGAAGTCCGTTTCTATGTATGTTGGCGTTTGATTTGGTAGTAGTTCAGTTTTTCTGTTGTTCCGTTGTTTTCCTCTTATAGTTGATGTGTTTCCTTCGGTTTTAGTTTGTTACCCGGATTTGTTTTTGCTTAATCGATTTATGACTATTGAACAGCGGTATACTACTGTTGCCTTTATTTATGTACCACATCTTTTGAGTTTTATATAGAGATGATGAGAAAATTTCATCAAACAATGAAGTAGACATCCAGAACATCATAAAATAATTCAAAATTTGTGACCATCAGTTCGTTTAGCTGGAATAGGGCGTAATGTTAAAGGTTGATTTTTTTTTACCTGAAAGACTTTAAATTGTTCAAAAGTTTTTCGACCTTCCGAGAAACGATTACCACACATTGTCAAACCCTTTTTGTAAAATGTTCTGTTTTAAGGATGTTCGCTACTCTACTTCAAAATAACAAGATTTTTAAAAGCCTGTAATAAATTGATAGTATATAAATAATGGAGCTTAAAAGCAGAAAAAATAATAGGTCCGTATCCTTGTTTTTGAGATATAATAAATTGAAAATTTTGCGGAAAAAGATTACTCTAGATTTTTCGTAAATTTAACATTGACACCTTTTTTATTTCAAAAACTATGAAAAAATAACAAAGATTTTATAAGATGTTCCAAAATGGCTGTTTAAAGTATATGTTATAAATTATGAAAGGAAAAATAGGGGTTAGCGTGCAATATTTTTATTGGTTCTACATGGATAAAAATAGAAGATTCCGAAAAAAGTCAATAAATCAAAAACATGAGTAGCGAACATCCTTAAGGATAATGGAACGTTTTATTATTTTTTTAAACCCTCACATACAACTCTTTCTATTATTTTGTAGATGATCAAAAGGAATAGCATGCAGGCTCTCTTCATTGCAGTTTTCGTACTGATCGGAATTGGTAATGTTTTATATTTCATTTTTTGTTTTTGTATATATATTTATTAACACTTTTTTAACATTCCTCATTTGTTTAACCATTTTTCACATCATTCCTGTAACTTGTGCATTTTAAATTGATAAGCAGTATTTGCGTCAGAAAAACATTTTATATAAAGCGATACTCATTATCGATACTTCCTTCTTCATTGGATAATGTGTAAGCGGACTCGGAAAACAGAATTTATTAAAACATCAGTTGCTCATGACTTCGTTACGCCAAATGTAAAACGATATAGGACATTAAGGACCTAGTTTATTTCGTACAGTTATTGTGAAATTTCATGTTGAAATAAAATACTGTGCACTGACCTTTTTTGTATAGCAATTCAACAAATAACAAAAAAATAATAAATGAACATATGTTATCAGCAGGTAGCACTTGAACCAAAGCTTGAGCAATGCGGACTCTGAAAAATACCGAAAACGATATGAAGTGACCTGGAAGTGTATGCATGCAAAGAGATCAATTAAAGTTGTGTACCGTTTATTCTCATTACCTGATGTTATAAAAGTATTATTATGTAATAACACAAGATCAGTTTTTTTACCAAATCATAAAATCGTCATACAAGTAGAACAAAGAGAAACATAATTTCCATCTGTTTTTTCATGTTTTTAAGTGTTTAATTCTGTTTTGTATTACATTTTTACAGGTGAGGCAATATCAGAGTACAAAAGAGTTTGCTATTACACAAATTGGGCACAGTACCGGCCGATTCCTTTCAAGTATTTCCCAGAAAATATTGACCCATTTCTCTGTACGCATATTATGTACTCTTTCGGAAAAGTTAGTGGACCTCTAATCAAGCCGAATGAATGGAACGACGAAAGCACACCATGGTCAAAAGGTAAAAAGTACAGCATAGAAAACACTTAGGAATTTATTACAGTGCACACAACACGTGTGTTTCTGGAGTAACATACATCAAGTACGTTCGTTATAACACGTGTGTTTCTGGAGTAACATACATCAGGTACGTTCGTTATAACACGTGAGTTTCTGGAGTAACATGCATCAGGTACGTTCGTTATAACACGTGTGTTTCTGGAGTAACATACATCAGGTACGTTCGTTATAACACGTGTGTTTCTGGAGTAACATACATCAGGTACGTTCGTTATAACACGTGTGTTTCTGGAGTAACATACATCAGGTACGTTCGTTATAAAAATGTTTGGCAAACCAAAAATATGAAACATGTACTAGTAAAAAAAAGAAGCTAATCAGAACAGTTAAACCAATTATCGTTGCCTAAAATGAAACAACACTTTTTATGAATTTTATGAGTCCCGAAAAGACTTTTAACTGGAATGTTTAAAACAAATATTTGAAACCCAAAGATGTATAAATGCCGAAACACGCGAAGTGCTATATATCCAAAAGAGGGAGTTGCATCCCTTTTTAATACATTTACATGATTTTATGAAACGGAAATTTACAAACGAAATATATGATTTAAATGATGTCAATAAGTTTCATAATGGTATATCTTTATGTTAATGCATTCTTAAGATGTGTCATATGGAAATTGCAATAAGGCAAGGGCGACAGTAAAGCTTTCTTTTCTGTCATATAAGCAAATGCGAACACATGTTTTTTTTCTACATTTCAAGTGAATGGTGTGGTGAAATTCTTATCTTAGAATGTATTGTTAATATGTATTTCGTTTGATTTTATTTGCTAAAATTAAAACCTTTAAGTGGATTCTGTTCTTCGATATGGACCTCAATAGTATAGATCACTTGGTATACATCTTTTCAATGTAAACTAATTTTCAGCATAAAGTTTAGATAGATATAAGAAGATGTGGTATAAGTGCCAATGAGACAACTCTCCATCCAAGTCACAATTTGTAAAAGTAAACCATTATAGGTCAAAGTACGGCCTTCAATAAGGAGCCTTGTCTCATACCGAACAGCAAGCTATAAAGGGCCCCCAGATGACTAGTGTAAAACCATTCAAACAGGAAAACCAACGGTCTAATCTATATAAAAAACGAGAAACGAGAAACACTTATGAACCACATCCACAAATGACAACCAGTGAACATCAGGTTCCTGACTTAGGACAGGTGTAAACATTTGCAGCGGGTTTAAACGTTTAATAGGCGCCAACCTTCACCCTAACCTGAAACAATAGTGTAACATCACAACATAGAAAGACACACTATAAAATATCAATTGCAATGGCTTAACTCAATCAAAAGACATATTAACAAAAAACAAGTGAACATACACTGAACGAATAAATTTGATCTATGACACAATGTAAATAGAAAATTAATTTAAAAAAAAGAGGGGGGATAGATGTAAAACAATATCAGAAAGACAACTATAACCTTGAACAAAATGCCGCCAAAACAATAACGTACACAGATAGATAACAATAATTTTGTTGTAAGGTATACATGGAGTACGGAAATATTTTTTACAAAATAAATAATTTTGTTTTTTCATAGTACGAGAACAGAAGTGAATATTTATCGTCATACTAAACACTTATCAAAGTTGGTAAATATTAAAAATAATGAGACGAGATGTCATTGTTACCTGTCATTATAAATCGTTATGAATTGTAATTTGATTAATAACAGGCATGTTTGAGAGGACAATGGCAGCAAAAACAAAAAATCCAGATTTGAAAATTCTGTTTGCCATTGGAGGATGGAAACATGGGTCTGGTCCATTTACTGCCTTGGTTGATAATGAAAATGATATTGACACGTTTGCTCGAAATTCCATCGATTTCCTAAGAAAGAATAATTTTGACGGGTTAGATTTGGATTGGGAATTTCCAGGAAATAGAGGAAGTCCACCTGAAGATAAACAAAGGTTTACAAAATTTGTTCATGTATGTTTTATTCTGATAAAGTTAATAATATTAGTATATGTTAACCATGTCAATTGTTCATCTACAGCAAAATATTAAAAATTAATCTTTGACCGATGTGTTCAAAGTTTTCACTTTACTGAATCTCCATTTCTACTTCGCTTACAATTGATTCTTCCGTCACATTTTACGCTGTCTTATTGGTGTTTAATGCCTTGATGGTTTTATCTCTCATCAGAGTATACCCTAACCCTCTGACTGATACTTATTTCCACCCTCCAAGATTGTTCAATTGCAGGACGTTTAATTTGATTTTTACTGAGTATCAGGTTAAAAAAAATCACCAAAAAATACCAGGTATAGATTACCTTAGCTGTATTTGGCAAAACTTTTAGGAATGTTTGGTCCTCAATGCTCTTCAACTTCGTACTTTATTTGGCCTTTTCAACTTTTTTTTATTCGAGCATCACTGATGAGTCTTTTGTAGACGAAACGCGCGTCTGGTGCAAATACAAAATTTCAATTGATGAGTTTATTTAATACATGGGTTACCTTCTCTTCATTTCTAACTATCAATTTCTGTAATATTCACATGAGGACCATTTTCAAAAGGTCTTTCGGTCTTTACTTTAATTCATAGTCTCATAGCTCCGTGTGTACAATCATTTTGGTTAGCGGCGTCTTTTGATGGAAAATATAAAAAAAAAACGCATTTGCAATCTTTAATCAAAAGGCCTTTAACTGCAACATGCAGCGCTTTTTCGATTTTGTCAAAATATACAAAATTGTTGAAAATTTTTTGAAGTTTATGATATAGACTTTTCAAAATTCTATTTCAAGTAGGATTAGACAACTTTTATATTTTGGCCCTGTAGGTTTACTAATACAGCGGAAATAGGCCTAACCTCTTTATTTCTTCTGACCAACTATTGAATTCCTATATACTAAAGTGAAACTGATGTTTTATAGATACTGAGAATGGAGTTTGAAAATGATGCTCAATCAACTGGAAGAGAAAGATTGTTATTAACTGCAGCCGTTGCCGCTGGAAAGGGAACAATAGATTCAGCTTACGAAATCTCAAAAATAGCGGCGTAAGTTGAACCTGCATTTATATGAGATACATCTAGCGTTTCTCTTTTACTTGTTATTTTTATCTAACAAAAACGTAAGTCTGTTCAACTTTTTCTTGTCGGGGATCTCTGTCTTAAGATACAAATGTTTAAATATGCAGCTTGATCAATTTATCTACCATTTCTTTACATTTTAACTCCCTATTTCAAAATGTCCTCAATAGAAGAAAATCAAGATAACAAGAGTCAACGAAATTATCAAAGGAATGACAATACCTTTGTTCCAAAGCCACACACAATTTTAATACAAGTCAGGAATATAGCAGTTGTTTCCACTTGCTCCGTTGATTGATAGCGTCTGATTTTGTCAGTTTTTCTGGACTTCCTCTTTTTAAATGTCCATGGAGTTCGGTAATGTTGCTATGCTTTTTTTTATACATAGAACAATGTAAACAAACCCCTCTAAATATATCGTACTTCAAAACTAAGTTATGATTTTTTTTCAAATATTAACATAATTTCATAAGCATATACAGATTTATCTAAGCACTATTATTCCATTGCTGTAATTAAAAAAGATGTAGTATTTAGATCCATATCTTAATTATAATAATAATAATTTATAAACAAAATAGTTTATTTACAAAAGATAATTGTTTCTGTTTCCAGCTGAAGTGCACATTTTATAGACTATTTTTTAGTATGCAAGCGATCTTCTATGAACCTTTTTATTCTACTTATTAATATCATAAAATATAGAAGAGGGCTTGGTATCCACAAAAGTTGTTTAACCACCCCTTACGGTATTGTGTATTTGTCCTAAATCAGGAACTGCGTCTGTCCTTCGAGGTAATGATAGCAGGTATTTTGAAGACTCTGTTAAAGTCTTGACTTACTTGAGATTCATAGCTTTGATTCCCTTTTAAGAAAATCTGTAATTTTTCTAAGAAATATGGAATCCTATTGCTCATATGCAAATAAAGATCGAGTATATATTAGAAGTGCATAACTAATTCTTTAAAAAAAATAATTTATGAAAAGGGAATCTAAATATTTATACCATTACAGTGATCTGGATTTCATCAGTTTAATGGCGTATGACCTTCATGGTTCATGGGAAACGAAAACCGGTCACACCAGTCCGCTATATCCTAGAAACGACGAAACAGGAGACGAACGAACGCTAAATCAGGTATATATAAATGTATATGATATTTTTAAAAAAAAATTTGGAAAAATTTGTAAACAAAAACAGATTTTTTTTATGTGTTTTCTTCTCCAATAAAGTAAAGGTTCAACAAACAGAGTTATGATTAATAAATCAAGGCTGAAGATTAATTTCAAATTAATGGTATGCTGATATAACAAACAACCAATATAAGTTTTGTTTTTATCAAACAACTTTAGCCATTACAACCGCTCATACGACTTTTTGTATCTCAAGAGTGAACCATACTTCCACTTGGACATACTGTTAAAGAAGTTATTAATGTTGCTTTCAGTTAATAGATAAAACAATTTTGATAAGACTAAATAATGAACTTCAAATAAAAAGGGTTTGAATGAATTATTAACGTTGTATGTCTTTTTTATTGAATTAAAGTGGAAATCATCAACTTCTTTTCACAGCAGTTGTACCCCTTTATTACAACTTAAACATAATTGTATTTACGTTGTTTTTTTTAAGCCAAAATATCAGAAATGTATTCAGATACATTGTTGGTAGAACATGCTGTGTTAGTAACAATAATTTGATTCTTTTTTTGAAAATAATGTAATGTATCTTTTACATTTTAGGACTGGGCTGCTCAATATTGGATAGATCAAGGAACGCCAAAAGAAAAACTAATTCTTGGAATTGCCCTTTATGGTAGATCATTTAAGTTGTTAAGTTCCTCAAACAATGAACTCGGTGCAGCAACTGCTGGTGCAGGATATCCAGGAAAATATACAGGGAAAGCAGGCTTTCTAAGCTACTATGAGGTTTTGTTCTTCAAGATATATTTCATTAAAAAAGTATAAAAAGAATAAAATTGAGAATGAAAACGGGGAATGTGTCAAAGAGACAACAACCCGACCAAAGGGCAAAAAACAGCCCAAGGCCATCAATGGGTCAGAATTTTTCAGTAAAAATAGTAAATATACGGCTTGCACATCATACAATCCATCTTTTTTTATATGTGGTTTTTCATGTTAATGTATTTTGGGAGTAAAGCGGGGACAATCCTCAAGAAATTTGTTTTCTATTAAATGGCAGATAGATGAATAATTGAATGAAATATGGTCACTTAATGGTAAATTGGTAAATGAAAAAAACAAAGATCACTATGTTACAAGTCTTTCTTTTGAATTTGATTAATACTGGACTTAACTACGTCGTGTGGCCTGTGGTGGATTGTTGTCACATCTCCTTATTTTTATATAAACCACAATGCCAAAACCCAGAATTGACATATAACCAATAGAAGGTTGTTTTTTGATAGCATATATTTGAAATCTATCTTGTTAATACTGCTAATAAAAGACTTGACATGGAATCGTATTATGATTATGAGTAAACTGAAATGCGGTGTGTACGTCACTGAAACACATAAACATTAAAAAACATATGACAAGCTTTAAATTACCTTCAAGTCTTGACAAAGTTTTTATTAAATAACTAACTTTTACCCTTTACTCTAATACCGACGGCTGCATATTTCATACTGCAGCATCATCAATAGTACAAGGAAGATACGATCTTTTAGAATCATCAGATGTGGTTCAAACAGATACGTAGATTCGTATTCTATACCAACATTGGTATTGATGTTCGCACATTTAACTGAATGCAAGGGTACAGTGACTAATGTAGTAAATAAAAATCAACAACAAAATAATAGTTATCCGCTGAATCAACATTTTATATAAATATACAATAAGAAAATTGTTATTATCATACGAAAAATCTTCATTTATATTTTAGATTTGTTCAAGCGGATGGACAACAGCATGGAATGATGAGCAGCAAGTTCCATATGCATATTCTGGAGATCAGTGGGTGGGATACGACAACGTTCGAAGTGTTAAGATTAAAGTGAGTAAGAAACAAGTCAGACTTTTTGCCGCTTTCCAAAACATCCAAATCTGTTAATAGTTAACTTTGTATAAGGCAGTTGTTAAATTGTTTTTTTACAGATACATGGTTTATCAATGTTAAAATGATTCAAAATGTACATTGTTAGCCATGCCATTACCGAAATCTTGGATGTTCAACTTTTAAATAAATGTGTTTAGTTCCGATGCAAAGACCCTATAAGTGAATCAATATTAAAGCCAAAATATGCAATCTTTAATGACCTGACAACAGTATCGTAACTATATCCCTTCTTAATAAGTCTATTTAAAGGTTTTGTTAGCTTCTGAGGTGAATACTGACATTTTAGTGCTTTATAAAGAATATTACCATAAAAGATTGGATGTGAAATACCTGAACGTATAAGAAGTCTGCATGTTGAGCTATATTTACGAATGATGTCCTTGTACCGATGATAAAATTTAGTAAATGTTTTGACTAGTTTGTGATATCGAAAACCCTGGTGTAATAATTTTTCTGTAATACATAAATTTCTTTCGTTAAAATCTGAAACGTTGTTACATACACGAGCGAATCGTACAAGTTGAGATATATAACACCGTAAGATGGTGACAAGGAACGTCACCATCTAAAATGGATAATTAACGATAGGAAATGAAAAATCATCTCTTTTATCATAAATTTTTGTATTAAGCTTTCCGTTAATGATATAGATATCAAGATCGAGGAAAGGGCAGTGGTCATTGTTAGTATTAGCTTTATTTAAAGTAAGTTCAACAGGATAAATTTCTTTAGTATACATACTGAAGTCGTCATTATTGAGAGCCAATATATCATCCAAATATCTAAAAGTATTATTAAATTTTTGTATCAGATGTTGTTTCGATGGGTCTTTGCTGATTTTAGTCATAAATTGTAACTCATAGCAATACAAAAACAGGTCCGCAATAAGTGGTGCACAGTTAGTCCCCATTGGAATTCCGATAACCTGACGATATACGGAATCTCCAAAGCGAACAAAAATATTATCTAGTAAAAATTCAAGGGCAGATATAGTATCAAAGCATGTCCAATTGACATAGTTCTTTTGTTTATTGCTACTAAAAAATGACCTAAAAGAGTTAGAACATATGTATTCACATTCTGACTTTTAAATGCCCATTTAATTAGGTGTGTGAATTTTTCTTAATGAGAATGTGAGGCAATGTGGTATACAGGGTAGAAAAATCAAAACTTTGAACAGATTCAAAATCACCAATATAAGCATGCAATTTATCAAGTACTTCCAACGAGTTTTGACACTCCAAAAGTAATTAATTCCACTATTTTCAAAGGCCTTATTTGAACAATTTATTATCAGGTTTTGATTGTACCAAGTGAACTGGTAAGAAGAATAGACAATTTAGTAGTGGAACAATGGCTTGAAGACGAAATAAATCTATATTTGTAAGGTGTTTTATGTAGCTTCGAAGCCAGTACATAGTTGGGACTTTCATTGTATTTGGTTCTGCTTGTAAAGAGGTAGCTAAAAGTTTATGTTTGTTACAGATGTCGTTTTCTGAAAATGGAGTCAGTTGGAATGTTGGTGAATTGGTGATTTCTTTTTTCAGAACCTCAATGTAAAATTTACGTCAAACAATAATGATATTATTAGCAGCTTTATCGGCCGGGACAAAAACAAATTCCTTGGCTAGTTCTTTAAGTTTATGTTTGATACGAGAAATAGGTTTATTATGGTTGTTGTTAAGAGTAAAATGTTCTTTAAAATGTTGAATACGTATATCAACTATGTTCATTACTGAATTAAAAAGAGTCCAAAGATTTTTGTCAGCTTTTTCCCGTTTTATCCATTTTAAACAGTAAGTACGGAGTGAGTCGTGGATGATATTACGACACTCATTCCAATTAATGATTGACGGGGGGCGATATTTAGGTCCTTTACTGAGGAATGATTTTAACTCTCGGTCTTGAACGATGTTAAGATCTCCTGATATAACATGGGAAATGGGTCCATAAATGTATTCGGAATTACTGCAATTACATGAAGTAGGTGTATTTTCACTGATATTAACATCTTTACACAATTGGCTATAATTAAACACATATTTCCGGGTAGATTTCTTGTAAATATAACAAATAAGAGGGAGCTCAGTATTATCAAAATATCCAGGAATTTGTTCTTAATGAATGTTGACCTTACCGTATTGTTGGTGGAAAGACGGGACATGTAAGTCATTTTTTTTTTTAATATTTTGATGTTAAAATTAATATATCTTCAGGGTTTTTACTCGTTTTTATTTTTTTCATTGTTCCTTTATCTTTTAGATACACGAGGTAAGCTGGTAATTCTCGTACATTTAACATTACAGTGACCATTACGAAAGGTTTTTACAAATAAATGAAAAATATAAATTTTCAGGCAAAGTATATTAAAGAGAAGGGACTAGGAGGTGCTATGTTTTGGACTCTTGATTTCGACGACTTCACAGGGGAAGCATGCAATGAAGGCGTTTATCCATTGATATCAGCTGTAACAAATGAACTAACAACAAATGACTTGTCCATGACAAAACCTACAACAGGTAATTATTTTATTTTTACATGATTATTTGGACTTTATGTACGACTAGTGTTTCATTTTTCAGGTACACAAGTACCCAGATATTTTGAAAAAACCTATACATGTAAATTCAAACCAGCAGTGGCAAAAACAAAACAGCTAATTTTTGCGTGTTTGACTGAGTCAAATAACATATTTCTTTTTATAAAATTCCCCTTTGATGAATTAATACCTCACTAGAAAATAAGGTTCAACTCCCTCATGCAAAGTTGACCTTAGATAAAATTAGCATTTCATTTTAAGTCCCTTTAGCTCATATAGCTCCTTACATTTTTACCTATTTATACATCTCTGGCTTACTTTTTCTTTTTGGTTTGAGCATTGCTAATGAAGGATAATCCAGTGAAGAGCATCCAACGCACGAAATTTATACATTATCATTTTCATTTCAAGTTATATTTGTTGTTAAACGCAATGAAAGCGTCTGATTAGATTTGAGATACATACCAGTGAGTTTAACCTCTATTATAAAGGTTATTATATTGAAATTGATACAAATCAGTCTGTCCATATTACATAATTTGTCCTTTGATGACTTGTTAAATCAACATCAAACAGTTCAGGGTTGCAACTGCAGAAAGCAAGATGTTAGAATTAATAAAATCAAACTTTAATTACAACGTTCTGGTTTAAGACTAATTTTTTGAGACAAAAACCTTTAAAAATCTTCTTCAATCAAGAATCATAACACCCATATATAGTTACTATGTTAATAACTCCCATTATCAAGCTATTGCACAAGCATCGTTATGACACATGAACAAAATTATACGATTTTTTGCTGCATGTTCGAATTTCAAAAATATATTCTGATACAACATAAAATATAAAGAAAGTGTAACAATGATCAGTAATTTTTCTAACTTGCATACAATGAAAAAAAAGTAATGCCGACCCTAACATAGTGTGCTTAGTTGCGTGCACAGGATTAAGCATTTGCTGGATTCCACATTAATAAAATTACAAAGTCAATCCGAGTAATAAGTATTAAAGCCAGGAATAAGACCAATATTGATACCTGATTGATACTAGTAGACTCATGGGATCTACGACTTCTAGTACACATTGAAAGATATCTTCTTTTGTGGTGGGCTTTTGGTAATACTGGAAATATTTTCCATAACGAATTCTGTTTTTTCCCAAACACAGTTTAATTGAGGTCTGGATCTGGCACTCAATAACTGCTAGCAGTCCATTGTTAATTCATGTATCATTGTCATTTTGCTTAGTTTCTTCTGTTACCTTTTCTGATATCGGACTCGGACTTCTTTTTAACTGAGTTTTACTGTATGTATTGTTGTGTGTTTGTTTATTCTACTTTGGCTAGAGGTATAGCGGGCGGGTTGAGATCTCACAAAACATATTTCACCCCTCCGCATTTTTTCCGCCTGTCCCAAGTCAGGAGCCTCTGACCTTTGTTAGTCTTATATGTTTTTTAAATTTTAGTTCATTTATTTGTTTCGCAGTTTAGTGTGACGTCCATTTTCACTGAACTAGTACACATTTTTGTTTATAGGCCAGCTGAATCCCGCCTCCGGGTGGGAGATTTTCTCGTTGTGTTGAAGACCCATTGGTGGCCTTGGACTGTTTTCTGTTCTTTGGTCGGGTTGTTGTCTCTTTGACACATTCCCCATTTCCATACTCAATTAAATAGCTATCTTGAATCCAGAACGATTCGAGCTTGACATTTATTAGTATTTACATCTTTCTGTCATCACTGGGGTTAAACTGATGTCCGTAACTGCAATTACGGATATCCCAAATGGCGGACGAAAAATAAGGTAAAATAAAATTGTTTTAATTTTGTAAGCGGTTTGAAATGAACATTTTGCCAGCGTTTGCCTTAAGGTATTCTTGTCCGTAAATGTTAAAATACCGGAAAGAGTTGACGTTTTACTATTAAAACAATAGAAAATTAACAATTTGGCATAATTTTCTATATTTTGAAACATTTGAACAGCTTTACCTTAAAGTTATCAAAAACTACATTAATATTTGTTAAATAATAAATTCACTGACCTTAATCGCAATCCAATATTTCAATGCTTTTGAAGAGCAAAAATGAACTTCAACTTATTTAAGACGAAAAAATGTTGCTTATTATAGTGAGTCCCAAGAAGTCACCCAGACCAACAACAACAACACCCAGAAAAACAACGACTCAACAATCTGTTAAATGTGGCATAAATGGTGAGCATAAATGTTAGATATGGTCTTTTCATGAGCCTTTAAAACTTGCTATACTTTATTGACCGTTATTTTTTGTTAGAAAGTAGATGAACGCTTTCTACCAAACAGTGTTTTACAAATAATTAGCATTGTGACTATATATTCATACTTCTCCACTCATACTAATGATACATATACCAGAAAAAACATGTATGTAGTGTTTTCCGTCCATCTGTGCCTTCCTTCAACAACTCCTAAAAAACAACTGAAGAAATAGTAGTCAAACTTATAGCTCTTCCTAATTTGAAGGTATATTTGGTCATCCTCAATCAAGTTTATATTTGAAGGTGTATTTGGTCATCCTCAATCAACTTTATATTTTATGGATTTTTTATATTTCAGTTTGAGTTACACTTTGGAAGCATTGACACATTTCGTCTGTCAAACAACTAGCGTCAACAAAAAGTAAATCGCCTTATCTTTGTTTGGCCAAGTGCCAGTTAATGTTATAATATATGTAAATAAGACTTGAACACAACATCGCACACCTAAAAAAAAACCAGAGGTCAAAATATTGCAGTCTCCGTCAATAATAGACGATTACATAAAATGCGTGAAGCTCTAAATCGTCCGAGTTTTAAAAAGTATGACTTAATTCAAAAGAGACAATGTAAGGTCACTTATTGAATTCAAAATTAGACTTTGAACTTTTTAGCGCTTTTTATGAACTCTTTTACTGAAGCTATATTAATCAATAGGAGACATTACTACACAATTCTATAATGAACAAAAATGCAATACGCAGGATACTACTGACGCCGAAGTCCATTGGGTTAAAAAAAACATTTGTAATTTGCACCCGAACTTGTATACTTATGTCTATATATATAAACTTTAAACCATAAATAAAATAAAAACATAGGAAATCTCAATAAAGTACAATTTCCTTCGAGTGGTTTTAATGAATCATTCATTACAATATTATAACGTTAATCACGTTGCTGTGTATGGTTTGTATATTTGCGATTGATGCATATTTTTGCATGATAAGCGGTAAAACGAAACTTGTTCGTCCTCATAAAATTATGTAATTTATTTATTACATAATGTATATCTTAAACTTGTCTTTAGAATACATTATTCTTGTTACCTTTTGAATTTAAATAAAATAAGCAGAATTTGGATCCCATATGTGACTCTTTCATACTTTTTTGAGCATTTACAGTTAACTTCTTGCATTAGCAAAAAGATCATAAATAAAAATATAGAAACACCAAAATTTAAACAAAATCCACACACTATCGAAACTGAAAGTAACAAAGATTTTAAAACTGCAGAAATTGAGTCAATGACACCATAATTAAGCATATGTACAATGTACTAACCGTAAAAAATTAACGTTACTTCTTTTAGTATGTTAAATCATTACTATTTATACCTCTGTTCTTATTTAATTGACAACGCCATTTTTGAAAATTAACATAATACTAATTAATGCCGTGGATGTATTTTAGAAATGATTAAAATTTTATCAAAATTTTGTAAAACATTATTTCATTTTTAGGTCCAACGCCGTGTACACATGGAGCATTCTATGCAGATACATGTGACAAGAATGTCTTCTATCGATGTGTATGGGGGAGACCTGTGAAACAACGTTGTTATCGGGGTCTTGTATGGAACCAAGCAGCAAATTGTCACTGGGCATAAAAGTTATTCAAGAAGTTGTCTTTGGAATATAAGATTAAGAACATATGCATGATATGATTAAGTATAAGTTGTGACCAAAGCATGAGTAACTATTTTTCATGATGTATTCAATTTGTTCGTTTTTTCATGTCAAAAATAAATTCTTGCATTAGCAAAAAACAAAAAAAGGCCGTTAGTTTTCTCAATTGAATTGTTTCATATTTTTCATGTCGGGGCCGTTTATAGCTGACTATACGGTATGGGTTTTTCTCATTGTTGAAGTCCGTACGGTTGCCTATAATTGCTTACATCCACTATATTTGAACTTTGGTGGATAGTTGTCTCATTGGCAATCATATCACATCTCCTTATTTCTATATCTCTTGAATTTCACTTTTATGCTATTAAGGACTTCATGTTTCATAGAAATAACCAAAGCAACACGGTCACAACTTTCTTCTAAAGAAGAACGAAATAAGAAACATAGTTGTTAACTTGTTTCCCTCTGGCTTTGGTAATGAAAAAATAAGAAACCGTTCACATCGAAAACAATAAGTCAAGTAAAGAGACAACACCCGAGCCTAAAGATGGTACACGAAAAAGTAATAGAATACAAAGAAAATTAAAGATGGACGGACAAAAAAAATTCAGGGATGAGTATTGGCACTCCAGAAGGGTAGCAGTCTCTTTTCCTCTGCGCTGATGTTAATCGTGCAACTTGTGGTAAAACCATTGGTAATTCATACCGGTGATTATGCACTCTATCATAGCGATTAGTCAAATGTTACATGTCTTACCAAAAAAAAAAGAAAAAGTAAAAAAACAAAAATACCGAACTCCAAGGAAAATTCAAAACGGAGAGTCCCTTTAAAAAGACATTACTTTAACTAATAATCGGTCCGTACAAATAAAAAATATAATTCATGGCCGAATGTATAAGATTAGAAGGATAACAGTTACATATAGAACAGCCAAGACATGAAACAAAAATATCCCCAAATTCAACATAAAAAACTCTAATAAAATCCACACGAATCCCTTTTACCACCATTGGCACCCATCATGTTGCTCATGGCAAGTTAAAATCGGGGTAAAATGTTAAAACTTGTTTTCAGACATGTTTATTTTTCTGCCAACGAAATGTCAAATATGGGAAGTGACTAGACTTGTTGTGCCCATTGTTCAATATATTTCATGACTGATCGAGTTTTATTTCAAAGTGTAATCGGAAAGATATTCACTGATCACTTGAATTTCAAACAGGAAAAGGATGTAACTGTAATTTCTATCTAAAGCAGGAGAAATATGTATTATTTCCTTGTGTATTTTGTTTAAATAAAACTATACATATTTTCTGATGTTGCTGATTTCAAGTTTCAAGATCATATCGCTGTGAACATGAAAGCATACAGATGGGTGCAGTCCTAACCTGTACAGCAAGTTAACTTGATAACCAGTCATTTGGACTGGTCAAAGTTAACCTGTGACCAGATTTAGGACTGCTCTGACCAGTCCTAGGACCACAATCTAGTTAACTTGAAAAGCGGACTTGGTCCTAGGACTGTTTTTATGTCTGCCGAAAAAGTTAACTTGGGAACACGTCCGCTTCTGATATAAGTTAACATCGAACCAGTCCTGCCATAAGTTAACATAAGTTAACTTCGAAACCAGTCCGGTCAGAAGTTAACATAAGTTAACCTTGATTTTGACAACTCCGATCGAACCAGACCTGTTCTCAAGTTAACTTTTGGCTGGTCTGCTCAACACTAAGTTAACTTCTATCCAGGACCGCTCTACGTCGATTTTTAAAAACATATTTTTTAATGTCTTTGTTTCTTGGTATAAATTTAGCATAGAAAAATAAAGTAAATATTGATACTTCCGTGATATAAACACGATTAAATACATGTATTTATAAATAAAGTACGCATAAAACTTTGCTTGTAATACAAATTTATTCGTGATCTGCCTTTCTATAAATTAAAAATAGATATTAGTTACAATGCTAACGGGCATTGAATATATATTCCGAAACATATAAAATTCTTTAAATCGTATAAACCATATTTGCACTTTATAATGTAAATCTATAAAGCCTCATAGTATACATGTATCAGCAATATTTTTCTGTCAGGATAGATATATAAAACAAATGACAGCAAAATTTTGTCCCCATCAATTTAGACTGCCAGAATGTCCTCCTTTTATCCTTTTATTCAATTTATTGATACGTAACACATTTTCAGTAGTTTTGATACCTCATGCTGACTTGTACAACAAATTGATCCAAAATTATTTGATGGCGTCAACCTCAACTGACCATATTTGCACTTTATTTTATAAATCTATATAGCTGCAGCATAGTAAGTCAGAAATATTTTATTTTCAGGATAGAATATAATACAAATGACAGTAATGTGAAACACAATGACTACAAAATGTTGTCCACATAAATTTAGAGTGCCCGCATGTCCTCTCTTTATTCAAAATATTGTATCGCAACAAAATTTCAGTAGTTTTGATACCTAATGCTTATTGGTACAACAAAATTATTTGACCGCATCAACCGAAACTGACTATATTTGCACTTTATCATGCAAATCTATATACATGATATAGCCACATAGCAAATCAGAAATATTTTTATGTCAGGATAGAATGTTTAATACAAATGACAGCAATATTGGAACACAATGACCAAAAATTTTTATCCGCACAAATTAAGAATGCCAGCAAGTCCTCCTTTTTGTTCAATATATTGATACGTAACAAAATTTCAGTAGTTTTGATACCTCATGCTGACTTGTACAACAAAATTATTTGACCGCATAAACCTAAACTGATCATATTTGCACTTTATCAAGTAAATCTATATAGCCCTATAGTAATTCAGCAATATTTTTATTTCAGGATGTATTGTATAAAACAAATGACAGCAATATTAGAACACAATGACAACAAATATTTGTCCGCATAAATTAGAGTGCTAGCATGTCCTCTTTTTATTCAAAATATTGTGTCGCAACAAAATTTCAGTAGTTTTGATACCTCATGCTGATTGGTACAACAAAATTGTTTGACCGCATCAACCTAAACTGAACATACTTGCACTTTATCATGTAAATCTATATAGCCGCATAGCAAATCAGAAATATTTTTATGTCAGGATAGAATGTGTATTACAAATGACAGCAATATTGGAACACAATGACTAGAAAATTTTATCTGCACAAATTTAGAATGCCAGCATGTCCTCCTTTTGTTCAATATATTGATACGTAACAAAATTTCAGTAGTTTTGATACCTCATGCTGACTTGTACAACAAAATTTTGACCGCATAAACCTAAACTGACCATATTTTCACTTTATCATGTAAATCTATATAGCCCCATAGTAATTCACTAATATTTTTATGTCAGGATATACAAATGCATTGTATATAACAAATGGCAGCAATATTGGAACACAATGACAACAAAAATTTGTCCGCATGCATAAGAGTGCTAGCATGTCCTCTTTTATTCAAAATATTGTGTTGCAATAAAATTTCAGTATTTTTGATACCTCATGCTGATTGGTACAACAAAATTATTTGACGCATCAACCTAAAACTGACCATATTTGCACTTTCTCAAGTAAATCTATACATGCTTTATAGCCCCATAGTAATTCAGCAATATTTTGTTGTCATAAAACAAATGACAGCGATATTGGAACACAATGACAACAAAAATTGGGTTGAATCAGTGCATCTGCAGATTGACGGTTTCTGTTATTTCATTACATTTTTAATTCTGTACAGTTAGTTCTAGCAACGTTTTTTTTTTCTGTACTGTTTTTGACGTTGCTGTATGAAATACAGCCATTGATATTAACATGTATGATTGCATAATTACTCTAAGTAGATCAAATACTATGAGCTTACTTTCAGTCACAACTATCATTGTTTGATACGGTTTAATATTGTTTTATTATAAACCCTACCCCTTCCGCTTTCTGGAGCGGGAGGTATATAGTGTTAGGAAGTCCTCCGTTTGTAACTTTTTTTGAGGGGGAGTTGTTCACTTAGTTTTCATAGACTGTTATTCATGTATGATGAGGCGGGGTATCATTTTGGGAGTTTTGCTGACAGGATTTCTAGTTTGTACTTATTTTCCATGTTTAAGTGTTCAGCGGAACGAGCCACAACTCGATCTGAAGCCATCTTTCTATACTTTGTGGCGGAGCATTAAATTAATGTTACCAGCTGCATGTGTATATGCCTGTTCAAAGTCAGGAGCCTCATTAATGGTTGTCTTTATCATGTTTAATAGTCCGGCTGATTGGTGAAAAAATTGTGGGTTTGATGATAAAAGCACCAAATTTGGCATGGTAGTAGGTTTGGGTGTTTCAACCAATATTAGCTATGGACCCACATTGAAATTTCAATATGGCGGCTATTTCCAAGATGGCCGCCATAAAATATCAAAATCAACATATATCACTTATATAAGGTCACATTTAAGTTTAAATTTGGCATGCCAGTAGTGATGGGGGTTTCAAAAAATATTAGCTGTGAACCCACCTTGAATTTTTAATATGGCGGCTTTTTCCAAAATGGCCGCCACAAAATATCAAAATCAACAAATATCCCTCATATTAGTTTAAATTTGTCATTTTATTAGTGCAAGGTGCTTCAAAGAATATAAGATATGGACCCAAATTGAAATTTCAATATGGCGGCTTTTTCTAAGATGACCGCCATAAGATATCAAAATCAACAAATATCCCTTATAGAAGGTAAAAAAGTGTTGTTTTTTTTACGTACCTGCAGTAAAACTGAGTGCCCTATAATACCAAGTGCATGCCACTTTTATATACTAAAGACATCCATTAAAACATTTGTGAGGAAAGTATAGAAAATCGTAACAACGTACCATTCTTGCAGAACAGTAGTCAACAACGAGGGATCAAGTATAGACACTGGCGTTATTCCAATATTTAAGCTAGACTAAACTAGAATGTATATTTCTCGATTCGAAGTTTTCTTTATGATCAATTGGAAGAGGAAAAGTAATGATCTGAAAAAATTGCAGTAATCTCAGACTTGCCAGGCCATTAACAAGGCATGTCCTTGCTTATCCTGTTTAATGATTATTTTGGTGTTGCATTTAAATAAGCAACCGCAACAATCTGTTTGTATGACAACGGTATTTGAAAAAAGCTGCACATGCTGGTAGTTTAAAAAGACATGATGTATGCAAAATGTTTTTCCACAGTCATTAAAACATTAGTTGATAATTGTTCGGCCAAATATTCAAATGCAGTCGAGTTATTCTATTGAGACAAATACGACGCTATCCAAATCGTTCGGCCAAATATTCAGATGCAGTCGAGTTATTCTATTGAGGCTAATTCGACGCTATCCATTTCAAAGTTACTTCTGTTTGTTTTTCTTTATTCTTCTTTAATATTACATTCAACTGAACTAAACCCATCTCCTAATGTATATAGGTCTTCTTATGAATGCTAGGACCAGAAAAGGAGGTACTAAATGACCAAAATGTACAGTTTACGTTTGTCGTTTATGAATGATCCAATAATCCATCTACAGTAATAGAAGATTCCATCTTTGAAACATTCAACATTGAATATGTGGTTACTTCCTCGAATCCTGGTGGTTTTACAACAGCAGCCAAGGACAATATTGACAACAATCGTTACATTCAGCATCTTCTAAGTCTAACTTGGCAAACTCGTCATAACCTTATGCTTTGAAATATATGCATTTCCTTTATAATCTCTGGTACTTTCACCTTTATATTATGCGCCAGCACAATTGTTCGTATTATTGCTCTAGCTTAGTATATAATATATAAATATTACTATAGAATAAGATACACTGTATATCCTTAATACTAACCAAATATAACCATGCGTTTCATACTTACATCTTACAATTACTGTTTTATGGACATGTCGATTGTCTAACCAGAAATACATGTATGCCAACCCTGTACAATTATTCAATTGTGCAACTCTATCCTTACATGGTATAAATAAGTTAACAAAAAGATCACATAGATGGCTTGAAGCAGATGACAATGAAAACATTAAATATGTCTGGACATCAGTCCACGAATGTAGAGCCAAAACAAATGTCGTCCGCCTTTATATATCAGTCCGCATTGACCAATGTTTCAGGAAGAGATCAAATCTATCACAACGATTCACCATTCGATGAATACAATTCAACAATGTTTTATTTTTTTCCGAGACATGTATCAATTATCACTTGTGAAACAGTGGAACTCGGCAAACAAATTTGTAGCAGAACAAAGAATGTTTTGTTTAAGGTCTTCATATAGAAATTGAATCGTTGAGAATCGTATGTGATTGGTTAGAAAACAGTGGTTCAATCAAGGAAACAGTACTTCATGAACGGCAGATTCTGTTTCTGAGGCTTTCATGCATCATGAACAAGACATTACCACGAGGTTACAGTAGGTGTTCTTCTAATTCTTATGCAAAGATTCTGGCATAATTTTCACTGATGAACGAGACCCTGATGAGAACTGTGTAACATTCAGAGAATGGATTAATAAGAGGGAGATTGAGAGTCCACTTAACCACAACTGGTCTGTAACATTAAGATTGAACTAGACATGTTGATGTGAGATCATTAAGAGAATGCTCAATTTGGGTGCATAAAATGTCCTTATACTGCTTATTCATTGATTCGTTGCATTTTTATTTCCAAACTATGGCTTCCAGGACCCGTGCGCTATATTATGTCATTTAACTATACAGTTTAAGTGTTGCAAACATAATTTGAAAATGGAAATGTAGATTAAACCCATGCGTAGAATTACACACTTGTAAAAGGAGAAGGTATAGCAATCAGATTGACAATAAATATCGCAACTACAACATTTAATGGTGTTTTGTCTAGAAATGGCCATAGCAATTAACAAGTTTCAGCAATATTAGAACACAATGACAACAAATATTTGTCCGCATAAATTAGAGTGCTAGCATGTCCTCTTTTATTCAAAATATTGTGTCGCAACAAAATTTCAGTAGTTTTGATACCTCATGCTGATTGGTACAACAAAATTGTTTGACCGCATCAACCTAAACTGAACATACTTGCACTTTATCATGTAAATCTATATAGCCGCATAGCAAATCAGAAATATTTTATGTCAGGATAGAATGTGTATTACAAATGACAGCAATATTGGAACACAATGACTAAAACATTTTATCTGCACAAATTTAAAATGCCAGCATGTCCTCCATTTGTTCAATATATTGATACGTAACAAAATTTCAGTAGTTTTGATACCTCATGCTGACTTGTACAACAAAATTTTGACCGCATAAACCTAAACTGACCATATTTTCACTTTATCATGTAAATCTATATAGCCCCATAGTAATTCACTAATATTTTTATGTCAGGATATACAAATGCATTGTATATAACAAATGGCAGCAATATTGGAACACAATGACAACAAAAATTTGTCCGCATGCATAAGAGTGCTAGCATGTCCTCTTTTATTCAAAATATTGTGTTGCAATAAAATTTCAGTATTTTTGATACCTCATGCTGATTGGTACAACAAAATTATTTGACGCATCAACCTAAAACTGACCATATTTGCACTTTCTCAAGTAAATCTATACATGCTTTATAGCCCCATAGTAATTCAGCAATATTTTGTTGTCATAAAACAAATGACAGCGATATTGGAACACAATGACAACAAAAATTGGGTTGAATCAGTGCATCTGCAGATTGACGGTTTCTGTTATTTTATTACATTTTTAATTCTGTACAGTTAGTTCTAGCAACGTTTTTTTTTTCTGTACTGTTTTTGACGTTGCTGTATGAAATACAGCCATTGATATTAACATGTATGATTGCATAATTACTCTAAGTAGATCAAATACTATGAGCTTACTTTCAGTCACAACTATCATTGTTTGATACGGTTTAATATTGTTTTATTATAAACCCTACCCCTTCCGCTTTCTGGAGCGGGAGGTATATAGTGTTAGGAAGTCCTCCGTTTGTAACTTTTTGAGGGGGAGTTGTTCACTTAGTTTTTCATAGACTGTTATTCATGTATGATGAGGCGGGGTATCATTTTGGGAGTTTTGCTGACAGGATTTCTAGTTTGTACTTATTTTCCATGTTTAAGTGTTCAGCGGAACGAGCCACAACTCGATCTGAAGCCATCTTTCTATACTTTGTGGCGGAGCATTAAATTAATGTTACCAGCTGCATGTGTATATGCCTGTTCAAAGTCAGGAGCCTCATTAATGGTTGTCTTTATCATGTTTAATAGTCCGGCTGATTGGTGAAAAAATTGTGGGTTTGATGATAAAAGCACCAAATTTGGCATGGTAGTAGGTTTGGGTGTTTCAACCAATATTAGCTATGGACCCACATTGAAATTTCAATATGGCGGCTATTTCCAAGATGGCCGCCATAAAATATCAAAATCAACATATATCACTTATATAAGGTCACATTTAAGTTTAAATTTGGCATGCCAGTAGTGATGGGGGTTTCAAAAAATATTAGCTGTGAACCCACCTTGAATTTTTAATATGGCGGCTTTTTCCAAAATGGCCGCCACAAAATATCAAAATCAACAAATATCCCTCATATTAGTTTAAATTTGTCATTTTATTAGTGCAAGGTGCTTCAAAGAATATAAGATATGGACCCAAATTGAAATTTCAATATGGCGGCTTTTTCTAAGATGACCGCCATAAGATATCAAAATCAACAAATATCCCTTATAGAAGGTAAAAAAGTGTTGTTTTTTTTACGTACCTGCAGTAAAACTAAGTGCCCTATAATACCAAGTGCATGCCACTTTTATATACTAAAGACATCCATTAAAACATTTGTGAGGAAAGTATAGAAAATCGTAACAACGTACCATTCTTGCAGAACAGTAGTCAACAACGAGGGATCAAGTATAGACACTGGCGTTATTCCAATATTTAAGCTAGACTTAACTAGAATGTATACTTCTCGATTCGAAGTTTTCTTTATGATCAATTGGAAGAGGAAAAAGTAATGATCTGAAAAAAATTGCAGTAATCTCAGACTTGCCAGGCCATTAACAAGGCATGTCCTTGCTTATCCTGTTTAATGATTATTTTGGTGTTGCATTTAAATAAGCAACCGCAACAATCTGTTTGTATGACAACGGTATTTGAAAAAAGGCTGCACATGCTGGTAGTTCAAAAAGACATGATGTAGGCAAAAGTTTTTTTCCACAGTCATTAAAACATTAGTTAATAATCGTTTGGCCAAATATTCAAATGCAGTCGAGTTATTTTATTGAGGCAAATACGACGCTATCCAAATCGTTCGGCCAAATATTCAGATGCAGTCGAGTTATTCTATTGAGGCTAATACGACGCTATCCATTTCAAAGTTACTTCTGTTTGTTTTTCTTTATTCTTCTTTAATATTACATTCAACTGAACTAAACCCATCTCCTAATGTATATAGGTCTTCTTATGAATGCTAGGACCAGAAAAGGAGGTACTAAATGACCAAAATGTACAGTTTACGTTTGTCGTTTATGAATGATCCAATAATCCATCTACAGTAATAGAAGATTCCATCTTTGAAACATTCAACATTGAATATGTGGTTACTTCCTCGAATCCTGGTGGTTTTACAACAGCAGCCAAGGACAATATTGACAACAATCGTTACATTCAGCATCTTCTAAGTCTAACTTGGCAAACTCGTCATAACCTTATGCTTTGAAATATATGCATTTCCTTTATAATCTCTGGTACTTTCACCTTTATATTATGCGCCAGCACAATTGTTCGTATTATTGCTCTAACTTAGTATATAATATATAAATATTACTATAGAATAAGATACAATGTATATCCTTAATACTAACCAAATATAATCATGCGTTTCATACTTCCATCTTATAATTACCGTTTTATGGACATGCACTCTGTCAATTGTCTAACCAGAAATACATGTATGCCAACCTGGTACAATTAGTCAATTGTGCAACTCTATTCTTACATGGTATAAATAAGTTAACAAAAAGATCACATAGATGGCTTGAAGCAGATGACAATGAAAACATTAAATATGTCTGGACATCAGTCCACGAATGTAGAGCCAAAACAAATGTCGTCCGCCTTTATATATCAGTCCGCATTGACCAATGTTTCAGGAAGAGATCAAATCTATCACAACGATTCACCATTCGATGAATACAATTCAACAATGTTTTATTTTTTTCCGAGACATGTATCAATTATCACTTGTGAAACAGTGGAACTCGGCAAACATATTTCTAGCAGAACAAAGAATGTTTTTGTTTTAGGTCTTCATATAGAAATTTTATCGTTGAGAATCTTATGTGATTGGTTAGAAAACAGTGGTTGAACAAGTTTTCAATCAAGGAAACATAGTACGTCATGAACAGCAGATTCTGTTTTAGAGGCTTTCATGCATCATGAACAAGACATTTCCATGAGGTTACAGTAGGTGTACTTCTAATTCTTATGCAAAGATTCTGGCATAATTTTCACTGATGAACGAGACCCTGATGAGAACTGTGTAACATTCAGAGAATGGATTAATAAGAGGGAGATTGAGAGTCCACTTAACCACAACTGGTCTGTAACATTAAGATTGAACTAGACATGTTGATGTGAGATCATTAAGAGAATGCTCAATTTGGGTGCATAAAAATGTCCTTATACTGCTTATTCATTGATTCGTTGCATTTTTATTTCCAAACTATGGCTTCCAGGACCCGTGCGCTATATTATGTCATTTAACTATACAGTTTAAGTGTTGCAAACATAATTTGAAAATGGAAATGTAGATTAAACCCATGCGTAGAATTACACACTTGTAAAAGGAGAAGGTATAGCAATCAGATTGACAATAAATATCGCAACTACAGCATTTAATGGTGTTTTGTCTAGAAATGGCCATAGCAATTAACAAGTTTCAATCCACCTTTAAAATAATTTAACGTGATGTTCTACATCAGGAACGTTTTAAAAGCAAACACACAACATTCTCAAAGCATGTAAAAGCTTAACATGCTTCAGGCGGGGAATGTTTCGCCCTTTTACCCAGAGTGCTACTTCGAGTGACAGTGGATAGCATATGCCATATGGACATTTATCACAAAGGTATCAGCATTTTGTAAGAGCTAATAAAATGTAGTTGACAGATATAAAACGAATGTCACGGTAGATGAAGTTGCGCGAGGACAATTGTGTTATGTAAACACTAAATAGGCTGTCCGTAAGAAACATGTTGAAAACTGCATTGAAAATATGTTGTTGTTTAGAAGACAAAAAAGATGGAGAAGATACTTAGGCACTCAAAAATCATTCGTAAAACAAAACCAGATAAGAAAATTGATATAAAACGCAAAAAGGACTAACAGCAGCCAAGAAATCACTACACAAAAATCTAAATATTGAGCAACACCAACCCAACTAAAAGCCGGGGATGATTTCAGATGCTCAAGAAGGGTCAACAGTTCCTCTTCAACAAGTGACACCTGCCTATGTGCTCTTGTTTAAATAAATTAATGAGTCATATCCAGTAATTAGGCATATATCATACAATAGAGGTTTTATAAATGTCTCCTTTCTAACCTTTAGAATCACAAAATTTAAAACATGTAAAAACCATTGGTACATGTAAATTATACCAAACTTGACCGAATGTGAACGTTTGAAATGAAATAAGGTTTCCCATGCCTGTACGATAAATAAACAAGACTTTCAGTGTTTGACAACACAGACATTGCAAAATAAAGAGCAAATAACACAACATTGAAAGCATAAACAGCATTAAAACTAGGGTTATTCGTAGGTGTTCCAGAAGGGTGTGTAGTTTCTAGCCAACTGGGAGCACTCGTGAAGCTACCATGATTATCGTTTGCAAGTAGAAATTTGGTCATAAGTCGTTTTTATTGATTATCTTGATGTTACCACAATCGAGTAAAAAGAAAGAATTGTGGCAAAGAGAAGTAAAACATATAAATTATCATTTGTGACTCAGATGGTACCTAATGGTCAAACAAATCCTGATGGCGTCCTGAAAACTTTCGAATGTTTTCATTTATAAGATCTTTGATTAAATTATCTTGCAAGAAGCATCCATGTATCATGGAAATACAATACCTAGAATAGTGTGTGAACTGCAAAAAGCAATTCGATAGAATATAAGCAAAGACTTGTCTTAGTTTTGTTCATTTTCACATTTTGGCGGCCATTTTGAAATTTTCCGCCATTTAAAAAAAATCAAAAGTCTAATATAACGTCATGACTTACTAGAAACGTTGAATTACATTTTATATGTCTTTTAAAGATTTGGTTTGAATATTATTTGCTTTTAATAAGATATTTTTGTGAAATTTAGACTGATTGGCAGACATCTTGAAAATGACCGCCATATTGGATTTTTCAGAGTGGGTCCATAGCTTAGATTGACTATCAAATATATATCTACTATTGTGCAAAGTTTCATGCTTTTATCATCAAACCCACAATTCTTCTAAAAATATGCACGAATCAGCTGGACTATAAGGGCATACGATACAATTACAGAGGAGGTAATGAAGTCGCTAACGTAAAATGTTATTTTTCCGTGCGTCAAACTGTGACACATTGGGAAAAAGATAGATTTTTCGACTGATTTTAGTCAGTAACTTGAAAACGAGCACATGGACCCCTCTTTTTTAAAATGGCATTTGGCTTGATTATATTTCAAGATTATTTGTACCATTTTTTATGAAAAAAAATCACCGAGAATTTTTTTTTTTTTTAAATCAGAAAAAATATACAGAAAAAAATGCCGTTTTTTTTTTTTCTAAAATCATGTACATTTAATAAAAGTGAATTATATACCTCTCTTGTTGAAGACTTGTATGTAGCCATATAGATGACTTATGGATATCATTGCTGTCTCATTTAATAGATATAAGAAGATGTGGCATGAGTGCCAATGAAAAGTTTACTTGACATCTCATGTATTCCTAGTCCAGAAATCAAACGGTATTATTATGATAACAACATTTCTTTCTATCTTTCATTTTTAAAAAAATTGCTTATATTAAAGTGTAAGTTGTTTTCTATTTAACTCAATTACATATGAATAAATCAAGATTTTTATTTAACTGATTTGCATTCTATAAGATATAAAATCAGGAAAATGTAAATAAAAGTTCTTATAGCGAAATAATATAATATACTTTTTAAAATATTGAATACCATGACGTAGTGGGTATGCTTCATTTAATATCAATTGGATAAAAGATGGGAAAACATTAAGCTATGATCTGCTGAAACAAATATTTAGACCGGTATAATGTTGTTGTTAAAACCACACAAAAGTTGTTTGACGTTTCTTAGTTGATGATTAACATCGCATATACATTTGATAAAAATGCCTGTTTATTTGCCTAGTTATCACCTGGCGGCTTATAATGACAACACCAATAAATATCATTTAAAAAACTTTATGAGCTATCCATTTGTCTTTGTAGTTACCAAATATAACTGGAAAAATGAAAACATCTCAAATACAATAATATTTTATGTACAGTATATTGTTTTCATCAATATACTGAAAGGCAGGTTGCCATATGAACTATTCTTCGATTATAAAGCCCTTGTGTACATCATCATAAACATCATTGTAACTTCCAGCTCCAGGTCTTGTAGGACGTCACTAGCACCAATGAAAGTATCGCGGAGTCCTACTTTATTGGGTGGTAGTGAAGCGCGCGGACACCCATCTTTCATTTCATTCGAATAATTTGATAAAGGATGTCTTCTCTTTTTCCTGATATAAAAAAAAATAACACGTAAAACAAAAATGCTAAACTTAACAGTGAGGAACACTATATCCATGTGTCATGTGTATTATCTACACTTAAATCAATCTTTACTTGTGCAGTGTCTTTCCTTAGTAACCTGAACATAAAGACCACATGTTGATTATTATGTTCATAAATGCAGCTTGAATGGATTAATTTTTTTTAATAAAAGCTGCAAATACTGAAGCGTGTAAGGCAAAACTCGGTTTATACAAGTAGTACATGTAGTACAGTACCTGTGGTCAAGACTAGGTTAAAATGTTTCATACAGTTGGTAATCTTAAGATAAGTAGTACTAGAATTTTAAATTTACACATCCTATGACGGTGATATTAGCAGTGATTGGATTCACTACCTTGAGAGATTAGGCATCCTGCTGGTGCTTTACACTATCAAAGATTTAACAATGACAAAAATTATTTCACAGATTGCACACTCACTTCAATATCGTCAACAATCTATATATATACTTGTCAGTTATAAAAACTTTAATCGTGTGACCCCCTAAAATGCACCGACCCCCTCAGCTGATAAATAATGACTGTTCCCTAATGGCTGAGTACCATCAACAATAAAAGTGTATAATAAGTATGAACCCAAAATGAAACACAACCTTTTTCTTAAATTTTACAAAGAATGAAATTGATATTCATTCAATAGATATAAGAAGATGTGGTATGAGTGCCAATGAGACAACTCTCCATCCAAGTCAAAATTTATAAAGTAAACCATTATAGGTCAAAGTACGGTCTCCAACACTGGGCCTTGGGTCACATCAAACAGCAAGCTATAAAGGGCCCCAAAATTAACTAGTGTAAAACCATTAAAACGGGAAAACCAACGGTCTAATCTATATAAAAAACGAGAAACGAGAAACACTTATGAACCACATCAACAAACGACAACTACTGAACATCAGATTCCTGACTTAGGACAGGTGCAAAGAATTGCAGCGGGTTTAAACGTTTTAATGGTACCAAACCTTCACCCTTATCTGAAACAATAGTGTAACAGCACAACATAGAAAGACGCACTATAAAATATCAATTGAAATGGCTTAACTCAATCAAAAGACATATTAACACCACTGAACATACACTGAACAAATAAATTTGTTCTATGATACAATGTAAATACAAAATAAATACCCCCCGGTGGATCGCTATCCTTGCCGTGGTCGGGGGGCTTGCGTGTCTCAGTGACCCTAAGAGCTATGCCAGCTAGAGCATCGTCTCCTGATAGGGTCACCCATGCTAGACAGGTCGAAGGGT
Source organism: Mytilus coruscus (assembly GCA_017311375.1). Lineage (NCBI taxonomy): Eukaryota > Metazoa > Mollusca > Bivalvia > Mytilida > Mytilidae > Mytilus > Mytilus coruscus. The sequence goes on along the minus strand of CM029602.1, from coordinate 4,707,501 downwards.
AGAGGCCAGACTAAAGTGATCCGAACATCGTACGAATGGCCCTATGTTTTAAATAAAATAGGCATTCCAACCCGTAGGCCGTGGGTTGCTACCCGTGTCGGTGGTTGACGAGATCCTGGCGGATGAGAGCTGTAGCCAGACTCCTTACGGTCAGAAAATACCCGGACGGACGAGACTATGGTTGAATAAGCTGCTTTGGCTCCGATATCATCTAAACGGGAGGTCGGATGGACCCGGTCCGATCAATCGGCTGGTCATGTCGAGCCCTTCAGTTAATCCTCAACAATAAGCTTTCATATCACAATGTACTTTATACACAGGTATTTAAATCAAGCTATTTATATTTAGGATAACTGAAGAAGGCGATGGCTCATGGGTCAATCAAGTGGTACGCTTTCTATTTCGCTTGATGGATACGCTCTGCTTGAGTATACTATTCTTGGAACATCCGGTGCTTTTCGCAGTGGATCTTGGGTGCTAATTTTGGGGACGAGGTGCATTATACTTGCAGCTCGCTTTCAGCATTAGCGCTTGACCCCGGCTCGCCACGGAAACACAGCATCGCCCTTGTAGGCACTCCGAGGTGGGTGGATGACAAGGATAGTGAATCTTTCTCCTTTCATATGGCAAACAAAAACCAAACTTCTCAATCAGCTTCAACAAAAAAAAGAAAATGTGATGACTCTGCGCCCTGTCAGGAAGATGATAGTTGGCCCTGATTTATTGTAATAAAAGGAACAGATGAAAACCAGTTTCAAAATATCTCCTTTGTAATTCATAAACACATTCAAAGCATTGCTGGTACAGTTAAAAAGTTTCAAAATGAGATCAGGGAATTTGTTGGTTGAATGTTCCAACAAAAGTCAATCAAAAATTTGCTGACTATGACAAAATTACAGACTTTTCTGTTTCTGCCTCTCCTCACAATAGTTTGAACAGTTGCAAAGGAATCATTCGAGACAGAAGTCAATATCTAGGTGATCTTACCGTGGAAGAAATTAGCGATGAATTATCAAACCAAGGTGTATCTGATGTTGTTAGATTTCAAATTAAAAGAATGGAAATATAACCAAATTAAATACATATCTTTTGACCTTTAAAACTCCAACTCCTCCCTCATCTATTTCTTTAGGTTGCTTCGGAATCAGAGTTGACAGATTCATCCCTAACCCAATACGATGCTTCACCTGTCAAAAGTTTGGTCATGGAACCAAACAATGTCGTGGTACGCAGAGATGCTTCAAGTGTTCTGACGAAGGACACGAGGAACAACCTGTAGCTCTGAATCCTCTAAATGTGTAAACTGTGGTGAATCCCATTTTCATCTAGGGTCTGCCCTGTTTATCTTAAAGAAAAAATATTATTAAAATTAAAACAGAAAGAAACATCAGTTACCCAGAGGCTAAACAGATAGCTTCTGTTTCGAATGATCCTCTAGTTTCGAACAAACCATCGTACGCCAGCAAAGTTGGCCGCTCATTCAGTCATGAGAATACACAAACTCGCATGACATGGCCAATTGATGCTGAAACTTTACAATGCTGCCTGTTCAATTAGAAACTTCCGATAAATTAATTATTCCAAGAAAATCAAACCCTTCTAAAACCAGTACTCAGTCAACTCAATCTTCCTTACAGAGCTCAATATCATCGCCTTCTAAAAATGGAAAAAAGAAATCAAGTAAGTCAGATGCGGTTGTATCAGACAGTTGGGGCACTGGATCGGTCTGGGATCTTCCCGATAATTCATTGGTCTTAAATAGTCACACTACATCTGCGTCTAATAAAGCGTCTACTAGTTCGTCTTCTGCTTCTCGTACAAAGTCAACAAAAGCTCCTTCTCCTCTTCGTTCTCCAGAACAGAAGGGCGTCTCCAATACGCCAGCAAATGCATCCTCTCAGAAGTCTTCTGAAAGGAGGTCGCGGGGTAGAGGTCGAGGCGGAGTAACATCAGCTACGTCTAAACACAGAGATCAAGGACTCTCCTCACAAAATAGATTTACCATACTGGATGACGAATCAGAAATGGACTGCGAAAGTGTTGTGCCACCCGAAAGATCACAATCTAAAAGCATTAAATCTAGCAGATACCTTGCTGTTGACATGTTTAGAAAAAATCACGAAGAGGAATTGAACTGAAAAATGTTGAAATCCTATATTTTTATTACTAGAAGAGAGAGAGAGAGAGAGAGAGAGAGAGAGAGAGAGAGCGGAAGATACCAAATGCATATTAAAACACATTAGACGATGACAATAGTAAAGCTATCTAAAATTTCCGTATTTTGAAAAAAGGATTTCAAATCATCAAATATTTGAATTATTTTCATGTCATTCAAGCTACTGTCACAAATGATGTTGAATTGTACTAAAGAGATCACTTGTAAACCAACCTATATACTGCAAAGGGACAACGATCTTCTATAGGAATACAAATAACAAGGATTCATTTTTGTTTTGTCATTAAATGAAGAGGAATACATATTTTATGAAGGAAATTATGCGAATTACCTTACTACAATTATAACTGTTTTTACATAAACAAAATATTTTTTTGTTTGACTCCATTTTTCTAACGTAGCGATATAACAGGAGAACAGATAGTGAAATTCTATATAAGAATGTCCAGTAAATTGAACTAGTTTATATTTGTTTTGTAACAAGAAAATGACCTACATTTTTCTTTCTCTCACCCCACCCCCTCTTCCAAACCCAATGCCTCCTGATGTTTTTAGCATTAATAATCCACTTGCTCCATTCATTGGTCTGTATGGTTGACATTCTGTCAGTAACTTCTTTTGAATTACTTTCATGTTTATTATATCATATGGTTAATAAAGATTTCTTCCTTTTTTGAAATCATTTATTATTTTTAACAGGGAAAAATGCAGAGAACGATATATAATTTCAGTTTATTCTTTCATATTGGTATTGCCCCTGATTAACCAAACACTCAATCAATCATTCATGTTATTTCTATCAACAGCGATCTTCGATAAAAATAAACAATTGAAATTAGAAGTAACAAAGAAGACTGAATATGTTCTGCTTAAATCAGTTTCTATTTGTCTATTAAGGATTTTAGTGGGATTCTTTTTGCTCAATCTTTTAATTTTTCTGTAATATAGTGTTGTACGGACCTAAGTTTGTGTTTTTGCTTTTTGTTTATTTAAGCTATTGTGTTGTTTGTATCATTTTCAATTACGATTCTTTATGCTCACTGGGTATTTCCTACATATTTTCATAGAACACAACTAACCAGGTAAAGGAAGAGTTATGACGCGTGGATATCTATTATTTGATGTACTGTTATCGATCGTTTTCTTCTTTTCTAAAAATATAAGTACTATTACATTTACATGTCTCAACATTTCCCGTAAGTGGGATCTACATTAATTTTTGAAGATAAAATAAGTAAACAAAAAACTATATTAAACGCTTTCTATACTAATTTGTTTAAACTAATAACTGTTAATAAATATATGCAAAGTTTAAATCTTATTTTGAAACCATTTTCTTTTTATCAATATGAAATATTTTGTCATATAAAAACCGATCAAGCAAATGTTCCTTCATAACAAAACGCTTCAAGCTTTACCATTATATATGGGCGTTTTTCATAAAACGTCCACTTTCTCTATCGGGGGCTTAAATTGAGATAAAATCATATAGAAGAAGAAGAAGAAGAATTGTTTATTATAGTGCAACCTGAATATAAAGTATATCGTTACATTAAATACATAATACAAAACTTCAGCCAGCCAAATAGGCTTATGATGCACTGTTTAAATCGTTATTTAACATACATACAATTAAGAGACTTTATGATTGTTCATAAAATTTAGTGTTATGTTATATATATATATAAGCGAATTGCAAAAAAAAGATAAGATAAATAATTTCAAATCAAGTGATCATAGTGTTAAAGTTGTGATATGATAACAGTCTGCTATAAAGTTTGCCACGAGTTTGCTAAGTTTGTGGTTAGAAAGAAGCTCACACAGTTTATCAATGACATACTAAAAGCATTAAATCTAGCAGATACCTTGCTGTTGACATGTTTAGAAAAATCACGAAGAGGAATTGAACTGAAAATGTTGAAATCCTATATTTTTATTACTAGAAGAGAGAGAGAGAGAGAGAGAGAGAGAGAGAGAGAGAGAGAGAGAGAGAGAGAGAGAGAGAGAGAGAGCGGAAGATACCAAATGCATATTAAAACACATTAGACGATGACAATAGTAAAGCTATCTAAAATTTCCGTATTTTGAAAAAAGGATTTCAAATCATCAAATATTTGAATTATTTTCATGTCATTCAAGCTACTGTCACAAATGATGTTGAATTGTACTAAAGAGATCACTTGTAAACCAACCTATTTACTGCAAAGGGACAACGATCTTCTATAGGAATACAAATAACAAGGATTCATTTTGTTTTGTCATTAAATGAAGAGGAATACATATTTTATGAAGGAAATTATGCGAATTACCTTACTACAATTATAACTGTTTTTACATAAACAAAATATTTTTTTGTTTGACTCCATTTTCTAACGTAGCGATATAACAGGAGAACAGATAGTGAAATTCTATATAAGAATGTCCAGTAAATTGAACTAGTTTATATTTGTTTTGTAACAAGAAAATGACCCACATTTTCTTTCTCTCACCCCATCCCCCTCTTCCAAACCCAATGCCTCCTGATGTTTTTAGCATTAATAATCCTTTTTCTCCATTCATTGATCTGTATGGTTGTCATTCTGTCGGTAACGTCTTTTGAATTACTTTAAAGTTTATTGTATCATATGGTTCATAAAAGTTTCTTCCTTTTTTAAAATTATTTATTATTCTTAACAGGGGAAAATGCAGAGAACGATACATATAATTTCAATTTAAGTTTATTCTTTCATATTGGTATTGCCCCTGATTAACCAAACACTTGATCAATCATTCATGTTATTTCTATCAACAGCGATCCTCGATAAAAACAAACAATTGAATATGTTCTGCTTAAACTAGCTTCTATTTGTCTATTAATGTTTTAGTGGGATTCTTGTTGCTCAATCTTTTAATTTTTCTGTAATACAGTGTTGTACGGACTAAAGTTTGTGTTTTTGCTTTTGTTTATTTAAGCTATTGTGTTGTTTGTATCATTTTCAATTACGATTCTTTATGCTCACTGGGTATTTCCTACATATTTTCATAGGACACAACTAACCAGGTAAAGGAAGAGTTATGACGCGTGGATATCTATTATTTGATGTACTGTTATCGGTCGTATTCTTCTTTTCTAAAAAAATACAAGTACTACTACATTTACATGTCTCAACATTTCCGTAAGTGGGATCTACATTAATTTTGAAGATAAAATAAGTAAACAAAAACTATATTAAACGCTTTCTATACTAATTTGTTTAAACTAATAACTGTTAATAAATATATGCAAAGTTTAAATCTTATTTTGAAACCATTTTCTTTTTATCAATATGAAATATTTTGTCATATAAAAACCGATCAAGCAAATGTTCCTTCATAACAAAACGCTTCAAGCTTTACCATTATATATGGGCGTTTTTCATAAAACGTCCACTTTCTCTGTCGGGGCTTAAATTGAGATAAAATCATATAGAAGAAGAAGAAGAAGAATTGTTTATTATAGTGCAACCTGAATATAAAGTATATCGTTACATTAAATACATAATACAAAACTTCAGCCAGCCAAATAGGCTTATGATGCACTGTTTAAATCGTTATTTAACATACATACAATTAAGAGACTTTATGATTGTTCATAAAATTTAGTGTTATGTTATATATATATATAAGCGAATTGCAAAAAAAAGATAAGATAAATAATTTCAAATCAAGTGATCATAGTGTTAAAGTTGTGATATGATAACAGTCTGCTATAAAGTTTGCCACGAGTTTGCTAAGTTTGTGGTTAGAAAGAAGCTCACACAGTTTATCAATGTCAGAAAGACCAGATATATCACGGAATGTTACACAAATATTTTCAAACAGTTTCTTTTCTCTGTATATTTTGGACAGTGGATCAAAAAGTGTATTTCGTCCTCAACGGAGTTTGTATCGCACAGTTTACAAGTTCTGCGTTCTACTGGAATGTTTCTACTTCGTCCGTTTTTCGATTTCTAAAGGAAATGTCCCACAACGCATTTGTGAAATAGAGGATCGCTGACTTCTAGTTAAGCAACGTTTTAGAAAAGTTTCTGTTCCAAATTCTGTTTTAAAATGTTTGTACGTTCTCAGTTTAGGCATTTGCTGAATATTGTCTAACCAAGATTGTTTATGTTCGTCTTCTAAATGCGTTTTCACAGAATCGACTAAGTATGGCGTTACAATGTGTTGATTCTCTAGAAAAAGTACATCGTTGAGTCCGCATGAATCAAACAGTTTCTTTGCGTGATTGAACCACGTATCACGATATCTGGTAGACATATTTTGATCCCACAAGAAAACTTTACGACATATTCTAGTGTCAGGTAATTTAACTAGTCTACACTAAAGACGCACAATATTGACTTAAATTCTATGATAAATCGGATACCATCCCATATCGCCTGTGATTGCGGGTATCGGCGTTGTAAGACTTACACAGAGAAAAGTACGTATAGCTCTATATTGTAGTCTTTCTAATGAATCGTAACGTTTATGTCCCCACACACCGGATGCATACTCTAGTATAGGTAAAACTGTCGAGTCAAAAATCTTCGTATATGTGTCAAAGTCCATTCCATCCATTGCATAGTATTTCTACACAAGTGTACCTAATGATCGGCTTCCACTGGAAACTAGTTCGTTTGTTGTTTCCTTATAATCCAAATGTTCATTAATTACAAGTCCAAGATATCTGTATTTCGGGACTGTTTCAAGAGTCATATTGTTTAGCTGGAACGCGTAATCAGTCTCAGGTTTAGAAGCTTTCCGCACGTGCATTATCTTCGTTTTGTCCGTATTCACTTTAAGTCGCCATGTCTTTGACCAATCGGTTACACAATGAAGTAATGATTGTAATCCATCTACTGTATCTGAGATCAGTACAATGTCGTCGGCGTAGAGAAGACAGCTTAATGAATCTGTTTCAATGCTAATTCCTTTACCAATGCGGTTTATTTCCGTCACTAGATCGTCAACAAACACTGCGAACAGGGTAGGTGCTAAATTGTCACCTTGACGGAAGCCTGCTTCTACTGAAAACCAGTCTGTTAGAGATCCGTTTAAGCGTATCGCTGCTTGAAGCTTTTCATAAGTTCACTTGATCGCCTTGTACATATTTCCATGAACTCCAATCGACAAAAGTTTGTGAAAAAGTAGGTTGTGATCTACGGAGTCGAACGCCTTTTGAAAATCGATGAAACAAAGGAAAGTGTCTTTATTCGCCAGTTTTTGATTTCGGAGAATAGTGCACAAACTATAAATATGGTCCAAGTATGATCGGAGTTTCCGGAATCCATTCTGTTTCTCGCTGAGCAAACTATTGTCCTCTAGATATTCAAGAAGTCGAGTGTTAAGAATATTGCTGTACGTTTTCGCTATTGTTGAGATGAGGCTAATACATCGATATCCTAACGGATCTCTATAGTCTTTTCCATTCTTTAACAGCGGATGAATGATACTCTTGGTCCAGTAGTCCGGAACTATTCCATGCGTGAAACAAGTGTTAAAGAGGCGATGTAGGACCGTTAGCAGTTTATCGTTCTTTATTATTTTATTCGGAATATTGTCCAGTCCTACAGCTTTCTCGTTTTTCGCTCTTCGAATCGCACGCTTTGTTTCTTCTATCGTAATCTCATCGTTCATGCTACTTATGTGTTGAGATTCATTATCGTCTACATTTACTCGCAATTGTTCGAATTCTAGCTCCCATTGACTGTTCAGTGCCTTAATTCTTTCCATGAACTCATTATCGACGTTTGTAGTATTTTCGGAGAATAGTTCCGAGTATTCTTCTTTCCATCTTTCTCGGATTACATTCGGGTCGTTAGAATAAGTTCCATCATCCATCACTACGCTATCGATGATTGTATTTTTCCTCCCAAGTGTCCTAATTTCCTGATCTCATTCCAGAATTCTTTAGGGTTTGATGTATTCAGCGTCCGTATCTTTTCTCTACATTCCTTCATGAATTTTCGTTCTTCCTGTCTCAGTGTCTTGTCGAATGTTTTTCTTGCCGTCTTAAATTCCATTTTCAATGTTAGTTTCCTGCGATGATCACATTTGAACCTAACATAGTTTTTTTCCGCGTTGCACGCTCGTTTGAACAGGTCCTTCAATTCATTATTCCAATACGGTTTGCCTCTATTTTTCACCTTTCTAGTCGATGACCTGATATCTTTGTACAGTATGTGTTCGCTCATTTCATCGTGGAGTGTGTTAGTAAGGGTATCGTAAATCGCGTCGATTTCACTATTGACGTTCTGTACTCTTAGCAGTGAGTCTATCATACCGTTAAGTGCTACGACGCACCGCTCGCTCGAGAAAATGTTCTTAGAGATACTTTTGACGTTGTATTTTCTCTTGAGAAAATTGTGTGAATTATCCGTATTCCCTGATGCTTGATCTTCTTTATCAAAGTTTATTTCATTCAGTTTTGAATATCCAGATAGTTGAACAGAGCACTGTAAAAACGAATGATCCGGAGGATTTGAATTCGAAGCCAATGGAAGATCTTGATCAGAAATGACATCAGAAACGAGTTTCACTTCAAAGTTTTCATACTGCGGCAACAAGTTGTACGGTACGATCATATAATCCACGACCGATTTACCGATATTTGATATGTATGTGAAATTGTTTTTATCCTCTTTCCCCCGACCGTTCAACATACAACATCTACTGTCTTTCAGAAAGTTCACCAAATGATCACCAAATGCGTTTCTCGTATTGTCAACCCATTTTCGTTCTGGAACTAAGTCCATCATATCATCAAAATCTTGAATGGATCCGACACGTCCGATAAATCGCCACAAATGAATATTGGGACATCATTACTGTATAAAAAGATTTGTGACAGTAAACTGTTGTAGAAGTCTTGCGCTATATTTCCCCTGCTTGAACGTTCAGGCTGTAAATAGCATACACAAAAGTACATTTTCATGTCTTGATTGACCTTTGATCTAAGTTGTATCCATAAGATGTCATAATGTTCTCTCGCAAAGTTCTGCTGTCATCACAATTATGGGACAAATACCACCCATTACAATTCCAACTTTCTATTAAAAGTTCTGAATCAAAGTCATTTGGCTGGCCGAGTAATCAATGTTCTTTTTGAACGATTCGTCCGCTTTTAAATTCAAGGTCCGGGATAGCCTTCACTATTCGCCGCATGTTGGCTTCTTGCATCCGTTCGCGTGTAGAGCGATCCGGTTCTATATAGATGTTACTAAAACATTCGTACGTTGCGTTTCATCAACAAATGATACGATTAACGGTTTTGGTCTTTGATTGGGGTTTGCGGCGGTCCGAATAAGGTGTGCGGTGATCCTTTCAACTTTAAATACATCAAAGTCAAGCTCTAACGCACGCAGTAGACCGTTAGCGTACACCTTTAAACTTTCTTCTCTCTCGTTATCGATCGGTTGTACATTTTTAAACACAAGCTTTGAGTGAACACTATTCGCATTAATTTCAATGTTTACGTTTTTCGTTTGTTTAAATTCTACATCTTTCATCTTTGTTTCAAGTTCTTTAATTTTATTGTCAACTTGTGCGAATTCTAGCGTCATTTCAGATTTCAGTTTATCCATGTTCTCTTTGATTTCTCTGGTAAAGTTTTTCTCTAGATTTGTCATTCTTTGCTCTAATGATTTTCTCATAGATTCCTGATTATCTTTGATAGTTATTAGAATTTGGAATATGTCGTCAACAGATTTCTCTGTTTTTGCGGCGTGTGATGGTGAGGCGCTTGTAGATGACATCGTACTTATTCTTTTGGGGGTGGGACAGTAAGATAGATCGTTGTCAGTGTCAGATGAGCTGTAATTACGGGCGAATTGTGGTGCAAAGCTGGGTTTGTTTTTGTATCTTGGCATTTGTTCATGAGGTCATGCAGATGTTCTTGATCTTATTTTTTTGATATTTTGTAAACAATAACACGGAGCACTAAATAAAGACGTCCATATTGGGTAAGCCTCGATATCATATCTATTCTTATTTCTTTTTGGGGGATCTCAGTCTATAAATTGTACTGATTAAAGACAAAGACAACACTTTTTGTCTGCTTTGTGGTAAGGACTCTCTGAAAATATCAGACCTAAGGGCTCAAAAAGAGCAAAAACGCTCTGTCCACATTTGAAAGTTTTTTTTTTTGCTACTTTTTCAATGTTTTGTCATAGAGCTACATTTGAACATTACAAAAAGTATTCAAATATTTATATAAATTCAAATGAATTTGTGTTAGTAACTTTTAAAGTAGCGTCCATGAAAAAATGTCCACTTCACAACGACAACAAACAATTGGCAAAATAATGATCATTCTTTAATTCAAATTGTAGTCTTTCCTTTTAATTGCCACTAATACAACTTCATTTAGTAAAATGGCGGTCATCTTTGGATGATGATCATAAAGTTCGTCTGCATTGAATCAATTGGCAAGTTCTATTGATAACGTACTTTTCTACTTGTCCACTTTGCAACGTCTTTTTTTAAGAAATGTTGACCTCAAATCATAAAAAACGTGGAGTTTATGAAATAAAATGTGTTATCTAAGACAATAATCATAAAAACATGTATGTGAGAAGCCGCGTGTAACAACAATGGCTGTAACAAGTAAATACGTCCACCGTTCAGTTTAAGGTTGCATATTTTGTATTTAGTTTAAACTTATGTTAAAGTATTGACATGTACAATAATATCACTTATTTATCAACATTTTTTTTTTCATTTTCTAGTTGTTAAAAATGGACATTTTTAAAAAAAAGAAAACCATACATATGACCATTGAACTATTTCGATGATGCAATAATATGTCCTGCGATTGTTCATATCTTTATCTTTTCATGAATAGTAGTTTATAGTGTGCCAACATATCTATTATCAAATGCTTCATAAATATTTTAACTCAGGAGAAAATAAAACTCGAAACAACTGAGAAAAGAAATAAAAACACGCGATCATACCAATCAAGCACTGCTGACAGCTCATAAATAAGGTGTACATATTGCAAAGTCGCTTGTCTGTTGATGAAGATTGATATGTTTGTTAGATATTTTGTTGTTGGTCTGCTGCATCAGCGACGTAAACAACACCTTTTTCATATTTCGTGCATATAATGTTCAACACGATTCGAGAATATATGTTCAGCACGTTTTGGAATCATATATATATTATTCTTGATCATCATGAAATGAACATTTCTGTAACATATATATGGAAAATCAAAGAAACCTTTTCTTCAAGTTCTTGCATATTTTTTCCTACATCTTGATAATTCTTCAAATCTTAAAATCAATGGTAAACATGTAACGATCAGAAATATAGTATAAACACTCCAGATCACAATGACTGCTGATGATAGCCAGAGAGAGAGGAAAGTCCCTGTTTTCAGAATAATTTTTTAAAACTTTTTACTGATATATAAAATTACCATTTTTAATAAAAGATTTTATATTCAAATGTCTTTTGTTGTGTTGACTAATTTCAGTCCTTGCAAAAAGACTTCGCCGGTCAGTGTAAAATATGCATAAAATAGTGCCACTGGACGTCAAGAAAACAATATTTAACCAATAAATTTATTGATTACCATAAGACCTGAAATATACGACTTGAATGTAATGTTTATTGGTGAATATAAGCAAAAAATACTTTTGAATCATATGATCTGGCTGCAAAATGTGAGATCTTCAACTAGTCGTTGAAGACCTCACACAACTATAAAAATAAAAACCGCGACTAGAAAATCATTTCCTTTAATCACTTTGTCATGTAAATCCTTCAAATACCCTTTTTCTCAATTTATGACGAATTCATCTCTCACGCTTTGTAGATCTATAAAATAAATGTATCCCATTGATTGATGTATATGCTTCTTAATATTTGTTTTACAGTTAAAAAAGTTTCGTTCATCAAGTTATTACCAATAGTTGTATTACATGTCATCAAATTTATTTGCCAAAGTATGACTTCAAAAGTATTTCGGAATTACACATGTTATTGTTGCTAAATTTTCACTGTTACTTGTTCGTGTTACTTCTGACATACCATGCTACGTCACAATGCATAATTCGTACGTTTGCGACTTATGATTATAAGTTTCACCCTGATTAAGTGATTCACTAACTATGGAAATGTGTTATGTGAGGGGCATTGTGTCCTATGGCCACATATTATTCTTTTTTCAAATGTTTTGAATATACATGTTCATGTATGTGTATCTTCAATATTTATACCGCTGGACGTTACACAGCCATCCATCATCATCAATATTTATAACCGCCGCATTGTCTTCTGGTAACGTGCTAGGCTCAGGCGCGGGAGGTGTTGGGTTCGATCATCGGCCGCTTCTAATCAAAGATTGGCTGCCTCTCGAGATATTTAGGAGCAAGAGCAAAGATTGGTTGATCCGGAACCAATATAATGTGTCCGGGTTTGGTGACATGTTTTCCTGCGGATTGTCTTATTGTAAACTAGCATGTTAAAATTTTAGATCAGCGTGTCGGTCTAGTACAACGTTGGGTTCATATTCAACTTCTCGTCATGAATATGCATATTCGAGCAACATATGTAATGAACACTTTTGGTCCTACATCCTGTTGATACTTTTTAGTATTGTGCAAAGTCGTGATTTCTTACACTGCGTTGGGACTAAAACATCGAAATGGATTCCATATTAAGCATGCCGTTTTGACTGCATAGCTCATCAAAATCTTATCTTATTTTTTTTTCTGTGTTTCTTCCTTACGAAACATGACTTTAATGATTTATGGAAAAAAAATCGGTGACCCCCTATAAATTGTTTATCAATGAAATTGATAAAATAGTATAAGTTTATGAATTTCAAAGAATAACAATATTTTGCCTGGAAATGACTTTTGTATTTGAATCGTTTAGCATTTCAAACTGAAACTCATTCCAACACAGAACAACCCTTAGTCGAGTAAACCTTCTAAAATACAACCCATTTAAGGGATTATTTATCTATAGTTTGTTTATCATTAATGGGAAATACTTTCATTTAGAAAAAAAAAATGGAAGTGATAGTTTTTATCTCAATTTTCAACTTTTATCAAGAAACAAATACTAAACCACTGATTTCGACATTTCGGAACATGTCAAATAAATATCCTTCTTAAAATCGTTTCCCAAATATTGACAAGTAAATAGATATTTAAACAAAAGAAAGAAAAAACATCGGATAACGAAAAAATAAGCATGTAAAATATAGAATAATGGAGCGTACATCTTCAAGGTACATTTGTATATTTAAGAATTGAATGCTTTTTTTTTCGTATTCTATTGGGGTGTAAAAGCGGTGACCGAAGGACATTTTGGATGAAGCGCAGAAGTGCTTCATATGAAAAATGTACGCACGATCAACACTTATACAACCTTATAGAATTATAAAAAGAAGCATTCAATTCTTATAATTACATTTTTATGCTACAACCATGAAATTAAGAGTTATATCAAGCTATTCGTTTGTTTTTCAATGCATTATTTTAACATTGTCACGGATAGTACGTGCAGTCATAGCTGTTGTTTTTATACGAAAATAAAAAATGATATTGGAGTTCCTCGCGATTGTTGTCAGCCAAACAAAATGATGAATTCAAATGAAACATACATGCAATATAATTATTGCCAAATAATTGTCATTATTAAAACTATGAAAGATAACTCGATCATATGACAAGTAAGGGATACATGTTTATACGTGATCTGATGTCAGTGAAAATTAAGGCGGGAATCTGGAGAACCGAGTAATAAATAAAATTACATGATTTCTGTCATTTTTCATTATGTTAAAATTCTTTATTATGGACGAAACCAGTGTATGATTTTTATGAAGTAGAATATCGGTGCTGACATGATTTATAACATACCTTGGATTTTACTTACATAGAAAGATCCGAGTATATGGCGGTTAGACCCTGTTGATAGATTAAGAAATTAGTAGGAAACTAGGGTTCTAACTCCTTCAGGCACAGTTGGTCTTCAGATAAGTAAGCTATATGTTTGAGGTACTCTTTTGCCATATAGCCCCTAATAAGTGTACGTATTTTAACACGAATGTCAACTGTCGTCTTTTACTATTCATTTCAGATGGCTTGTCATTGGCTTTTAATATTAGAGTTCAGGACATGACTTCTCATTATATTGTGGTATACGTTTTCTTTTAAAAATTAAAAGTACAGTCGACAGATTTATTCTTGATGTCAAGTGAATGAAATGTACTATTTGTGTTACATTAAATAGGTATGGCCTTTTATAGCCGACTATACGTTGAGGGGTTTTCTCTTTGTTGAAGGCCGTGTACTCCTGTATTCCTGTACTGTTCATGACACTTGTAGAATAATATACCTCAAATCGCAGCGACCAATATTTAAGTGGAAGAAGATTTTCGATTTATATTAACAGATTTTAATGAAAATAAGCTTTTTATCGGGTACTGCACATTGGACGTTAAGCAATCAACAATCAATCGGATACTGCGACCAATCTTCGAAATGGTATACTCTAGCATTGTTTACCTATTGTTTTAGTCTTTATTCACTCATGTACAAATGTACCAATATATGAGAAAAAAGTAAAATAACAAAAAAAAACGATCTCCATAGAAAATTTAAAACAGAAAGTCCTTTAATAAATGGCAAAATCAAAAGCTCAAACACATAAAACGAATGAAAAACAATTATCATATTCCTGACTTGGTACAGGCATTTCTGTATGTAGAAAATGGTGGATAAAACCTGGTTTTATAGCTAGCTAAACCTCTCACTTGTATGACAGTCGCATAGAATTCCATTATATTGACAACACTGTGTGTGCACTATAAAACAAATAACTCTTTCAACAAAGAAAAACAAAATGGCATATAGACACTCTATAGACAAAGTACGTAGGCAAATAAAAAGAACACTATAACACGTAAATAAGATGATAAACAACGTCAGTATCTAAAATATATACTTCGACCAATCTTCGAAAGCAATAGGTGACTTTTTCTTTATTGTTAGCTTTCCTCATTCCTGTTAGGTCATTTCATATTCCAGCGGTCCATATTAAAAATTATGACAGTCAGTCCTCTAAACCTTTTGTAAACTCCGTTGAATATTATCTACCTTTTCAAAGTCTTATATGTCGTCAGTGGTTTTCTTTGTTTATGTCTTACTGATTTTGTACTCTTACGAGTTGTGTGTTAGTGATAAACATGTCATACATTTATTTACCACATGTGTTGACTCAGGGCGGGCGAGCAGGGCTTGACATATGGTAGCGACACTTTGCCTATAGTTGAAGACCTCACTTTAACCTCTCAAACCTGTGACATTTTGTCGCACAAGCGAGACAAAGATATATTTAATTCTGTCTTTGGCGTCATCATTTACGTTAATTATGTGGTTAAAGTTGTTTTAAATACCAATAACTTTATGCAATTTTATCAAACTTAGACAAGGTTTATTTTTGATCAATAGACAGTGTCAAGAGCAAATTGTTAATATATATTCGTTTTTCCCCGATTTTACTAAAAATGGAGTCCTGTTTTATATATGACAACTACATTTTGAACTTTGTCAAACCTTCGTAAAACTTTATTTTTTATGATTTTAGATTATGTCTGAACTAAATTTTAAAAATACTTTCTTTTTCATTTATAATTTTACTGATAGATTGACTTTTGCAGTTAACATTTGAATACTGTCTGGGATTAAATATTTTTTTGACATCAATGGCTTTGTCATACCTTCATAGAATGTCATGAATTTTGGAAGCTGCTTCAAGATCAAGAAAAATAGCATCTGAAGGAAAAAATAGATCTTTATTTTTCTGTATTTCATTGATGAATTCACTTTTTTGGCCGTCAAGATTATATCATTTTTCTGACGGTAGTTATACCAGACGCGACACAGCGCAAAACCCTTTGCGATTTTTCAAAATAAAAACTAGTTTCAAAGCAATATATTTTGTTATTATACTTCAGTATGTGTTTTCTCTATAAAATTATTGGCGAATAAATTATTTTTTTTGCGAAATAGTCTGAAAAGACTATTAATAGTCTTTTTACGGGAAATTTCCCCTGATTTCAGTGTCGTTTGAATTTGCTCGTCTCCCGAAAATTCCAAATAATTTTTTATTCTGCATCTGTGCTGTTTGTGCAGTCATATCATCATGACGTCAAGACAGAATATAGATTCGCGGATTTTTTACGTCGTGCGCTTCAAATTAAAGATTGATGGGTTACTCAAAATATTTAATTTGGAACAGTTGTAAGAGTAACAGTACAAAGAGAATATCTATACAATGTCTCAAAATATATACTAGTTTCTTTCTGTATAATAAAACACTTACTTACTGGCTTTTCGGACAAAAGCAAGTTTATTGCCCTCCTCGACAGTAAATATTTCCCTCCACTTTGCGTCTGGAAATAGGTGGTGCCTCAGGGGACAAATAAACTTTCTATAAAATTGAGAATGGAAATGGGGAATATGTCAAAGAGACAACAACCCGACCAAAGAGCAGACAACAGCCGTAGGCCACCAATGGGTCTTCAATGCAGCGAGACCACGTAACCCTGCTTACTTTATAGTTTCATCGAAACCTTTAATTTACATTTCTTTAAACGGTGTTTGTAACATTTGAAATACAAGAATATATGTCATATTATGTATGTCTTTAGTCATACTAAATGAGAGATCGTCCTGCTTACTCTCAGTGATTTACCTAACCCTCTTGCTGCCGGTAGTTTTATATAGTTTCATTTCGTGTGCTTGAAAATACGACAGCTGGACGTCTGTAACTTCACATGCCAAACAATGACGTCATTCGATATATGACGTCAAGCCATAATGACTTTACATTGGGGACCCATTAAAGAAAAATATTACACTGTTTAATCTTCGGTATTTTATTTGAAAGAGTTACAGCATTGATAAGAAGCTTGCATAAATTAAGACATGGACATATGAGTCCCTCCGGCAGCAAGAGGGTTTTTAACAATCATTAAATGTAAGGTTTATTTAACCTATCACACTGCAGCGTTACCGCCAACGCACTATCACACCTCAGCGCTACCACCAACGCACTAAGGTGTAGCTTTCAACAAGACAGCAACGCAATGTCACCATCGCACTTCATCGTGATCAACATTACATGAATATTAAACCAAATAGATTAACACTAAGTCTTGAATATGATTTATTTCGAGCTAAAGTTAGAACTCTTATGTTCATCCCAAGATTTCTATGGTCCACAGACGGAGGGATAATTACATTTCTGCTCTGAAATGAGAAAAAAAAAACACTTTATAAATTTCGTACGTGAAAAGCTCCCAAACCTCACTATTTCAAAACCACGATGCGATGTTACAAAAAATGACATAAAATTAATAGCCAAATTCATCAAAGGTCAACTTTGCCTGCGGGAGTTGGAACCTTAGTTTCTTAAAAAAAATATCTTAATTCTTAATTTATAAATGGACAATTTTTATTTATATGTTATAGTGCTTTCCAGTACCAAACTACTGAACTGAAACAAATATTAAATGGAGTCAATTTAGTCATCTCGAGTTGTTATTATAAACATTGTGCCATTACATTTTTGTATAAAAAAGTGCATATTTTTTTCTTTGTTATGGAAGTAGCTTATACTTTAATGATTGCAGTTTTATTATTTTTTTATTAACTTTTTTTTTAAATACGAAAGAAAATAACACTCTTAGTAAGGATTTTGATACGTTAATAATTGCAGCGGATTTTTTTTTTTTTTTATTAACTTTTATTATATATACGAAAGAAAATAAAACTGGAAACCAAGGATTTTGATACGTTAACAATGCAGCCTTGTGTATGACATATGCATTTTCTAGACCACGTTAAGCATGAATTACTAAAAGGTTTCAAAATGCATATTGCATAAAGTTCTCAATATGGTCTTTTCTGTTCATGAGATATAATTTTGTTGACGGATAAACACACATATAAATTTAACTCCGTTGTGTTATGTAAATATGACAATCCCAATCCTTAAGAACGTAACATTAAGATCATATATTGCTACGTATTACACAAAGGAGGATCACTGTGCATAATATTCATGAATAGAAGTATTTCTAATTGCTTGTTTTATACATGTCTGCTTAGGTCGGTTCTTAACAAGCTTTTGTACTAAATATACTTTAGAGAGACATATTTAAAATAGAAAACGATTTCTAGTCCTTGCAAGCATAGTAAGATGGTATTTGAACTAGTCTTGTATTTGTAAATCTGTGTTGTTACAGTTGTTGTTAAAAAAATGTTGTTATCTGAATATTGAAACTATCGCACTATAAAATGTACTTTAAGGTTTCGAAAATCTAAACGTTGTATACTTATTAATTATTATTGATACCGGAAAGACTAATTTCTTGTTCATATTGAAAGATTTTTCCAACATTCATATAACATGTCAAATGAAGGCAATATCTTAATAAATTATTACTTTTTCTAAGACTTCTACAATCTTCTGCGTTACATTGGTTGGTATTACAGCATGCAGCACAAACATCTATATCTCCAAGAGCTCGTCTCCCCTGACCGTGTGTATATCTTAAATCTTTTAACAGGTGGTCGCACATCTGAAATATAAATAAACTTATAGATTCTTTTCACTATATTAATTTTTGCGTTCAAGAGGACTGTTACAACAGTTAGTTTGTTGACTTATTTCCATTGCCTTTCATTTTAATCACTATATTTCATCGACTGATTATTTACAAAACAAAATATCTTAAATAATTACACATCTTAGCAAAGAATGGTTTCTTATTAAATAAAGTACAAAGAATGAATAACTGTTTTTACCAAGAAAACGGAACTAGAATTTGAACGATTTTCTACATCGCTCAGCAGAGACATGAACAGTTAACTAGATGGTACGATCAACATTAAACCTGCACGAAATGATATATAAATATAATTACTGTTATCAATACTGTTATTAATAATATCTTATAGTTATAATACATACACAGTTGATAGGCGTTTTCATAAAAACGTGCAAAGAGGACATTTCGAAAAAGTATAATTACACAGATGAAACAAAAGCTCTATTTTGGTGTAACAAAATCGCCCAACTCGACATACCAGTTCCAAATTTAAATAAATAAAAAAAAATAATGATAACTGTCGAAATTCACTAAAATTAATGGATATGAGCGGATGACATCTTTTTTGGGAGTATTTTCTTCCATGGCAGTAATTAATCAAGCGTTTCGTCGCATGCATTTGACATCTTATTTTAACATATTCAGAGACATAATTTTACATACGCAGTTCCGGTTGATGAAAAAAAGAAGGAACAAAGTCAATTTTCTCAATTATAAAGTTTGATCGCTATCTTATGATGTATTTAATAAAAAGAACATTTTAATTCATATAACAAACAAGCATGTTCTATGTTATCTTCGTTTTTGTCTGCTTACTATTGTTTCCTAAATGTATGAGTGCTCGGAAATTTTCGATTGTGATGATGAAATTTAATTAGTCACACATTACGAAATCATGTGATCTTTATTTAGCAATTTAGTACTGTAGGTTTTCGCTTCTTGGTTTGTCAACAGACATTGTTAAATGGAGTTTTATGAATCATCAAGATGTATTGTCTAGTTAATATATCAATAATGAAATTAATTATTTTGGTAGCTTGTATCACTTTAAAACCACAGGAATAAAATTGAGAATGGAAATGGGGAATATGTCAAAGAGACAACAACCCGACCAAAGAGCAGACAACAGCCGAAGGCCACCAATGGGTCTTTAACGCAGCGAGAAAATTCCGCACCCGGAGGTGGTCCTCAGCTGGCCCCTAAATAAAATTGTGTACTAGTTCAGTGAAAATGGACGTCACGCTAAACTCCAAAACATATAAATGAACTAAAATTAAAAAACATACAAGACTTATAAAGGCCAGAGGCTCCTGACTTGGGATAGGCACAAAAATGCGGCGGGGTTAAACATGTTTTGTGAGATCTCAACCCTCCCCCTATACCTCTAGCCAATATAGAATAAAGAAACACATAGCAATACCCACAGTAAAACTCAGTTTAAAAGAAGTCCGAGTCCGATGTCAGAATAGGTAACAAAAGAAACTAAGCAAAATGACAATGATACAGAAATGAACAAAGGACTACTAGCAGTTACTGACATGCCAGCTCCAGACCTCTATTAAACTGATCGAAAGATTATGAAATTGGTAATTGAAAATGAAGGACTTCGTGTAATGTCTTGTACAAAAAAAAGCGTCTTAATTTGTGTTATTCCAAACCTATTAAGAGACATGCCTTATATTTTTCTCATTGTCCTAATTACTAAGAATAACATTGAATCGAGCTACAAATTTGCTTCAATGTATTTTTTATATATGATATTTATATCAACTTACTAATTTTCGCTCACATCCGAGTTGATATCGTACTGCAGAGCCACGAATGAACTCTCTTTGCACACAGACCTAAAGAAATAAACAGTGCAAATAAAATACATATAACAATATACTAAATAATGTTCATTATAAAAACGTCAGGAGATATTAAGAAGGCAGTTGATTATAGATACTACCACTGCATCCAGTGTGATACGATATTTATACAATATGCTGGCTACCTTGTGATACGATATTTATACAATATGCTGGCTACCTTATTCCTTCTTTTCAAATGATCTACAAAAAGATGTGTTCCTTCTATACGACATCATCAGGCATGTTTGCCTTTTTCATGACGTCAAATTAGGAAATTCAGAGGAATGCAAGATAATTTGACGTCAGAATCACATTTTGACCAATGAATAACTGAGATCAAACGAACCATTAGTTGATTAAATAAAAATAATCAACAGTTCTGGAAAAGTATAAATCGGGTAAGAATTAGAGAAACAGTAATAAGTTTGAAAGTATAAACAACATCATCGACGAAAGATACATAATAAACCCCAAACAATATACACATAACTAAAGATGTAGCAACGTAACAACCAACCGGTAGTGACACCCGTAGAGCTTTTCATATAATAATCGTGAGCGCAAACAGTTTCATTCATCACTACGATAAATGAACCATTAAACAAGATCTTAAGGTGTTCGTAAAATTTTCAACTGAAACCTGTTAAGGAATGACTTAAATATTCTTTCTCTGTCTATGAAGAAAAAACATCAAAATGTGGTGCATACTAAATAACCAGCGTAGCGTATGGAACGCCACAGCTGTCTTATGTGGTACTCTGATATTACGTTATGTTGTTTATTATAACTTGATGATATTTGTCTTTACATAATATGGTTTTAACATTACGTAATGATTTTTTGATATAGCTCAATATGGAATAGTCATTACTTAATGATATTTCGATTTTACTTGATATGGTTTCGTGTCGACTTGATATGGTTTTTTCATTATTAAATATGGTTTTGTCATAACTCGATGTGATTTCATCATTATTTAATGTGGTTGTGTCATTAGGCAATGTGGTTTTAACATTACTTGATGTGTATGTGGCTTAACGTAATGTATTTGTTTCATTACATGATGTGGTTTTGTTATTATTTCGTAATGATGATTTGCCAATTCTTCATATGGCTTTAACATTACATAATGATGGTTCAAAATTTGACGATTTTACACAACATGATGTGTTTTTTCCTGTATTTGCTGTGGTCCTGTCATTCTTTGATGTGGTTATCACATTACTTGATGAGGTAAAGCCACGTGACCATTTAGGAAAAAAATAGTTCAATTTTTAACCCGATTTCCATAATGTGCTTCGGATGAGTGTCGCTATCCATTGATTTAAAGTTCAAATTAAAGTTCGAGTTGTTGTTCAGAGTTATTTGATATGAAAAAGGGAATGGCAGACAAAAATAAGAAAAAAAGTACAAAAAAATATCAATATTTCGGACATTAGGGGGATATCCCAAACCCACTTGGTCCTGCCGTTTTTTTTGTTTTTTTTTTCCTTAGTTCTCAAATGGAAGCAGTATTACAATAAATTCGTGAAGAATTCCACGGAACCCTGTGTCTCGTCTGAGATTGCTGCTGTCATTGTAAAAGTGTAATGTTGACTGTAAAACGTCCATTTATCGGTAAAAAACAAAATTAAAAAATTGTTTTCTGTACATGCTTTATCTCGATATAGAAGATTAACTCCTATAAAAGTTTTATAACAATTCATGGAGGTTTAAAAATTTATCATGATAAAATAGTTTAATTTGGTAATATTTAATGCAAATAAAACTTATATAAAAATAAGAAGATGTGGTATGATTGCCAATGAGACAACTCTCCACCACATACCAAATGACGTAGCAGTTAACAACTATATGTCACTGAATGGTCTTCAACAATGAGCAAAACTCATTCCGCATAGTAAGCTATAACCGGTCCAGAAATGAAAATGTAAAAACAATTCAAACAAATAACCTAACGATCTAAATGATGAAGACGCCGACGACGGAATATAGGTTTGTTGTGTCTTACTTCCGCGACATTAATATCGCAGGCTGGACACACATCAAATGACTTGTACTTTATTGTCAACAAATGAGACACTTTAAATCAACTCACACTAAAGTTACAGGGAAACGGGGGGATCGGAGTAAGCGACAAAGCATCAATTCTATAAAATAAGAATTCTCCGATTTTTTTTAGCGTGTATTATCATTTGAACATATACGAATATCAATCTTTTAATATATATTTTTATAAATTCCATTCTCTGATATACCTCGCACTAAATTGAAAAAAAAAAAAAAACTTTTTGGAATATCTGTTTCACAGGTGACGATGGATATGTTCTTGTTGTCGTAACCACAATCCCGTCCTGTTTTCCTCGAATGTGACTTAACGAATTAGACCAAATCACTGGGTTTGTACTTTCACGAAAAACACGACGGGTGCCACACGTTGAGCAGGATCTGCTTACTTTTCCGGAGCACCCGAGATCACCCCAGGATTTTGATGGATTTATATTGCTCAGTCATACCGATCTATAGAGTTAAGCCAATTGCATCTGATTTTCATATGCCCGTTTACGGGACGTATGATGGTATACCGTTGTCCGTCCGTCTGTCCGTCTTACCGTCCGTCGTCAACATGTCGGACAATAACTCAAAAACGCTTTAACCAATTTGCATGAAACTTTGGTGAAGTGTTTATATCTATTGACGCAAGCTCCCTTTCAATTTTTATAAATTTTAGATTTTACATTTCCGAGTTATGGGATATTATTCATAAAAAATGGGTGATTTTCCAGTTTTCGGACAATATCTTTAAAGTGCTTTGGTGACTGGTTTATATCTATTCATAAATTTCTGATATAACATTGAGAAGTTATTGAACTTTATTCTTTGAAAAAGCGACGGGTGTATCATGCGCTAATGGCGCAGCTGTTTAATTTTTATACAATTAATTCTTGTGTTGTGCTGTTACACTATTCACTCATGGTAGGGTTAGGGTTTAGCGCTCACAGACATGTTTAACATCGCCACGTGCACATTCTTTATGTGCCGGCCCCAAGTCAGGAGCCTGTAATTCAATGGTTGTCGTTGTTTCATGTGTGTCATATTTGTTTTCGTAAGTTGTTTAGTTATTAGTTACGGGTGACTATAATTGCTTACATCCACTGTATTTAAACTCTGGTGGATAGTTGTCTCATTCGCAATCACACCACATCTAACTTTATTTAGATTTCTATGTGGTGTTTTGTATACTGTAACATTGTTAATCTTTTGTACGCATACCCCTTAACCCTTTTTTCGGAAGCCCAAGCAAAAGCCCTTGATCCGCGATAGAAAATTTAAATATGAACTCATATTAGATTACTCCAATTTCAACTCGAAATCTAAATCTAAATGAGACTCAAATTCGAAGTCTAACTCGAGCTCTACCTCAAAAGGTAACTCAAACTCGAAGTTCAACTCGAAACTCAATGCTAACTCGAACTTTAATTCTAATTATGACTTGAATTCTAACTCGACATCGAAAGTTACTCAAAGTTTAAACCGAAGACTAACTAGAAGTTTTATTCGAACAGTAACCCGAACTTTAATTTGAACTCTAACTCGATGGATTGCCACACTCATCCGAGGCAAATAAAACATGGAAATCGGTTTTAAAAATAGAACTAGTTTTTCCCAAATAGTCACGTGGTTTTACCTCATCAAATAATGTGATAACCACATCAAAGAATGACAGGACCACAGCAAATACTTGAACGAACACATCATGTAGTGTAAAATCGTCAAATTTTGAAACATCATTATGTAATTTTAAAGCCATATAAGGAATTGCCAAATCATCATAACGAAATAACAAAACCACATCATGTAATGAAACAACTACATTACGTTAAGCCACATACACATCAAGTAATGTTAAAACCCCATTGTCTAATAACACAACCACATTAAATAATGATGAAACCACATCGAGTTATGACAAAACCATATTAAGTAATGACAAAACTATATCAAGTCCATACGAAACCATATCATGTAATATCGAAATATAATTAAGTGATGACTATTCCATATTGAGTAATATCAAAACATCATTACGTAATGTCAAAACCATATTATGTAAAGACAAAATATCATCAAATAATAATAATACAACATAACGTAATATCAGAGTACCACATAAGACAGCTGTGGCGTTTTATAGTAGCGGGTTATTTAAAAGTGTGAACCACATTTTTTAGGTTATTTCGAATAGACAGAAAAATATTACAGTCATTCCTTATAATTTAATTCTAAATTCCATTTTTAAGGAGAAAATCATGAAAAAAACCGTTTATGACGTCACGGTCACATGACAAAATTTTGTCATTTAGCTGATAGACAAAACACTTTCAGCCAATCAAAAGAAGTTTTACATCCAAAATTAAATTATTTATAAATATTAATAATTTGGTTCGTGGGGGAATCACTAACTATGTAATGTGTGGTAGGGTTTTAACGCTAGATTATGTCACTATTTCATGATAAATCATCAGGTCGAGAAATTAAGATGAAATTTATGACAAGGTTGTTGATTAAACTATAATTATCTGAAACGAATCAAACGATTCAATTAAAACTACTGCTGTAAATGCATCAGACATTTGTCAAATATATTTATCTCACCATAAAATAGTGTAATCATGATAACTATGAGTATATTTTTGTAATTAAATAAATGTTTACTCCAAACCCAATGATGTTTGATTGTGATTATCTCAAAAAAACAATAATGCAGATGTTTTCTTTTCAACTAATTGCTTATAAAACATTTGTATTTTTTTTTCATAACAACAATACATTTAATTTTTTTTTTTTTAATTTTATTTCAGAAAATTGCATGTGATTATATTTATTATGCTATTATTCTTATGCTGAAATTTTGACTGAGGTGCTTTCTACGTAGTTCTTTTAGGAACATTTGAATATTTTGTTGGCAAATGCCAGAATATGTTTAAGTTTATAAATTCAGACAAAAGCTCAATAGAGCTTGAGTTTTATTGTTTGATACACTCCGAATCAAAATAAAGTTATTTTATCTTGTTTTATCTTATTATCGCCTTGTTATTTTAAGATATACCAACCCAGTTTGTCCAATATTACTCTGTGTAACAATTACGTTTTCTTTTAATGAGCAGAATGATTTACCTTCGTTTCAACTGAAGAAATATTTTGTCTAAATTTGGTTTAATCCTGTCAAGTAATGCAGTATAAGAAAAAGTCAGTGTCGGAGGTCAACATATGATACCCAATTTTATTGAACCTGATTCGCATTTCT
This sequence comes from Mytilus coruscus, assembly GCA_017311375.1. NCBI lineage: Eukaryota > Metazoa > Mollusca > Bivalvia > Mytilida > Mytilidae > Mytilus > Mytilus coruscus. The sequence continues at coordinate 4,681,528 of CM029602.1, read as the reverse complement.
ACAAAAAGTTTATTTAAAATGATGCTCGAGAGCAATATTTCCAATATATATTAGTTGATATATAAAAAAACAAGTGTTACAGGTTAAAGCTGTTTAAAGCAACATTTGCAAAATAATATTCTCTTTTGGTCCATGTATATCAATGTCACATTTTAAATCATCTTTTCAATGTTTGCAAGTTAATTTTTTCATGAATTCAAGATAAAAATATATCGATATGTAAATAAAAGCTGCTCGTGTGTCCCTATTGCACATATGTCTAAACAATATTTTATGGTTGTTGATTGCAACCTTGGTATTTTCTCCTCTATTTGGTAATGTTCCTCAAACAATTAACATATAACAGAAAAAGGTCATAAGCCGGGAGCAAAGTCATGCAAAACCCTAAATATTGCATATAAATTATTTAGATTATTAAAGATACTATGTGATTTGTAAATTTCCATTTTGAGTTCGAGGCATCATATCAGATTAAAAGCCCAATAAACAATGGAAGGGTCAATACTAGCCATATGTCTTACAAATATTAAATCACAATGACCTCAATAAACGAATATACAAACAAAAGACAACAATGCAATACACCAAAAACGGTTTTCAAATAAGTTGTTACATGTATGACCTGCCTGACTTAACGCTACTATAGATGTAACGATTGAGACCCGTGTGTCCATTTCTCGACTTGACAGAATGTCAACATTCACAATCAACGCCATTTGCATCAGCAAGTTTATTGACGTCATTGACTTCATGGCCTGAGATCAGCATCTAATCAGTATTACATAATTTAACAGCATTCACTATAGGGGCACGATACTTTGGTGGGACAGTTGTATAAAAACGAGTGCATAACAGTTTTCAAGAGACTGCGGCCCGCTACCAGGGCGTTCACTCCTGATACCAAAGAAATTACTAGAGCAAACTAAATACGTCGCAGTCGAAGGAACCCGTAAAATGCACGTACCTTTGATAGTGTATGCATCCCCGTTGAATAAATGGATCAAACCGAGATTGACCAGAGGTTTTATTACGAGTACTACGATGGGGACAAACGATTAACGTACAAAAAGGGGGGTCTCTGTATATTTTAATAATAAAACTGAAGTGCTCTAGTGGTTTTATGTGAATTAAACTTTGTAGAAAAGAGGCGAATGATACCAAAGCCACATTCAAACTCAAGTCGAAAATAAACTGACAACGCAACAGCTAAAAACGAAAAAGACAAACAATAATACGCAAACCAGCAAAGAAAACTAAAGACTGAGCAATACGAACCCCAACAAAACCTGGAGGTGATCTCAGGTGCTCCGAAAGGGTAAACAGATCCTGCACCACATGTGGCACTCGTCGTGTTTTTTATGTAATTACAAACCCAGCGAAATGTCATTTGTAATATATTATATGTTTTGTATATAATAAATTGTAAAGCTTAATAGAATCTTGTTATCTGTTGTACATGTAATAAGTGAGTCAATGTTAATGAGTGTCTGGAATACATATTTAAACCAGTGCCTGAGCTGTTTGACTGCTATGCTATCATTGCCTTGACCATTTAGCAAGATACGCTACCAGTATAATTAGTTTGTAACTCGATACCAGGTTTGACAGATATTAGAATGTTCCAATAACAGAACACTTGGTCATAGTGTTGACCTGCAGATATATACTTTGTTTTTACTTATGAGACACACCCACCCGTCCCGTAACAGTACTACCAGAACAATAGTGGTGGTTCATTGACATATGATGCATATTCGGTGCTCATATTACTCTTCTTAGAAAATTATGCAAAATTAAATTTAAAATCTAACCTACCTCGTTTGGTGGACACTGTTGTCTTACTTGACATAACTTCGGAGAAGAAACACTGTCGCACGTTAAACAAGTATCAGCAGGTTTTATTGGAACTAGAAACAAAGTTATTAAAATTTCGTAAACAGTATTAAGTAACAATATTAGATAGACACAGAAAAAGTGTATTTCAAACTCAAGTTTGTGTTGCTCAGTATTTAGTTTTCTATGTTGTGCTTTATATACTGTTGTTTGTCTTTTCTTTTTTTTTTCTGCCATGGCGTTGTCAGTTTGATATCCCTTTGGTATCTTTCGCCTCTCTCTAATAATTGTTTTAACCATAAAACAGGGAAAATACAAACATCAAATACCTACTCTGATTACACAAGAAGGCATTACATGGAGTACCATTTGTTGTACCAGTTGAGCAGCACTGAGCACATTGGACGTTGTCTTTCTTTGTCCTTTGAAAATTATCTTGTCTTTTTCTCCCAACAGCGCTTGCTATAATGTTACAAACCTGTCGCACAAAACAAAATATAACCAACGAAGTTATACTTTTGTGATTTAAAATGACAAGAAAAAGCATTAATTTCATGAAATCTATAGCTAAAGACTAAGAAAAGAGGAAAAGTTAACGCGGCCGTAACTCATGTGTACTGAACGTAAATGCCCCATTAACTCTGCGCCAACTTCAAAATTTCAGTTGATATAAAAAGTCACCACACGTGTATTTCTGCGCTAACATAAAACCTGGGCGTTTTTTACTTTTGATAAAAGTAAACGCATAATTATTTTGTGTAGAAAACGTGCGTTAACGACGTTTGTCATGGCATCCTAGATATATTGATTAATCATATCAAAAAGTTAAATCACAAAAATACTGAACTCCGAGGAAAATTCAAAACGGAAAGTCCCTAATCAAATGGCAAAATCAAATACACAAACACATCAAACGAATGGACAACAACTGTCATATTCCTGACTTGGTACAGGCCTTTTCTTATGTAGAAAATGGTGGATTGAACCTGGTTTTATAGCGCTAAACTTCTCACTTGTATGACAGTCGCATCAAATTCCATGATATTGACAACGATGCGTGAATAAAACAAACAGACAAAAAAGGTAAAAATGTCAAAATAGGGGTACAACAGTCAACACCGTGTCACAATATTAATCACAACAAAAACAAACAAATAATAAAGAAGCACAAAAAGCATTTAACAACCTCGTTCATTGCTTACTTATTTTTGTATTTTATTTATGTATGCCAAATCAACCCATAAAGGATCGAGGGATTTTAAGCACTGGGACCGAATCGTAATTTTAACATTAACTCTGGCGTAGAATGACGTTAGAATGTAAACGTCACACAGGTAGAGATATAAAATAATTTTGTCGTTCAAAGTATGCAAAAATTATAATAGAACATACAATAACACAATGGCGGGATGTTTAAAGTACAGAGACACGTCATATGTATCAAAGAAACGTATAAAGTCACACGGACAAAGCATATAAGTAAAATAATACAAACAACACAAGTACAGAGCCACGTCAAATGTATATCACCAAAAACAGACCAAACAGTAAAAGTAATATTTATAAAGACAAAGAACACTTTAACATGTTATTAAGATAATAAACAGCGTCAGTACGCAGAATCTATACTTCAAGACCAACATGTATAATTTGTGAAGTTGATAAGGAATATTTATCAACAAGGTCTTGGTACCTTCCGATGAACTTTTTTAGAAAAAGGACGAGACGTTCTTTGACATACCCCTGGTTCATCAACTTTCTGCTCAGACACTATCTTATATCAACAGATTAAGCGATTACAGGTAACTCCCTCAGGCAAAATTGACCTTAGATGCGTTTTGGTCATATAGCTCTTCAACTGTTTCGGTTCTTATACATCCTCGGCTTTCAAATATTCGGCTTTGAGCGTTCCTGATGCAGGTAAATCCAGTAAGCGCTGCGGACGCATGAAATTATTTAACGTGTCGTTTCCGTTTTTTTGGAGAAGACATTTCTTTGATAATTGCTTTGTTTAAAAAAAAAGATTTGTTTTTAAATAAAAAAATCTTTAAATTGAAATGGACTGAAAAGTTTTAATCTTACAGTAGACATTTAATAGTTACGCTGTGTAAGCTGTAGACAGTTATAAGGATACATAAATGCCGGTTTCAATCATTTTAAAATACATTGTAATACTGTCAAAACAGTCATGTATCTAATCTATCGAAATTTAGAAAATACATTTGTTAGCTTAACACCCGAGTATTCTCAAAGAAAAGAATCACGTGTTTACCTATGCGAAAATGGGTCTCGTCTCCTTTCCTTTCAAGTTATGGCAACTTAATAACTCAAGATTGTGTTATGTTTTTACATAAGTAAAAGCATAGTGACTTACTATTTGTTTGAAGGAATTAAGTTTGGTAATAATTCTTCTAACATAACAGTTTTGCACTGACAATAAGTTGATTACATTTTTAATAAGCCGTCTTTTACCTCAGAACTGTGTTACAAAACATGTTTGTTACCCCGAAATGGATTGCTTTTAATAAAACCAGACAACATAAACCTGTAACATAACGTAAACTTTCGTAGGGATAAATTAAAACTAATATTTTTTTTGTTTTAACATTATGAAAAAGCATTTTAATTCATGACTTTTGGTAACTCAGGATGGATTGGTTTTTTTTAACACAAATAGGGAGCTTAATAAGTCTACAGTTACTTAATGTGTCGACTATTTTACAAATATCATTGTTTTTTTTTTTTTTTGGTAAACCGCGCATTGCCGGGTATTATAAATCAGTTCCTTGGATATCTTGGATTGTTTAACCTAAAATGGGAGCATTTTAATTTTATAATTGCTTGATTTTCTGTCGTCATCTATTAGAGGTGCCAATATTATCTTTTTCTTGAATATTATGCACCAGCATAAACAATTAGTTATTTTCGTACCTTATGATGTAACTTTTTACTCCAATTCTGAGTTGTAATTGTGATATGTTATTTATCATATTGGTGTCAATAGTTAGAAGTGTTAATATGTTTTTTTCGTCAAAATCATGTACTGATATTTTAACTCATAATTTTGGTACCTAAAGTTGGGTTTTGCACAGACATTGTGAGCTATATCAGCATGGCAACTAAAACATTTGTAGGCAACAATAAATCGCGCCAATATTTGTTCATTTTCTTGAAAATCATGTACTGACATTATAATGCAGTATTTTTATACCGCACGGTAGGAGGAATTTGAGTTTAAATTGCTGCATTTGTTGTCGCAATCTATTTCAGGTTCCAATATTTCCCCTTCGAATGTTTTACTCGAATTATATTCTTATATATGTGAAAGTTTATTTAAAATGTTGTTGCCAATACTTAAGAGTGTCTGTATGTTTTATTTTTTACCAAAACCAAGTTCCGGCATTCTACTTAATATGTGTACTGTAACCTAATCTTTGTGGCAATAATTAAAAGTACCAAGACTTCGTTCTTCTCTGAAAGATAATTTAAAGTCATTATAATTCAGTACTTTTATTTCCTCAGGATGGATTTTTTACATATCACTGGATCAATTGAAGTTTGAAATTGCTTAAATTATTGTCCCATCTATTCAATGTTCCAATGTTGTTTTTTTTTAATTTCATGTACCGGCATTAAAATTCGGTTATTTTGGTTCCTTGGAATGAATTGTTTCCCACACTCCCTGAGCTGTACAAGTTTACATTAACTGCAACTTTTGTCATCAATAGATAAAAATGCCAATATTTCCTTTTTTCTCGAAAATCATGTACCGGCATTAAAACAGATCTTTTGGTGGTTCAGAACAGGTTTTTGTATACAAATTCTGAGTTTTATGTGTGAAATATTCTTAACTTTTTGTTGGTAATAGTTAAAAGTGCTAATATTCATTCTTTCTTTTTCAAATTCAAGTACCGACATTGTAACTCAGTACTACTACACAGGATGAATTGTTTTACACAGATTATGAGCTAAAACGTATACTGTTTAACAAACTTTTGGTTGGGAACAATTAATAGTGCCATTTTGTCTATTTTTATGGAGTATATAATTCAGCATTTTTAATAACTGAGGATGGATTCTTTTACATAAAATGGACGCAAATTTAATTTAACATTGCTACGTTAATTTATAAAAGCTGCCAATATTTTCTTATTTCATGAATATCATGTACTTAATAAAGTTCAGTACTTTTGGTACATTAAGATCGATTGTTTTACACGAATGGTTACCATATAAGTGTACGGTAATTAAATAAATAAAAAATGGTAGTATTGACTATTTAAAAACATGAAACTTCATTACAATTCAGTTCTTTGAGTACCTCATGATGGATTAAAAATCTACCGATTTTGTTCAATTCCTGATTGTGACATTTTGACTAAGTGCCAATTCTCATGGCGATTGGTGCATGCATATTAGGAGACGCTTTCCATTTCGACGAACATTGTTTCGCTCCTTGACTGCAACACTAACCAAACTGGGTCAATAACCCCGATGCGCTTAAATTTAGGAACTTAAAAAAAGTACGTAAACGTAAACAAAAAATCTTTGTGCATTTATATTGGTCACGTTTGAATTTTTATCAACTGACTGAGCGTCACCATTTGTGCTGATTTGAAGAGCAGGGTACCATAAAAGGGATCTTTTATTAAAAGAAACCGCATAACAAAACGTTTTTCCGAAAATGCTAAATTACGGAAACAATAATCGCATTTCGTACCCCAAAACTAACCAAATGTACGTGAAAATGTCTCAGCTTCGAAACGAGCTACCATACATATCCAAGTTAACAATATGGACAGAGGAAATGAGGAAAAGGCTGCCAATACCGCCTTCCTGAAATGAATTGCGCATCTTGACGCAACTAAAACAGGGGATGAACTCATGTGACCAGGAAGGATGTGGACTAAAATCATGATAGGAAACACAAGTCCTTAAATATCATATATATTAGGAGTAATACTCAATATGCAGTTACTGCTTTAATATTTCGACAAACAAATCGTAAAATCAAAATAACCTCTTTTGCCGCTAAATTTAGTTTTCAACCGACACTCATTGTCAATTTCTTTATGAAGGTCAAGATATGAGATAGACTTAAATGTATCTGTGGTATAACTTTGTTGATGTTGAATACTTTAGATACATGTATATGCAGTCAACTTAGTCACCAAACTTTGAATTATTCTGTGAAAGGATATCATATATAGGTCAGCTTTTCATTTTTCATGAGAAGTCTCTGTATGAAGTATTTCTCGTAAAAATCATCAAGGATACCAGGCTTATAATTATATATACGCCAGACGCGGGTTTCGTCTACTAAAAGCTAAAGGAATAAGTTGGTAAGCAAAGCAGCACAGTCATGCAAATTGCTCATTACAATAAAAGTCCTTCAAATGTAATACATATCTTGTTAATAAAAACTCCATTTTGATGATGTCAGTTTCAGTTAGTTTTTGTTCGAATCAGATGGTTTATTTTACAAAAATCAATTATTGATGTGCACTTCTTAAAATGGAATATTTGTATTTGCGTTTGGTCAATCTGTTTTATGAAACAAATTTGGCTAATATTTTCAATCTGCTTTTTCAGTTTTGAATTGAAAGTTGCACAGAAGTCCTAGTTTGAATGTTGATAGCACAGATATGACTAATTTGAATAGAGATATCGTAGAGCAATCGGCTGACTCACCAATATCACGTTGTTTGTAAAGGCAATTATGTAAAACTGAAAGAATCTTTATACACAGGTCAAATATTTTAAAGTACATTATGAAATGTTTATCCGTTTTTATTTGTTCCATAACATTTAAGGTTATTGTATTTTTAACTTGGTAGATGCTTTTTTGAACAAACTATTCTTAGGTGCCAAAACCACTCTTTTTCCAAGACGGTTAAAGGGTTTTTAAGAAAACATATATATTGCAGCATTTTTATTTGTATATTTTTGTAATAATTTATTTTTTTAGTTTTTAGGAAGTACAATGTAAGACTATTCCGATGTACTTCTACTATTATTTTCTTTATCAATCAATTTAATTGTATTTTTGTAGCTATTTTTAATTTGTTGGATAATACAATTAATTGTTAATTGTATATTCAAATTCAAATTTTCTAATGAGACATTCCTTGATCATTCATGGAGGATATGTGTATCCATGACAACATCTGTCTTTATCCTTTTGCAATTAAATACAAAAGTAATTACCTGTTTCGATCTGCATCCTGCTGAAAACACCCTAGATAAATCAGGAAGCACTGTTTGGTCAAGAAAACATTCCTAAAATTTAAATTAAAAACGATATGTTGAGTTCCAATTGAATCCTAAATTTCAATGAACCACTACATTTATTAAGACTTCTTTGTTTAAAATGAATACAATGAATATTTTTATATATTTGAATATCAGGTTTAAATAGGATATGTGAAGTCGTAATCTAAAAACTCATTGATATTGATTAACTCTTCAGAAGAAATGTTAGTAATCCGTAGCTGTTTAAATCTTATTTATATGGTACTCATTGTTGGAAATAAATTTCAAAAGCGTCATGTCCTCGTCTCACAGAAAGATGACTAACTACTACTTGAATTGGTTGTATCTGTTACTTACTTTGAGCTATACACTGAAGACATCTAATAATAACGAAGTAACACGAAGTACAAAAATCACACGATATAATTGGAGTTAAGAGTAAAACATAAAATATCTAGGATGATTCGACTCAGTAGGTATGTTCTTCTCTTTCATTGTGGGAAGTCGATACAGCTGTACTTTTTGGATTTTGAGATACAAATTAGTTGGTGGCAAATTCCATTTTTGAATAAATAAAAATAACATTATATAAATTCTGGATCGCTTTTCTTGATTTACCCTCACCAGGAACGCTCAAACTTTAAATAAAAACAAGAGAGCCTAGGATGTACTGTAAACCAACTAATTTTCGCGAGCGATTTATTTTCGCGACTTTCGCGAGTAGAAAAATAACGCGAATATAAATCGTCGCGAATATGTAAAACTTGGATCTTTCCTTATTTAACTACATCAAACAAATTTGAAAATCGCGAAATTAAATCGCCGCAAAATGGGCTAGTAAGGGCTAAACGCGAAATAAAGTATCCGCGAAAATAAGTTGGTTTACAGTATATTTACTTGAATATGCACGGTGCTAAAGGCAAAACGGGATTTACAAGAACAGCCAAATGTACAGGTAAATGTGCTTGAGGGGTTGGAACCTTTGTTTCTGTATAATTTATAAATGGTGCCTAAATACTGACAATTGAGGATACAAATATCATTTGTTACTTCTTCAACATGTTCAATGGGTACATTTAAGTCTTTAGTTTATGACCTATTTTTCATTGTTTTCCTTTTTATTCAATTATTTCAGCCAAAGTAATAGAATAAACAGTTTTGTACTTCTATAATTTACATAGATAAAATTGAGAATGGAAATGGGGAATGTGTCAGAGAGACAACAACCCGACCACAGAACAGACAACAACAGAAGGTCACCAATAGGTCTTCAATACAGCGAGAAATTCCCGCACCCGGAGGCGTCCTTAAGCTGGCCCCTAAACAAATATATATACTAGTTCAGTGATAATGGACGTCATACTAAACTCAAATTATAAACAAGAAACTAAAAGTAAAAATAATACAAGACTAACAAAGGCCAGAGGCTCCTGACTTGGGACAGGCGCAAAAATGCGGCGGGTTAAACATGTTTATGAGATCTCAACCTCCCCTATACCTCTAGCCAATGTAGAAAAGTAAACGCATAACAATACGCACATTAAAAGTCAGTTAAAGAGAAGTCCGAGTCCGATGTCAGAAGATGTAACAAAGAAAATAAACAAAATGACAATAATACATAAATAACAACAGACTACTAGCAGTTAACTGACATGCCAGCTCCAGACCTCAATTAAACTGATTGAAAGATTATGTCTTCATCATATGAATATCAGGCACAATCCCTCCGTTAGGGGTTTAGTATCATACCATCATAAAATATATGAGAAGAGCATAACCCGTGTCATGCCAACAACTGGTTTTAAATAAATGTGTTTAGTTCCGATGCAAAGACCCTATAAGTGAATCAATATTAAAGCCAAAATATGCAATCTTTAATGACCTGACAACAGTATCGTAACTATATCCCTTCTTAATAAGTCTATTTAAAGGTTTTGTTAGCTTCTGAGGTGAATACTGACATTTTAGTGCTTTATAAAGAATATTACCATAAAAGATTGGATGTGAAATACCTGAACGTATAAGAAGTCTGCATGTTGAGCTATATTTACGAATGATGTCCTTGTACCGATGATAAAATTTAGTAAATGTTTTGACTAGTTTGTGATATCGAAAACCCTGGTGTAATAATTTTCAGTAATACATAAATTTCTTTCGTTAAAATCTGAAACGTTGTTACATACACGAGCGAATCGTACAAGTTGAGATATATAAACACCGTAAGATGGTGACAAGGAACGTCACCATCTAAAAATGGATAATTAACGATAGGAAATGAAAAATCATCTCTTTTATCATAAATTTTTGTATTAAGCTTTCCGTTAATGATATGGATATCAAGATCGAGGAAAGGGCAGTGGTCATTGTTAGTATTAGCTTTATTTAAAGTAAGTTCAACAGGATAAATTTCTTTAGTATACATACTGAAGTCGTCATTATTGAGAGCCAATATATCATCCAAATATCTTAAAGTATTATTAAATTTTGTATCAGATGTTGTTTCGATGGGTCTTTGCTAATTTTAGTCATAAATTGTAACTCATAGCAATACAAAAACAGGTCCGCAATAAGTGGTGCACAGTTAGTCCCCATTGGAATTCCGATAACCTGACGATATACGGAATCTCCAAAGCGAACAAAAATATTATCTAGTAAAAATTCAAGGGCAGATATAGTATCAAAGCATGTCCAATTGACATATTTCTTTTGTTTATTGCTACTAAAAATGACCTAAAGAGTTAGAACATATGTATTCACATTCTGACTTTTAAATGCCCATTTAATTAGGTGTGTGAATTTTTCTTAATGAGAATGTGAGGCAATGTGGTATACAGGGTAGAAAAATCAAAACTTTGAACAGATTCAAAACCACCAATATAAGCATGCAATTTATCAAGTACTTCCAACGAGTTTTGACACTCCAAAAGTAATTAATTCCACTATTTTCAAAGGCCTTATTTGAACAATTTATTATCAGGTTTTGATTGTACCAAGTGAACTGGTAAGAAGAATAGACAATTTAGTAGTGGAACAATGGCTTGAAGACGAAATAAATCTATATTTGTAAGGTGTTTTATGTAGCTTCGGAAGCCAGTACATAGTTGGGACTTTCATTGTATTTGGTTCTGCTTGTAAAGAGGTAGCTAAAAGTTTATGTTTGTTACAGATGTCGTTTTCTGAAAATGGAGTCAGTTGGAATGTTGGTGAATTGGTGATTTCTTTTTCAGAACCTCAATGTAAAATTTACGTCAAACAATAATGATATTATTAGCAGCTTTATCGGCCGGGACAAAACAAATTCCTTGGCTTAGTATACTTATTTTCCTTTGTTCAATTCTTATCCGGTGAAAACATAGCTTTTAAATAATTTGCATATCGACTCAAATTGTTACTAAAAGGGAAAAAAACCTCAATTTTATTGTTATGAATGTTCAGTATAAAACAAAGTAAAATTATTGGAGCACGTAAGGTAACTTAAGATAGATTCAAAGTGAGATTTACGGAAACGGATCTTTTGAAAACATGAACTTAAATTCCTATGTTTTTTTTTTTCAAAAAATTATTATTTAAACTATTAATTGTAAAGGTGCGTTCACACAATACGATTTTCCATTCGATTTTCATTCGATTTTCACCTATGCACCTGCTTTCGACTAAAATCGTACCGTGTGAACACTAAAATCGGAAGTCGAATGTCAAGTCGAAACGTCGTTTTGGAATCGAAACGTACGCTATTTCCATTCGACGTTTTGACTGGAATCGGATCGTGTGAACGCCAAATCGACTAACTTTATTAGTCGATTGAAAAAATCAAGCAAATAATTTTAATCGACAATATTCCGATTTTCACATCATTCTAAACGGGTTTAATTCGTAAAGAGAACAGTGTCATCTTTTGTTCATAATCCTGGTTATTCTGCGCCTACAGTATACGTTATGTCAAACTAGTATTAAATTAGAAAATTTATAAAAAAATATTTTTTCAGATAGTGAAGTGGCCATAAATACAATGTTTGTATATTTTCGCTGTAAATAATTTTTTTCCCAGAAATTCTTACGAATTTATTTTTGGTTAGATTTTGAGGAAATTTTTACCATTGATCTAAGACTTTATTGTAGTTTTTTCTGATAATTTTTACTGAATTTTGAGAAAGACCCTTTCAAGAATTTTCATTATTATTAATTTAGAAAAGGAAAATTCAATATACCTGTTTGCATCTGAACTTCAATATTTTAAATTTATTTGTAAATCATTAGCATTTCATTTTATTAGAAATGTAGAACCAAACAGGAATTATTGAGAATTTTTCAAGTAATATGGTATTAAATGAAATACATGTATATTGGAAAATGTTCGTGTTGTTACTCAATTATTTAAAACACTTACGTATACGTCACATGTTGTTCGTTATTTGTTTTTACATGCATTTCATTCCGGACTCCCCCCTTTTTTTAACAGACCTTTACTTATAAATTACTAGTACCTATTTGAACTTACGAGTGCGAGTGCAATGCAACACGTAAGCGCGTTTGTTGACACTCATTCTCCAGACATGGCTGACATGATAGCCGTTGAAATACTAGACAATAATGAAGAACAGAAGATATCAGAGGACTTGGATTTCATTGATCTCTACGAGAATGAACCATCTCTATGGGACGTAACGTCCCAAATGTTTCATGACAAACTTGAGAGGAAGGTTCCAAAAGGGAACTTTAATTGTCCATTTTTTTCTCTTTTAAAACGGAATCTTTCTATATGTGGGCTATTTTAACAAGCTGTCATTTCCTCTTTTCGACCTCTGTTTTAAGCAGAATTTTCAGGAATATTTGTTATCCCTCCGGTTAAAAATAAAAGTAATTCAAAGTGATGATACAAATATTCGGTAATAGTGCGATTTTTTTCTGTTCAAATTGATTTTAAAAACATGCAGTAACTTAAAGTGCGTCATTCTCAATCATTTATCCGACAGTTTATGGCAAGCGAGTTTGTGCTTATCGGTTATTGGTTAGTTGTCTTTGTGTTTCAGTTGATCAGATCAGTTTAAAAATCAACAATTTGAGAACGTATTATAAGAGGGAGATGAATAAGGTGGAAGATTCCAAGAGAACTGGTGCTGGGACATGTGAAATCTATGAGAGTAAATGGCCTATGTACCAGAGTATGGACAAATTTCTCAGGACTCAAGTCAGAAAAAGAGTATATAAATCAAATATTGTAAGTACAGAAGCAGATTAGCCCCCCTAAAAAAAAACAAAAACAAAAACAAAAAACAAAAAGATAAACAGAAAACCAAAAAAAACAGTAAAAAAACCCAAGCCAAAGTTTAGACTTTGAACTCTAATATCAAACGACTTCTGCGGTTCGAAAACAAACGATTTCTGTTATTCGAATAAACAACTCAGAAACACGAAAAAGGACGAGTTCAACAAGTCGAAAAAACGACTTGTGAACGCAAAATCATGCAGAAGTTGCGAATTGCAGGATGTAACCATATGCTAATGTTATTGAGGTACCGTACAACCCATATATCTATTTCCTTTTCGGATCCCCATAAACACCTATTTGAAAAATAAATAATAAAGCCGTGTTGCACAACTACAGTGTATAACAAGTATGTCGTATATCAAATAGGAATAGGTCAAGTTGGCTAAAAAAAAAACTTTTTAAATAAATATCTTTTTCATTAGATCATATAACTGATATATATTATCGAAGATATACAAAATGTGTCGACTTTACCAAATATATTGCACAGAATAGCGTTTCTCATTTATAGGAAACTATTAGTATACCGACTGTAGTTTAGGTACTACAATCTTTCTGATATTTAAAATAGCCCTTTGAAACTAATTATAAATATAAGAAGATGTGGTATGATTGCCAATGAGACAACTCTCCACAAGAGACCAAATGACAAAGAATTTAACAACTATAAGACTTTATCCCATCGTGTAGCTGAATAATTGAATATAATTAGCATTTTACAATGAAGAGACAATTATAGAAAAAAAAAATATCCTTCCCATATCTACAATTGTGATTTTCAAAATAAATAACCTTACCTGGGAAAAACTGAAAATTAATAACTTTGCACAAGACAGACTAAAAATGAATATTCTGCATCACTAAAATCAGGATACAAATGCATACAAAAGTGAAAATAAATATCCGCGCGGAAGAAAAATAAGCATGCATAGCAATTGGTAAACCCCCCTTTTCCAAAGGTTTGTAATTTTCTTGTAAGTAACTTCCCACTGAACGTTAAACAACCAAAATTCAATAAAACTTTCAAGTAATAGGTGGAACTTTACCTACCATTGTAATAAGCATCATCGAATGGTTCAATGCGACTGAGTATTTTTTTTTTTAATTTGAAAGGTGCTTTTTGTTTTCTAATAAAAAAAAGTCATTTTTGGCAGAGTTCTTCCACTAACGAAGGAGGTGATATTGAAGATGACAGTAAAAGCGATTTGTCACTTAGTTCTGTAACAGCAAATTCATCCACAAGTTCCACAACAACTGCTAAAAAGAGGAAACAAATGTCTATAGTCAATAAATCTGATTTGCTTTTACAAAAAGCAATTGACACACTGAATACACCAGAAGAAGAAGATTCCAATGATGCAATTTTCGGAAAATATGTTGGAATATCACTTTCGGCCATGCCAGAAAACGTAAACAAATTCATTTTAAAGAACAAAATTCAAAATTTAGTGTGTGAAACCCAAATTTTAAACCTAAACCAGCAATATCAAAGTTCTTCTCAGCAGCAAGTACCTCGCAATCAATCCCAACAAGTACCTCGCCATGCCAAAAAAGTGCCAAGAGATATGCAATCGTATCAAATGAATAATAGCCAATCCCAAAATCAATACTACACTCAATACATAGATGGAAACCAGTATCTCAACCTTTAAAATATCCAAGGCAAATTCAAAATAGATATATGTTGTCGTATTTTTATCTAATATTATGTTAACTTCTGTTATATTATAATAAGATAGTTAAGTCCTATATATCTAACTTAAGTTTATTATCTCTAGTATTGAATTATTGTAAGATGAAAAGTTTGTGACTACATATTCTTTTCATGCATATACAATAGGCATTAAAGAAAGAAAGTTAGGAAATGTGTTTTTATTTATCTTACAGCATTTGCTTGCCATGGAACCTGACCTGTAGTACAAAAGTACTCTTTAAATTCATCGCGAATTTGTCTCGCCTGACAAGAGTTACGACTTCCTCTACGAGGAAGTTCCAATATCCTGTCCATTCTCTGAATCATTTGCCGTCTGAGTTTCTGGACGTAAAAAATTATGCAAAGCGCAATAGCACAAAACTATCTTCTCAACTTTGTCGGGTGATACAAGAATAGGGCTCTCAAAACACGAAACCTGTTGCATAGAATACCAAAGGCATTTTCAATAATTCTTCTTGCTCTCGACAGTCTGTAATTAAAAATCCTTTGTGAATCATCTAATCCACCCCTTTGAGGATACGGTTTCATCAAATACTCTTTAAGCGGAAATGCCTCATCGCCAACAACAACAAATGGTACTTTTTGGTGTCTTCCAGGTAATTCTTTAGGACCCGGAAAATTTATTAACTCCTTTTCAATGGATTCTTGCAGTGTACATTGTCGAAAGACTCCTCCGTCACTCACACGACCATTACTTCCTACATCCACGTAGGTAAAGCGGTAGTTAGCATCAACAAGAGCCATCAGAACGATACTGTGTGTGTGTTTGTAGTTGTAATAATATGATCCACTGTTACATGGTGCTTGGACGACAACATGTTTCCCATCTATAGCCCCCAAACAATTTGGATAATTCCATTTCTCATAAAAATCCGATGCAATTTCTTCCCATTCTTCTGGTGTCGATGGTACCTATATTTATAAAAAAATAGATTGTGTACATTAATTAATTTTTTTAGCTATATCATGACAAAAACAAGACTATAGTGTGTAAGGCGAGCGTTCATATTTTATGCTTTGTAGTAAATTGTACTAGATCAACATGCTTGGTTTGATTTGTATAGTGTTACCGCACTGGAATATCTTTCTGCAGTTAGACATGTCACTCCACTAGGACACATTATTCTGACTCAGAGCCGACCAGTCTTTTTATAATAAACAAGCAATAAAACATTACTGATGATAAATCTTGTTCAGATTTGAATATCAACGAAATATCAGTTCTCAGCCTGTGGATTCGACTTGATATGCATATGCGCGTTGATATCGAAATTCCAAATAGTATACATATAAGAAGATGTTTTATTTCTATTAAATGGGCTCACAAAGAGAATATTACAATATACGACATTATTTGAAAAAATAATAACCAAGTATGCATACAAATAAAAAAGCAGTTTAAATATGTATGCAACACACACACACACACATATATATATATATATATTTTCACTATGATATATTGACTCGACGTTACTATATTTAGAAATGATATTGACGCCATGTTACTAAAAATAGTAACATAGCGTCAATATCATTTCCAAAAATAGTAACATCGAGTCAATATCATTTTCAAACTTACACTATGATTTACATATGTAATATATAAATTAAGGACTTTCACTCAGTCAATACGTTATATATGGACCTGTCAGATTATATTGAACCTCGGACTATGTCCTCGGTCAATATAATCCGAACAGGTCCATATATAACGTATTGACCTCGTCAAAAGTCCATAATTGATAAATAATTACTCTAAATGTCAGCACAACAATGTTAAATCTGCATTTTTGTTCTTCCCTCGCCGGGATTCGAACTCATGCTATTGGGATATCGTGACAACACTGCCTGCACTGTGTCTAGCGCTCTATACCACTCGGCCACCTAGACTGAACTATAAAATTCAGCTTTCGGTGGCCTAGTGTTACCTTTCCTCGTCAGTAGAATCTAGAGTTGTAACACACTACATGATATATTAGACATGAAGATGGAATTGATTGCAGATTAGCTAAATTATCTGTATATATATATTTATAGTTTGTAAGTGTTAATATAAAAAAGAAGATGTGGTATGATTGCCAATGAGACAACTGTCCACAAGAGACCAAAATGACACAGAAATTAACAACTATAGGTCACCGTACGGCCTTCAGCAATGAGCAAAGCCCATACCGCATAGTCAGCTATAAAAGGCCCCGAAATGACAATGTAAAACAATTCAAACGAGAAAACTAACGGCCTTATTAATGTACAAAAATGAACGAAAAACAAATATGTAACACATAAACAAACGACAACCACTGAATTACAGGCTCCTGACTTGGGACAGGCACATACATACATAATGTGGCGGGGTTAAACATGTTAGCGGGATCCCAACCCTCCCCCTAACCTGGGACAGTGATATAACAGTACAACATAAGAACGAACTATAAAAATCAGTTGAAAAAGGCTTAACTCATCAGATGGACAAAAATACAAGTGGACGTGGCAGGGTACTTGTACATCCCAACAACAAAAAGACACTAGGAACAGATCTGAGAGTACTCGCAGTTATCTGACAGCTAGTTCAAAGCCACTAACAACTAATAAAAAAATCATGCATCTAAGACTAAATTATCAATCCGTACACATCCAACATCCAATAGATTTAGTGTAAAGACGTCATAAACAGTCAGAGAAAAACATGACCTTGTGCAATGCCAAGATACAGGTATCGACAGATTGTAGATCCATGAATGTGTATATGTATATAACATACTAGTAATATTTAGTTTGCTTTTAATTTACTGATAACAAAATCAATATTTATACCAATAAAAACAATATTCAATGATCTTATTACAGTGTTGAATTGGTAACCTTTTAGAATAAGTTTATTTAAAGGAGCGATAAGTTTACAAGGATCATTTCTAAATTTCCGGTTAACAACATTTCCGTAAAAATGAGGATGTGCTATCCCGTTTGAAATAAGTTTTCTACAGGTACAACCAAACTTCAAAACCAAATCTTTATATCTATGGAAAAATTTAGTAAAGGTTTTAAGTAATTTATGGTAACGATATCCCTGGTTTAATAATTTACCAGTAATACATAGATTACGTTCGTTAAAATCAAAAACGTCACAACAGACACGGGCATAGCGAACGAGCTGTGAAATATAAACACCGTAAGATGGTGCCAAAGGAACATCACCATCTGAAAATGGAAAATTAACAATAGGGAACAAAAAATCGTCCCTTTTGTCGTAAATTTTGAAGTTTCCCGTTTAAAACCGAAATATCTAAATCTAGGAAAGGACAGTTATTACCGTTTAAATTTGATTTATTTAAAGTAAGTTCCTTGGGGTAAATTTCAGCAGTATATTGAGAAAATTCTTGATTATTTAACGAAAAAATATCATCAAGATAACGGTAAGTGTTGTTGAATTTATCAATTAAATGCAATTTCGACGGGTCTTTACTGAGTTTAGTCATAAACTGTGATTCGTAACAGTACAAAAACAAGTCTGAACCTACTTCTCAGGCACTACCCAAAATAATTGGTGCTTTTAATGATTTGGCAATTAAGTGGATATGTAATTTAACTGCAAAATCTACCAAGATTGCTGCATGGCAAAGTGGGATATGGGTATACATGTATGTAGATAGACAATTTGGTTAAAATATTATGAGAAAATCCTCAAAACTATGTCTAGGTAACCACCATGCTATTCTCGTGCCTAGTGCAGATAAGCTTTATTTATATTTTGCCTTCATCAATCAAATCACAAACAGATATTAATATATTAACATTCTCTACATTAAGTAGCCAGATCAGTTTTTGGCTATCAATGAAGTGCTTAAATTTAGGACCTATTGAGTTAATCTTGGAGTACATGCAGTTTCTACTAGTTAAGGATGATGTGCATGAAAATAAAAAAAAACAATTTCATTATCAATTTCATTTGAGGTGCACCTGAGACACACTTTTTTTTTAGAAATACCCTTATAACGACCCTGTTCAATTGTAAGTCTGTGGGACAAAATACGCAATCGAGTGAAATTTCTTCTTCGCTCAGGGGATCGTAATAAAATGGGATATCTTTCAACAACAAAATTTGCCTTGAAAGTGCTGCAGCTACAGAGCACAGTTGTGCATTTGGAGTCTCCACTGATCCTCATAGTACTGGTACAGATTTTATTTTATAAAATCGTAGAGCTATTATTATTTGCAGAAGCTAAACTCCAAACCCCTTTTATTAGCTCACCTGGCCTAAAAGGCCAAGTGAGCTTTTCTCATCACTTGGCGTCCGTCGTCCGTCGTCGTCCGTCGTCGTTAACTTTTACAAAAATCTTCTCCTCTGAAACTACTGGACCAAATTTAACCAAACTTGGCCACGATCATCATTGGGGTATCTAGTTTAAAAAATGTGTCCATTGACCAGGCTTGCCAACCAAACTTGACCACAATCATCATTAGGGTATCTATTTTTTGAAAATTGTGTCCGATGACCCCGCCTGCCAACCAAGATGGCCGCCATGGCTAAAAATAGAACATAGGGGGTAAAATGCAGTTTTTGGTTCATATCTCTGAACCTAAAGCATTTACAACAAATCTGATATGGGTAAATTGTTCAGCAGATTAAGATCTATCTGCCCTGAAATTTTCAGAAAATCCGTTGTTGGGTTGCTGCCCCTGAATTGGTAATTTTAAGGAAATTTTGCAGTTTTTGGTTATTATCTTGAATATCATTATAGATAGAGATAAACTGTAACAGCAATAATGTTCAGCAAAGTAAGATCTACAAATAAGTCAACACGACTAAAATTGTCAATTGACCCCTTAAGGAGTTATTGCCCTTTAAAGTCTATTTTTAACAATTTTTCGTAAATTTTTGTAATCTTTACAAAAATCTTCTCCTCTGAAACTACGTAGACAAATTTAACCAAACTTGGCCACAAACATCATTAGGGTATTGAGCTTTAAAAAAGTGTCCGATGACCCCGTCTGCCAACCAACATGGCCGACATGGCTGAAAATCGAACATAGGGGTAAAATGCAGTTTTTGGCTTATATCTCTGAAACTAAAACAAACGTATAATGGTTGCATTATTTCATGCATCAATTGTAAACAAAAATATCAGGGGCGACACAGGCTCCTTGGAGCCTCTAGTTTTCTTTAGTAAGAATTTTAAGGATCCATACCATGACGTAACTTTTTACTCATGTAGCAATTCTGACTCTAAATATACCTCCTTTAGTAACGGAAAAGATGAATATTGTATATACATTTCTGTCTCTGCCTCTGTCTTATGTCACGGAAAACTATTTGCAACGTGAAATTTAATGCAATAACAACATTTACATGCATAACATGTATTCTAACATTACATTTCTATATCGTAACACGGTAAATTCTTGTTCTTGTTGATTTATCATTTGATAATGTATTCTATACGGTGAGGCATTTTTTTCGCGTCTATGATCTGATGAAGATACCGTTCTTTCGTCAAATATTATATAGTCATTTTAACCGATATGAATAAACGTTTGCAGTATGACGTGAATTCATACCTTCAGATAGGTATCTTTAAATGCTTGGTACAGTGCATCACAAACTTCTGGGATGATACTGCATACAGTAGATGGTGCAATTCTAAAGCTATAACTCAAACTACGATAACTTTCACCTACAAGAAATTACACACATGAAAGTCTCATTTATTAGTTTAGATGATAACATTTACTTTTAAGTAAAGGCGGTTGATTCGGACACGTTTGGTAAGTTTACATAATAATTGATGCCTGCCATTGTTTTTGAATATAGATAGGAGATCATCAAGTGTATAACTTATACGATGTTTAATTCGTTGATTTCGATTGATACGTTTGCCATCAGACCTATTATTATGTTGTCTTTTATCAACAATATTCATGATATCAATAGAAGTTTTAGATATGTTCCCTTGTCCAGTTGTCCCATAATATTATCATTTAGGCCCAGGGATATGCTGTATGCAGTCGTTTAATCCAAAACAGTCCGATAATTTAACGGGAATCTTCACATTGTTTATGTTATTGCCCATGTTATTTCTGGATCGTTTCGAGTGGTTGGAATCTAATAAATTTAAAATTGTGATTGTATTTACCTAAATGTTGTTAAATTATACTTTTGAATTTCTTAGGGTTTCGGAAGCGGTATAGATGTTCCTGTGTTCGTCTAAAAAATTCCCGTCCTGTTTGTCATACATATTGTATACCATACGTGGGCTTTGTTCAAATAACCAAATAAATGAGGCTTCGAGTTTTTCATGTAATGTCAGAGGAAAAGGAAAGCGAAAAAGCTTCCCTGTTCACTGTTGACCTAACAGTATTATTAGGAGAAAATGTATTTCAAAATGAGTTAGCAGTTCAAATAAATGTATTCTTCCCTTAGTTTATTTATTTTGAATTTACATTGTATCATAGGTCAAATTTATTTGTTCAGTGTATGTTCAATGGTGTTAATATGTCCTTTGATTGAGTTAAGCTATTTCAGTTGATATTTTATAGTGTGTCTTTCTATGTTGTGATGTTACACTATTGTTTCAGAAAAAGGGTGAAGGTTTGGTACCATTAAAACGTTTAAACCCGCTGCATTTGTTTGCACCTGTCCTAAGTCAGGAATCTGATGTTCAGTAGTTGTCGTTTGTTGATGTGGTTCATAAGTGTTTCTCGTTTCTCGTTTTTATATAGATTAGACCGTTGGTTTTCCCGTTTGAATGGTTTTACACTAGTAATTTTTGGGGCCCTTTATAGCTTACTGTTCGGTGTGAGCCTAGGCTCCGTGTTGAAGACCGTACTTTGACCTATAATGGTTTACTTTTATAAATTTTGACTCGGATGGAGAGTTGTCTCATTGGCACTCATACCACATCTTCTTATATCTATTGTAAAATTTGTTCCCGAATGGTTATCAAATGCCATACTGTGTTTTGCTAAACCTTGTTTTGCTTAATCTTGTTTTTAAGGGGGTTGTCTTTAAGGGTTTTAAAAATATATCCGAGCCAATATGACAACTCCACCAGAGACCAAATGACCGTAATGTAGAAGTTAATAACTTATACCGGTAGGTCATCGTACTGCCTTCAACAATGAGCAAAACCCATACCGCATAATAAGCTATAAACGGGCCCCGAAATGACAAATGTAAAACAATTGAAACGAGAAAGTTATATTTCTAAGTTATAAATTCCAAACTTGCATCATTTCATGACATTTGCTGCACTGAGTTGCTTCGCCATGCTAATTTTTTATTGATGCAAATTTAGTGTTAATTTAGTTAGCGTCATCAAAAACTACACCACCAATTCAGTACAGTATTAAAATGTATAGAATATTTTTTTTTAAAGCATAAAACTTCTGGATAATGGAATTTTACCACCATTTAGTACTGAGTTAACTTTTTTCAACAAAATTCTAACGCTTAAAATCAACAAAAGTTTAGCAATGACTACACGAGGCTAATATTAATGTACCTGTTGCCAAGTACCTCAATGTTAGTGATAATCTTTCCTCCGCTGTGATACAGGTACGCATATTGGTACTGCTCTTTGTAATACTGTCTTTAACCATATCCAAAAGGTAAGCAAATTGCTGCAGATTGACTCTCAAAAGAATCACTGTCTTCGTTTGACAATTCTTTGAGCAGAGTTTGGCAAACACCCAGATCTGCTCTTCTTGCCAACCATGGTTTTGTCCAATTCCGCTTAACCTTTTTCGTTCGTCTTTTACCGGCAATAGCAGCAACGATGTATTTCAAGGCTCTCTTCCTCCTACTTGTCATGTTGTAACTTTTCCGTTTTTGAAAATGGTGAAAGATGACGTTTTCAAATAAATGACGTAATGGTCATCAATTCATGACGTCATAATGATTATGTCATAATTTGTGTGATGAGACGGTCACGGAGATTCGTGTAGTTCCATTTCTTAGCTCACCTGTACCCAAAAGGTCATGCGAATTATTGCCGTTAGTTTGCATCCGGTGTTCCGTCCGTCTGTCCACATTTCACATTAAGCCAATCTTCTGGTTTGAAACAACTGTGCTAGATGGAACCATATTTTGGTGGAAAAGTCCTTGGAAACGGATTTTGACATTCATTCGATGTCAAATGACAATTTTTTATGTAGGCTTTTTTTTGTTCAGTTGTGATTTTTTTTTTTTTTTTCAGTTTGAAAGGCTTTTTTACAATCTTTTCTTGGCTTATGTGAAACAGATGAGCGATGACAGGCTCCATGGAGCCTCTGGTTAAAATTCATTAACCATTCACCAATCATTAATTCAATTATATTTGTTTAAATTTTTATAAGATAATTGCCGATTACATGCCGTATAGATAATTAAGTTGCTGCGTTTAGAAAAATAAAAGCACCTGCTCAAATCTGTTCAAAATCGAATGGAAAATCGTATCGTGTGAACAGAACGCTGTACGATTTACCTGTGCGACGGTATCAAATCGGATGGAAAATCGAAAAGAAAATCGTATCGTGTAAACGCACCTTTAAGCGCTGACGATTAACATAATTTTTATTTAAAGTCTGTGATAAGATGCAGTTTTTTTCGACGTTATCAAATCAAACAAAACTTCTAACAACGGAACACTTGATATTCATTATCGCGTAATGGATATCTTCCCTTCTCGAAACCTGAGGTAACGTACGGAAATAATCTGAATAAATCGAAGGGAGAAATTCATATTCGAGGGTTGGACGAATACAAGAATAATAAAATACACAGTACCTCATCTCTATCCCTGCATGATGCAGTATTAGTAAGGCAATCATTTATGCTTGTGGCACGATCACAGAAAAGACATGTTAAACCTAAATAGAAGTAATATTTCTCTGTTATGAAATTTTAATTATTACTTTTGCATTTAGGTCCCTAAACCGTTCTCCCTACGTAACTCACTAATTATATAATACAGTAGGAAGAAAACTTTGTTATTTTTGTTTTGTGTCTATTTTCTAACGAAATCCTAAAGTTTGACATTCGGATGTTTAAATGTAGGCAGCATTTCTATGTTTAATGTAGTCAGCACTTCTGTCATGACATGCATTTTCATTGATATGTTCAAATTATAAATTAGCTGTTTACAAAACTATGATTTTTTTTAAATACTAATAAGCTAATCTATTCCTTGGGTGGAAAGTCCTTTGTATTTCCAGCTAATTCCCCTTTTGTGTGCACGTTATACATAGGATTTAAGTTTGTCTTTAGGTGATTCAGAGTTTTACTGTTGTTTTTTTTTTTTGTTTATTGCTACTTGATCTGTTATATGTATTGAGTTATAATATTGTAACTATTTCAGTAAGAGTAGAGTGAATTAATCTTGAATCAATGGTCCAACCATCGAATGTGCAAATGCATCTTCTTTGTTTTTTGTACAGAATGTACAAGCAATTCATGCAAATAATTATCTAGTTTTGATAGGCTTACATTTTCAAATCCAAACATTTACCTAAATACTTTGACTAAAATCCCCTGCAACAATTAAAAAAAAAACGAAACAACTTGACTGAAGAAACGATTGCTATTAACAAAAATAGTTTAGTCATAATCCACTCTTACATGAAGTCAATCAGTAGAAAAACTAAATATTAACTCACCCCTGCATTGATTAAGAAGAGTGACACCGATAATCAACCTAAAAACTACAATCAAATACATGTACTCTATTATTTTAACAGCTTTTTGATAACATATACTTAATATATTTACAGGGTTAAACATCCGTTATGTAATATCATTCCGACAAAAGAGAACATCACGCGTAGGTAAAATAAGAAACGGAAAAGTCTTTCAGTCAATATCAGGCATTTCCAGTGTGCTTGCTTAATTTGGAACTGTTTCCTACTGCCAATTTGGGTATTTTCGGTGTGATCATGAGCTTTTCATTACCTCATTAATGCTATTGTATGCAATAATTGCCGAAAAATCTTTAACAAATTTAAATTGAATTCTTACAAATGGGATTGTCCATACCAAATATAAAAATTTACTGTTCGTACATGTTATTTATATCTATTAGTTTTTATTTATGCTTACACTCAATCAATTGGATGTGTACTGATTGATGTTTAAGTATTGGAGAATAAGATTTATTATTAAATGTTATTGGCTTTGAACTAGCTTTCAGTAACTGCTTATACTCTTATATCGGTGCTTTTAGTCAATTCTTTTACGTTAGTTGTTATTTTGTGCTTCTGGTCGATCTATTGAGTTAAGCCATTGGCAAATGAGTTTTACAGTTTGTTCTTGTGTTGTGCTGCCCCACCACTGTCCAAGGTTATGGGAGGGTTTATTTATTTATTATTTATTTATTATTTATGCGCCTGTCCAAAGATGAAAGCCTGTAATTCAGTGGTTGTCTTTGGTTAATGTCTGTAATATTTGTTTGTCATAATTTTTTTTCTTATAATCAGGCAGTTTGTAATGTTTTGCAGTTTAAACGTGTCGTTGCCTTTTATACCTGACTAAACGGTATGGGTTTACTCATTGCTGAAGGCCACACTGTGACCTATTATTAATTATATCGACGTCATTTTCACTCTGGTGGATAATTGTCTAATTGGCTATCAAACAACGTCTTTTTATTGTTATTTTATCTATTAAATAGATATAAGAAGATGTGGTATGAGTGCCAATGAGACAACTCTCCATCCAAGTCAAAATTTATAAATGTAAACCATTATAGGTCAAAGTACGGTCTTCAACACGGAGCCTGGGCTCACACCGAACAGTAAGCTATAAAGGGCCCCAAAAATTACTAGTGTAAAACCATTCAAACTGGAAAACCAACGGTCTAATCTATATAAAAACGAGAAACGAGAAACACTTATGAACCACATCAACAAACGACAACTACTGAACATCAGATTCCTGACTTAGGACAGGTGCAAACAAATGCAGCGGGTTTAAACGTTTTAATGGTACCAAACCTTCACCCTTTTTCTGAAACAATAGTGTAACATCACAACATAGAAAGACACACTATAAAATATCAGCTGAAATAGCTTAACTCAATCAAAGGACATAGTAACACCATTGAACATACACTGAACAAATAAATTTGACCTATGATACAATGTAAATTCAAAATAAATAAACTAAGGGAAGAATAATAAAAGTAACATGTAAATGAATGAATAAAAAGTTTATTAGAGTGCTACCTGCATATCTAAAATATAATGCATTTCGAGTATAAGCATAATGATTCAGCCAGCCAAATAGCCTATAGGCTTATGATGAACTATCATGTTTAAACTTTATAAATAACAGACATCAGAAAATGAGTTCAAACTATAGCATGTAAATGTAGATATACATAGTATCTTAACTTTGGTATTTGCAATATATAGATGAAAACGTAATAGATAGTCTTATCTCTTATTGAACATTCTACAATAAAGTTGGCTACATGTTTGCTATTAGCTTTAAAAATTACAATTATAGATTCGTTTAGAGAGAGTTTATTTATATTTACTAGGTAAAAAGATGATCACTTATGTAACAGTTTGGTTTAGCTAGGTATACAACTAGATTTAATCCACTATGTTCTGCATAAGGATATGCATGTACCAAGTCAGTAATATAGCAGTTGTTTTCCATTCGTTTGATGTGTTTGAGCTTTTGATTTTGCCTTTTGATAAAGGAATTTCCGTTTTTAATTTTCCTTTGAGTTCGGTATTTTTGTTATTTTACTTTTTTCATGCATCATATAACGATCACAATAGACGAGGAAATATGTTTCGTGTTCAGCCAAACCTGAATCACACAATCTACACAAACGTAGATTGATTGGAATTTTTCTGTAACGTTCTTATTCAATTTCTTACGGAAAGCTTTAAGAGTGATTCTTTGCAATTACTGAACGTTGTACCGTTGATTAATGTATTTCATACATGGTTCAGTTGAGAATTCGGACTTAAAAGTTTTATGCGTTCTTTGTTCGGCATAGTAAACACTTCAGTTATCCATCTATCTTTGAAACTAGATTTAATCCACTATGTTCTGCATAATGATATGTACCAAGTCAGGAAAATGGCAATTGTTATCGTATAGTTTGTTTCTGTGTGTGTTGCATTGTCGTTAGTTGTTTGTTCACTTCAGTGTTTCTGTTGTTTCGTTGTCTAAATGTACTATATTGTATAGTTTATTTGCGTAATTATCTGTCCGTAATGTTGTACTGTAATCATGTCATGTAATGGTGTCATTTTAGTGTTATATTTAACATTGCCATAAAAGTGCGAGGTTTGGCCAGCCACAAAACCAGGTTCAACCAACCATTTTTTCTTAAAATGTCCTGTACCAAGTCAGGAAAATGGCCATTGTTATATTATAGTTCGTTTCTGTGTGTGTTGCATTTTAGTGTTGTGTTTCTGTTGTGTCGTTGTTCTCCTCTTATATTTGATGTGTTTCTCTCAGTTTTAGTTTGTAACCCGGATTTGTTTTTTTCTCAATCGATTTATGAATTTCGAATAGCGGTTTACTACTGTTGCCTTTATTTGAAGTGATCCATGAATCAATCTTTCTTTTAATCAGTTTAGTTGAGGTCTGGAGCTGGCATGTCAGTAACTGCTAGTAGTCCTTTGTTAATTTATGCATCATTGTCATTTTGTTTAGTTTTTCTGTTACCTATTCTAACATCGGACTCGGACTTCTTTAAAACTGAGTTTTACTGTGCTTATTGCTGTGTGTTTGTTTATTCTACATTGGATAGAGGTATATGGGGAGGGTTGAAATCTCACAAAACATGTTTAACCCCGTCGTATTTATGCGCTTGTCCCAGGTCAGGAGCCTCTTGCCTTTCTTAGTCTTGTATATCTTTATGTTTTGGCTCATTTATATGTTTCGGAGTTTAGTGTGACGTCCATTTTCGCTGATCTAGTACATTTTTTTTAGGGGCCAGCTGAAACCCACCTCCGGGTGCGGGATTTTCTCGCTGTATTGAAGACCCTTTGATGGCCTTGGTCTGTTTTTTGCTCTTTGGTCGGGTTGTTGTCTCTTTGGCACATTCCCCGTTTCCACTCTTAATTTGATATGGTAGACATTTGGTTGTTTCTATTACATAAATGAACGAAATATTGTCGCCTCTGTTGTTAATTAAATGTACACGTGTTGAGAATGTGTATATGCTGTGCAAACATTCAAAATAAATGAAATCTGCAAAACAGTAATGAACTCAAACATAATACAATACATAACAAAATAAACTCAATCATTTGTCAATCGTTCGTGTCCATTTAAACCAAACATTTTACATTAATTAACTGCCTTTGTTTTCAGACAAATAAACTACTGTTTACATTTAATAGAATTAAGATAAATAAAATATATTATGAATAAATGTTATGATATATTATATCAAATGAAATTTGTTGGCAATTTTGTATGCAGAAAATATATACCGTGTAAAAATATGATGAATTTACTGTGCTGCAAATTGCAATTGTAAAATAATACTTATGCTATCAAATCATTTTTAGCGCTTATCTAGTTTTGAACATTAACATTGATATTATAAATATAAACTCTTCTTTATCAATCGCATTTTATTTCATTGTATTTCTAAAGTTTGTAATCGTAAAACGTGCCTGTACGGGGTAGGCGAAATATACCAAAGGAACATTTAAACTCATAAGTCGAAAAAAAACTGACAACACCATAGCAAAAAACGGGTGACGAGCAAACGACAAACAACAAGATATACAACCCAATAGGGAAAACTAAAGACTGGGCAACACGAACCCCACCAGAAACCGGGGTATCTCAGGTGCCCCGGGAGGGTAAGCAGATCCTTGTTAATGAAAAAAAGGAAAACAAAATACCTAACTCCAAGGCAAATTCAAAATAGAAAGTCCTTTGGTTAGTGACCCGGATTTGTTTTCGCTTAATCGATTTATGACTATTGAACAGCGCTATACTACTGTTGCTTTTCTTTATCGAATGGTAAAATCAGAAGCTCAAACACATAAAACGAATGGAAAATCGGTAATAATTCTAATTCGGTAAGTCACATTGGAGGAAAAGAGTACGGGATTATGGTTACGACAATGGAACTTATCCGTTTACATCTGTGAAACAGATATTCCATAACGATCAACCAACTCGTGATGGCGTCCGTGAAATTTTCGAAGGGACGATTTCAACCCTCTATCAAGGAAATCATGATACAAAATGCAAGATCTGGAATATCGTATCAAATGGGAGATATATACTTCATATGCAGGCGCTGCTGGAATGTTGCTACATAGAAATGGAAAGTTCACAATTCGGAAGCTGAAATCATCTCTTTCGTCGTAAATTTTTGTTTTCAACCGACCATTACAATCATTCAATACGTAGGATCAGGTCAGGATTTTTCAACTTTGGTATAATTTAAAGTTCATTAAGGCCTTCAAAATTATCCTGTGGTCATACCGTTTACCAATATTTATCGTTGTTCTGGCATATTTCGCTACACTTTCCATACTCTTTTTTTTCATTCCATAAAACTTTGTACGCCTGTGCATTTGTTGGATTCAAAGGTTAAATCAAGGATGGGTATTTTTTCG
The DNA here is from genome assembly GCA_017311375.1 of Mytilus coruscus. NCBI lineage: Eukaryota > Metazoa > Mollusca > Bivalvia > Mytilida > Mytilidae > Mytilus > Mytilus coruscus. The sequence goes on along the minus strand of CM029602.1, from coordinate 4,651,880 downwards.
AACGGTTTTGTGTTGTTCCGATTAAAAAAAAATTGCCGACAAGATAAATCATGAAAAGAAATTTGATTCGTTTTATATATACGACATATCCTTCATTTGTTATTGTGAAAGAGAAAAAGCATATACTATTTTATGTGAAAATCATAAATAGCCTCTTTAAGATTATGCTACTTACCAAAAATACTCATTCTCGCACGTGTATCAACTTGTATCAAAATCTGCAAAATCACAATATGAATACTCATAGGTTAATTATTCGCAAATTCCGTTAAATATTTTAATATCCTGAATAATTCAAATTTCAAATTTGTTAACTAAAAAGTGAATGTCGCCTATCAATTGTGACTCGAAAAGAAAATGTTCGATACTTTCTCTCCACTGTGATAAAATTGGTATGAATGGCTTAAGATAGACTTGTGTTACACGTGTTTTGTTCTATTTATTATCTTTTATCTTAGCATATTTTATGAACTGAAAATTTACAAGCAAAACATATAGATAGGTATAATCATTACTGAAACATAACAAGAACATTGGACATATATGTAAATTTCGTCATCGTGTCCAATTCCCTATCATTATTATTCAGTCTGCACGCATTGCGGATAATGCATGAATAGCAGGAAATGCTTGAGACAAAACGTGCGTCAGGCGTTCAAAATTAAAACCTTGTATCGCTGATGAGTGTTCTTTTATACTCTGTAGATGCATCTGGCTCGCTCTGTTTTGGAGTTCATGCGAATTTCCACGACTTCGCTTATTTTCGCTAGCTTTATTTCGTATTAACTTTCAGCTGTACTAGACGTACTCAAACTTTGATAAAAGGTACTAGTTCAATCTTCTGGTGGTTTTTGTGTCGGAGGCTATGGAGGCTGTGGAGGTGACAGTGTTTTAACTATTTTTTTTTTATAAGAGAAGGGAGTTTATGGGACATAGTTCTGGTCATTGTGATAGCAAAGTTTGTCTACCTTTAAATCAAAGGACTCTACATTGTATATTAATCTTTGTTTAAGTTTAATTATCAATTTAATATTCCGTTTCTCTATGTATATATCATTCCATTAATCTGATTGTCTGGACTACTTGCATACTTCTCTATTTCTATTTAAACCGGTTTATTAAGAATATTGCTTCTTTTCTAGAATGGTCTTATGATTAATAAGGAGAATAATAAATTAATGGTACAGAATAAAATGTGACAGGTTTGATTGATTGATTGTTGGTTGCTTAACGTCCAGTGGCAAATATTTCATGCATGTTCAGAACAAGAACAAATTAACAATAAATACAATAGGTAGGTCCGATAATAGAGGTTAACTGGGTTGCATGTCGGGAAAATTTGGACTGCCACGGGAAAATGAGGGTATATTGGATAGGGACAGGAATTTAGCCCTGCAACAGGCCACCTACGGACCCCGCAAAGAGTTGTTGCAAGGGTGCTTGACGTGTAAAGAGCGTGACACTCTCTCTACACGAGGAACCGGATTTAACGTCCCCATTCTGACCAGACGTGGCTGCGTACTTGATACATCCTACACAGCCAAACGGACGCCACACTTTGGCAAGGGTTTTACTGCCAGTCGGAAGAAGACCTGTAGTGACCATATTTCTATTCCCCCGTCACCCTTGGAGATGAATGACAGGTGTAGGAACAATAAAGATCTATGTTATATGGCAGCCGACATTCCCACACATTGATGTCCAGAACTTTACAAAGGTAACACTAGTTTACCAATACTGTAAACCAAATTTAGATAAAACCTGTCAGTCTGAAATGACAAGAAGGAAAATTAACTTTTCAGTAGTTAAAAAATAATTTGATACAATAATTCTATTAAAAAGTATCATTGTATCTTCCATATGTAGGCATGTATGGAATCACTTTCGAAGAAGGGGAAATCGTACGCGTGCTAAAAATGGAGAATGCTGATCGACGAATAAGAACAAAAGGAAAAGAAAACATGCTGAAAAACGGAAATTCTGACTGAAAAAAAACAAATAGTAACAAGAACTCGTAGACGGTTTCAAGCAAGTAAATACACATTAAAAAGAAAATGACACATTGTAAATTGTAAGCGTCTGAAGTACTTTTCTGGGTTTACATTCTCCAGGAACGATTTAAAACTTTTTGAAAGCAAAGGATGTATAATTACATTGTATAGATCAATATGACCAAAAGGGTCCTAAAATAATAGGAAAATCCATCTTACGTCTACTTTGTCTGAGGGAGCTGGAATTTTAGATTTTTAATGATTACTTGGTTTATAAGCGGATCATGTAAGAAATGTTTGTTAAAGATCATGTCAGTAACGAAGCATTGACTTCTTAACTGATAATGAACTTTTCGATCTTGTTGATCTCCCGCAGTCAACGTGTCCAATATTTTTATTTAATTATAGCCATTACATTTATTATATAGATGTACACAGGCGTCAGAAGTGTTTTTTTTTTAAAGTGTTTATCTAATTATATTCTGTTAGTGTTACTTTTTAATGAAGTTTTGTCATACCTTTAAATCTTTCTTATTTCATAAAATCTGGAACACTGCTTATCTATTTGTCACCGATAATGCCATATCTATCATGTCTATGTAAATGTTTGTACACGGTATATACTTAACATAAAAGAAAATGAAAATAAATATTATATACTTAAGTAATAGAAAATCTCATTGAAACACTCAGAATTGAAAATAAAATGATGAAGCATGTTATATTTGTTACGGTTCCTCGGTTTATTTTTATCCATGTAAACAGTACATGTCTTCGAACATTGTGTTCTCCATATATGGTAACAAACTAGTAGCGTATGTAGGTTCGTTTTGATCTCTGATATTACTCAATTTGGGTCTCATTGGGGTCTAAGCGTGACGCGGGATTGGCCGATTTTTTGTAAGCGTGACACGTGAAAGTCAAATTATTGTTTGTGAAAATAGGCGAGACACGTGAAATTACTAGCGGTTATTATTACAATGATAAGCGGGATACGGGAATCTGACAAAACAATAAGCAGGATCCTGGATCAGAACACCTCCCCATCAGACCCCTCAGTGCTTATGACTGTTTCATACAGGCAGGAAAATCTCTGTTTACTGCCTGAATTATTATTAAGTAATTTGTATTATTTATTTGTGCGTTTCTCTGTGATGCATGTTCTTGCGTGTGTTTGTACTGTATTTCTGTCACGTAGTGTTGTCATTTTAGCGATATTTTTTAACATTGCCATATAAGCGGAAGGTTTGGCTAGCCATAAAACCAGGTTCAACCCACCATTCTTTCTTAAAATGTCCTGTACCAAGTCAGGAATATGGCAGTTGTTATCAAATAGTTCGTTTCTATGTATGCTGGCGTTTGTTTTTGTTGCACTTCAGTGTTTCTGTTGTTCCTTTGTTTTCCTCTTATAGTTGATGTGTTTCTCTCGGTTTTAGTTTGTAACTCGGATTTGTTTTCTCTCAATCGATTTATGACTTTTAAACAGCGGTATACTACTGTTGCCTTTATTTGTAACTATTAGATCCAGCTGTTTGTAAACGTTGGTCGTTTTTATTCTGTATCTGTGAGTGTATGTATTCCAGAAAATACGCTAAAAAACAAATTTCTCTTTTTTTTTCTCAAATTTTGTAAATGAGAAAGAAAAACAAAACACTTACAAATACAAGTAATATGGTTTCAATAACTAGTTTATTCAAGCTGTTATATAACATGTGCTATTCAAACCATTAGAAAATAAATGTGCATGAAGCATAAAAACTATAAACTAGTCTTGATACACCATACTTAAAGGTAAAACTTTACAAACTTCCAGAGAGTGGAGAGTATTGATTTCACTAATTGTTATAAAAACAAAAAAATAACAAGATCGCTACAGAATCATAGAGTAGCCAATGTTCTTAGTCCATTATTATTTACCGTATCGTATCACCGATATGTTCAAGGGTCATACCTCCAATACAATTAGTCTTACCTAATATTTAAATTCATATCAGACAAATTATGATTTACGGACTCGTCAAAGAGATTTCTTAGTAAAACTTTTTTCATAATTTTAGACTTGTAAACAAATTAATCTTGAGGGCGCTTTCAATATTTATTATCTTTATTGTTTACATTTAAAGGGGACTTAGTTTTCCCAAAACATCCGATCATCAATCGTTTTCGAAATCGTCTGGGATATTGTTGATGTTGGTTATACTTAAACCTTGCGTACATATTTCATTATTCATCACCTATCTTTACTAAGAGTGCACAATTTGTATTCTCTACATTGTTTGTACAAAATATTCCAGTAAAAAAAGTCCCTAAAATAATCGATCTTCCGGATTTTCGAACTCATCTGAGATAGTTTTGATGTTAACCTTTGATTTTCAATTAAATTTCATTTATGAAAATTTTGAACGAGAACCCGGAAACTGGCATAACTCTCCCAAATGTATTCAGTAATTGTTGATTTTCGAACCCGTTCAAGATATTGTTGGCGCTAAACTTTGATTCGAATTTAATTTTACTCGAATGAGAAATGAAGGAATGAGAGTGTTTGCAATGTTAATGTTCATACTATTTTCATTTCAAAAGGCGAATAAGTCCCAATGAAATCTTTTATTTGATAACTTTTCCAGACATGTTGTTAACTCTTTGACGAACGGACAAACGGATAGTAAAATTCTCAAATCAATTGACCCACTTCCAAAGAAAGAACTAATGGTATTCAGAACTAAATTAATCCGGTAAATTGTTATGAATCCAGTATCATTCGGGAACATTGAAAATCAGTTGAATTTTATCAGCAATCAAATCCGGGCTTCAAAGTTATTGTGAAACTATCTACTCTAGGGGCGGCGTGAATCAGATGTGGATACTTGGAAATTCTAAAGATCTGTTAGTGTACATAAAATCTAAGTCTCTTTCGTCTTGCAATAGTATTAAAACATTAGACTTTCTAACATATACATAAGTATTCCACATTCAAAACTAAAAGCCATATTGAATTATTGGTCCTGTTTTGTTGAATAAAAAAAGAATGACCACAATGAGGATAAATCGTACTTTGTAAAAATCACTCTGATTCAAACAAAAATATTATGACATTGTCAAGATACTTGAATTTTTTGATTGGCAATATATTTGCTACGTTTAGAGGAGGTGTTTTTCAACAAACAATCGGCATTTCCGTTGAAACCAACTGTACTCCTCTTCTTGCCGACTTGTTCCTTTATTCATATGAGGCTGACTTCATACAGGAGTTTCTTCGGAAGAATGGAAAGAATAGCTAGCATTACCATTTAACTTCACATTCCGCTATATAGATGATGTCCTCTCACTAAATAATTCAAAGTTTGTTGATTATGTTGAACACATCTTTCCCATTGAAATTAAGGATACAACAGATACAGTTAAATCTGCCTCATATCTTGACATACATCTATACATTGACCATAAGGGTCTATTGAGATAAAAACTTTACGACGAAAGATATGATTGCAGCTTTCCAATTGTGAACTTTCCATTTCTATGTAGCAACATTCCAGCAGCGCCAGCATATGGAGTATAAAACTCCTGGTTGGTACATTCCAGAACTTTCATTTTGTGTCATGATTTTATTGATAGAGAGTTGCTGCTTACAAGGAAGCTATTTAACCAAGAGTTCCAAGTGGTGAAGTTGAAATCGTCCCTTTGAAAAATTTTACGGCGGTATACTACTGTTGCCTTTATTTACGGACGCTATCATGAGTTGGTTGACCTTTATGGAATACAGATGGGTACAGTCTTAACCTGAACGGCTACTTAACTTAATGACCAGACTTTATGACGGGAGAAATTTAGCTTGGGACAGGATTTGTGTTAACAGACTTGGTCCTAGGACTGTTTTTATGACTGCCCGAAAAGTAAACTTAATGACAGGGCCAATATTGAAGTTAACTCTGGACGAATTTAACAACCAGTCCTACACATAAGTTAACTTGTGACCATGTCTGCTTTTAAAAGCAGTCATTGATCTGGACTGCTCTGTCCGAACAAGACCTGTTCTAATAAAGTTAACTTTGGTCTGGTCTGCTCCAAGATAAAGTTAATATGATCCAAAGTTAACTAGTAAACAGGACCCCTTTCAATCATGAATATCATTTGAGTATCATCACATACATGTATCAACAAGTTTGGTAAAAAAGATATATCCTAAGGACCGATTAAAAAACAGATGTCAAATTGCAGTCTTTTTCGTTCTATATTTATATTGAAAGAAATTTAATTGGTAACATATTCTTTTAAGAACAAATTCGGAAATTCAACTACAATTTCACTTTAATTCGCGCAGTCTAGGCGTCATCGTCTGGATCATTCAGAACATCTAAAGCAGTGACGTCACAAACATGCAAAAACAGTTCTCAATAGGTCAATTCCAACCAGAACGTTCATGTTCAAAACTGAAGCAGGCGCATTAAAATTCAGGGTTGTAAAAATTATTAAAGTATTGCCCAGCCCAGCTTTTGCCGGGTGATACATGTACTGGGCAATATGAAATATTGGCCCGGATCTTCAAGAAAAAATACGTATTAATAATAAATGCAATGCATAAAAGATGCACATTATATACAAGAAGACTTAATAATTCAATTTATAAGTTTACTTGTTTGAGACTCTTAACATATAGTGTATCCATAGTAATTTGAGAAAGTATTGGTCCAACAACTCTAAGACATACATTGACAAACGGGAACAGTCTTCTCCTTAAGATTTATAGACAGTCCTCCTAAAAATTTATTAAATTGCCAATTTGCATTAACTGTTCAAACTGTTAACACAAAGCGAGATGTTACATTTTTGATTTTGTTTTATTAATTCGACATTTAATCGAATAAAACAATACGTTGTAGTTAAATATGTAATGAAAATGACAATTCCAAAATTCAAATACGTTGTTACATGTAAGCAAAAAAAGTGCGAACTGCCCAACTAAACGGTACGGTAAAAACAAAGAGGCGAAAGATACCAAAGGTAAATTCAAACTCTTAGTCGAAAATAAACTGACAACGCCATGGCAAAAAAACGAAAAAAAAAACCGAAAGACAAACAACAATATACAAAACACAACATAAAAAACTGATGACTGAGCAACACGAACCCTACCAAATCTCAGGTGTTCCGGAAGAGTTAAGAGATCCTGTTCCTCATTTTACGCCATTCAAGTGACGATTCAATTTCAAATTCCAACATGTCAACTATTGAGTGCGAACGTGTGTATTGTTAAATGGTTTCACGCAATTTTTAAATTCATTGACGAAAGGATGACAATTTTTTTGTCTAGTTAATTTATTTTGATGACTTGGTAAGAAATCAATATATTGAACACGATACGTGTTTCTGTAATACCTCTCTTTACATGTTTGGGAAGACACGTATACAAAACACGTCTGAATCCTCAATTGTTAAAACCGTCGGGAAAAATAAGGCAAATATGCATGTAGAATCGCAACTGTAGTACATTGACAGGTTTTATTGATTTGGTAATGTTCTGTTAACTAGCTGCTTTTATATACCGATATGGAGTTATATCCTTGCAAAACGATAGGTCATTCTTTCGAAGAATCAACCCGGACGATACCAAGTTTCAATGAAAACTGCCTCAAGGCATAAAATAATGACTTTTGTAAGGTCATTATTGTTCCTGATTAGAATGCATACTACTATTTGTTTAAACATTTAATGTATTTGATAGTAATCGTGTGTTGTGGTTTTACTATATAATTTTCCATCTTTATTAGTCTTCAAAGGTTTTAGGCAGAAACAATCCTTTCCTCCGTTTATTCGACTGTAATCCCTAAAATAAAAACATTTATCATGTTAATGTATCGGATTATCAAAAATACAAAAGTATGCTATCTTGTCGATTCACACCGTATTGGAAATAGTACTATGACCTATGGATGTTCGTTTTTCTGTGGAACAAGCATATTACGATTACAATTGTGTACTCTTCGTGCCATTTTTGAATTTTTACTATTATATATGTAGGACTTAAATCTATGGTGGGTTCCAGATCTATCGCAAATTCCTAATCTATGGTAAATATGACGTCACAAACGCCAAACAATTCATAAATCTATGGCAGTTTTTTGTTTTCTCCAAATCTATGGCAGTTTTTTGTTTTCTCCAAATCTATGGCAGATTTTGATATTTCGTAATTTCCGGGGAAAAGAGTAAATTATAACGTCACAATTAAATAACGTCATATAACATGACAGTTTTGTTATATAGATGGAAAAGAAAAGGTCAGTTTTCAAGGACCCTTATCCAAAAATTAAATTATATTCCATAATTGGAGTTTACGTTAACGGAAATCCCTGCAAATGAGAAGATGTAATCATCTGAGTCGGATGAAATAAGAATACTAGCGAACAACCCCATAGTAGCAAAATCGCTAGTGCATGCAATTTCACGCAAATGAATATGTTTTTGTTGTTTTCGGTGTTTATGTTTCCTTGTTTTCTTGTTCTCGTGTTCCTGGTGTTGTCCTCGCCCTTAAATGTACAAGATTTTACTGCGCATTTTTGTTTGATTTTTGCATTTCTTTCATAATTTTTCGTTACGTTATGCTGTTTTCTTGTATTTTTGTTGATCCTTATGGTACTCTTTAATTTTCTTTTAACATAATCAATAGCATATTGTCAGCTATATAACAGCTACTACCTGTACTATTGTAGCAAATAATATTTCTTGAGATTTTGAAACTAAAACAAAAATCTGTCATATATTTCTAATAACTATTTACATTATGTTTAGCTATATTTATGTCGAATAATTGTACTGTTGGAGAAATAAGGATATCTAAGAAAGCCACGTGTTTGAGGCAAGTCATTGTTCATTACAGGACTTTGACTCGATTCGTCATCAATTAAAAAAGATTTATTAACGCTCAAAAAAATATTAGGTAAAAATGTCAAACTGCTTTCAGGGTTGTTAAGGGACTTGGTTAAATGAAGGGTCATAATAAGTTACTTACCAAGTGACGTATTTTTCATATACCATAAAAATAGACTTATATTTTGCTTTATGCATTTACAGTAACATTTTTGTATATAACAGGACAGTGATAACTGACGTTTATATCTACATTAATGGTTATTAATTCACCTAATTTAGCCGTTGGGCGTGGTTATACCTAATCGCAATAGAAAAGAGTATCCCGCTTTAACTTGATCGGTACAATACGATACAATTTCCACCAAATCTTTGCAGACAAACAATATTTGTTCACTGTATATAAGTCAGATAATGCATATGTTAAGGTTTTTCTTTTAACACACCTTGGGGTATCAGGATTGCCCAAAGATTTGATCAACCCCTCGGTGTGTTATACAACAAGAAAAAACATAAAATATGCATTATCTATAACATACATTGGTTTGTTATCAATGCTCCTCAACATCTTAATGATTTGTACTTACAACTGTTTTGATCTAGCGCGTGAGATGGTTGTAGACGAAATGCGTGTCTGGGGTCCTAGCTTATAAACCTGGTATCCATGAGGAGTTTTTTTTCAAATTTGTCGATATGTAATGAATTAAAACTTTCTTATGGAAAAAGAAACTGCGCATCCTAAATATTTACAAACCCTTAATTCGCAGTTATAACGTGTCAAAATCTTGTTAAATCATAGGTTTTGAACACATCCAGTGATACTTAAGTCGAAACGGCAGATTGTCCATGATTCTCGGGCACATGTTCAATTGATACATTTTCGGACATACCAATTGTTTGTATCACTATTTTGTGGGAAAAGATGGAAACAAATATCTGTTATCATCGATCTACTTACGAGGTAATAAGTTTTGAATTAATGAGATTCAACTTTTCGTGATGTGTTTTTTAAATTTTGTTGCATCGTATATCAATTAATAACGTACTATAGTCACGTGAGAAAATCCAGATATCACACTCCAGTGGAAATTAAACTAAAGCCATTCAGGTAACAAATTCGATCAAAAATGATACCGCTTAAAATCAATTACTAGTAATGTGCTCTATAAATTAAAACAACGGTCGGAAAGAATTCACAACGCTGTAAGTGTTAATATGGCGCAACAATGTCATATAGCAGTACGCTAGCATGTGTTGTTTCTGAATCAGGACGTTGTTCAAAAAAGAATTCCAAAATTCTGAAAACATAAAGTTTGTTCAAATATCTAAATTCAACATATTTTAAATTAATGTTGAAAATATTAGCCGTGTATTGAGAAAAGCACAGTTCTTTAATCTGTTAGTATATATCATTATATGTGTATATATAAATAAGTCTAAATTGAAAACAACGTTCAAACCTATGATTGCGTTGGATGAAAACCGCAATTTTTATACGTGTGTATGCAAAACAAATTTCTTAGTAGAGGGGTCTAAATACAGCACAAACAACATTTTCCAAAAGACCAAAAAGTGAAAAAGTATATTTTAACAAAACGCATTTGACTAACAGGTCGAACATCTGATGTTCTTAAACCCTGCTGACTGCCATGGCGATTGCCAAATAAACATATCAAAAGATGTAACAAAATGAGTCTTAATTATTAATGTAATACCAAACAGAAAACAATAAACTTGCAGAAAAGATGGTATACCGCAAACATGAGGTGCAAAAATGTGTACACCATATCCGGATTTCGACAATTAATGTCTCTTCAGTGATGTTAGGAATCGAAACGGTATTTGGAAGGCCATATAATTTACCTCAATTTAGGATAGACTCTTGAATTTTGAAGAGTCGAAATAGGATGAACGGATCATATAAACCCGAAGGAAAATATAATACAAGCCCAAACAAAAAAATATAAACAAGTCTAAATTGAAAACAACGTTCAAACCTATGATTGCGTTGGATAAAAACCGCAATTTTTATACGAGTGCATGCAAAACAAATTTCTTGGTAGAAGGGTCGAAATACAGTACAAACAACATTTTCCCAAAGACCAAAAAGTAAAAAAAGAATATTTTAACAAAACGCATTTGACTAACAGGGGTCTAAATACAGCACAAACATCATTTTCCAAAAGACCAAAAAGTGAAAAAGTATATTTTAACAAAACGCATTTGACTAATAGGTCGAACAACTGTTCTTAAATCCTGTTGACTGCCATGGTGATTGCCAAATAAACGTATCACAAGATGTAACAAAATGGATCTTAATTATTAATTTAATACCAAACAGAAAACAATAAACTTGCGGAAAAGATGGTATACCGCAAACATGAGGTGCAAAAATTTGTACACCATATCCGGATTTCGACAATTTCGACATAAATGTAAATATATATTGAGCAACACAAAACCAACAATAACAGGTAAAACTCATAAACTCTGGAAGGGTACCAGTTTTTCGCTCCAATAATGGCACATATCCCGCTACTCATTAGAAGTAAATATTCGGTAGTTAGTCGCATTTTGTATTGTCATTATCTAGGGAAAGAAAACGGCCTGGATTGTGGCTACGATGACTTGATATACAGATACTACTTAAGAATCAGTCAAGTTATGATTGATAGAGGACAAAGTCTATAAGCTAGTCATGTAAAACAGTATTTTTTAGGTAAATAAATGAAAACATTTTGAGGCATATTACTATAAAATGTAAGGAAATCATTTATTTTTTTTTTTACTTTGTTCAATGCCATTTCAAAAATGATATACAATAACCAGAAAAATACAGCTGAAATACAAAATATCATTGTCTTCATAATCATGGCCTTTACAAAAATAATGGTCAGGTGAACCGAATTTCATGATTAATTTCTGTTAAAAAGAAAGCTAGAATACGGAATCAAACCGATGTATGCCATGTTATTATGCATTTTAAAATTTATGACGTCATTATCTATGTAGATAGAAACATGGTCTACGCTGTTTGTTTAAAATTAAGTGTTGATCTTATTATTATAAGTATTATGTAATGAAAATTATAAACTGGCGTACTTTAAAAACGCAAAACTATATTATTCTTTTTAATTCTAATTTCAAATATGCAATACTTGTGAAATAAATATATAAACATAAATTTCGTTCATTACTTTCTTGTTTAAATAAAGTTTGCTTTTCGAAAGTTGAAGTGATAACGTTAAGTTTTATGTTGAAATCATGTCGTAGCAGGCGGAAATCCAGTTGAAATGAAACAAAAGAAATGGAACTCTTTGTTAGAGAAGGTAAAAAACAAAATTGGTATATTTGAACTGTTTACATCTGTTTCTATGGGCTTTAAACGATTAATAAAGGTGCATAATTTAGGATTTTATGCATCTTATATACGTGTTTTTACTTGAATTATAGTAAGGAGCTTCGAGATATTTTTAAACTTTTAAATTATAGACAAATTTTTATAAAACAGTCGATTGTGGCAGGTTCAAATCCAAGTGGATCTTTTTTGTGCATAAGCATAAATTCTGCCGAAAAAAATTGACCAGAAAGATAATAGATTGATCTTTCTAAAGCATTATTTTGCATCTCTGCCCCGGCGATAGTTTTTTTGGAAAAAATCCCAAACATGGGCAATAATTGCATCGAAAAGAGAAAGTCTAGTGCACCTTTTTATGTTCGGGCGTGTTTGAGTTGGCTATTCTTTCTTGAAAACGTATAAAGCAAAAATCTCGCTTCAGATTCTATTTTTTTATATATTTAGGCTACAGGTTGATTTGATTACATTAAAAAATCACAGTACTTAATAATGAAATATATGGGTCAAGGGAAATACCTTTCTAATGAGTCATAACAACAGAGTAGGTGTGTTCGAATAACAATTTGTTACTTAAAGTACTTGACGACAGACTTTACAACTGGATCTTAAAAATGCATAACTTCAAAAAAACTTCATAGAGTTATTAGTCTTTAACCTCTGAACATTTTTAGTCTGCCCTTCCACGAAATATTTAATTAGATTTTTTTTAAATGTTTTGGATTTTCGAAAATTCCACCTGACTACCGTTCAGACAATAGTTTTAAGTTGACTGAATGCAGAAAAATACATTAAATGATGCTCAATAGCTAGTAGATACATTTGTCTTTTAAAATATAACTGGCATATAAGGATCGTAATGGTGCTATGTGGATAAATTTATCGGTTTTCAAGAGCTAAATTGGCAGCGCGTCATCACTACAATGGCTTCCATTTTTACGATTGTAAAATTGACTGGCGTAATTGGGGAGATGTTTTTGACGAAGTAGAATCCTGACTGGTATGCACTTAAACCCTGGTTTTCTCCTTATCAGTGAATGTTTCACCGTCATCGTCGAAGACTGCTTTTAACCAACTCCTAAATGTTTGACAAAAAAATCAACCAGTTCACTTTGTGCATGTTTTGAGTTCTGTTTTGTACCATCAGATTTGACCTCTGTCGTACCCATTACAGCATGTTTTGGCAATTATGCAGTTTAAAATGTAGGCCTAAAGTGTTTTTATGCAGTCTATTCTGTGGTATTTTAGTATATTGGATACAATTATGGGGTTAATATGTCTGCCATGACATCCGCAAACTTCGGTCAGTAGTTGACATTGCAGTCGTAAACCTGTCTCGCAAATGACGTTGTGTAATGACATTTTATTGGCGTGGCGTCAGTTATAACTACAGGTTGGTCTGGTCATGGGGGTCATTAACAAATCCCGTCTGTCTGTACCGTTGTTGTAAGGCCGGTAAGAGGAGATTCTTACGTGAAATTGTCTAGCAACAATACATTGACGTATTCCTGTCTGCAAAATTGTAATGGCCTGATTCAAATTTTCATTGCTCAGCTGGCAAAATTGAAATTCAGCAAATTTTTTTACTGATAAAAGTGGGAGTATAGATTAAAAGAAATGTTTCCCGAAGAAATAAAAGTGTAAAAAAACATGCATTTGTTTCAAATTTCGCTTTTAGAGATTCGTGCGACGTCAATAATCCGGTATGTTCAGTTACCTCAGGTAAGGCAGGTATTGAACTTTTCTTAACAGAAAGGAGTATGGTAAGCATGAATACAATTATATGAAGAGAAATCATGATTTGGTAAAAAACAAAATCACAAAAATGTGTGTTGCGTAGTGAAGTCCGTGATTATAGTTATGTCGATATGTAATCATAGAAGATAGACATGTCGACATGCTCTTGATGGGTTTTTTTAACGAAAATATCCATTGATGATCATGTGAGTATTCCCTTAAACTTATTTGCATTTGCTTTTGTATCTTATGTAGAACCAGCATCAAACATCAGATAGAAAGGTGCAGAACATTGTATTCCCCTTAATGATGTTTTACGCAAAGTCCAGAGGGAAATCATACCGGAAGAAATTATACCGGAAAAAGAAAAAAACTTGCGCAAATGCGGAAGTCTGAAAAAAGAGTTAACGATTTTGGAATCATTACCATCTTGATTTTTCTTTTTATATTTTTGTCTACTGTTATTGAGGACTTGATTGTGTCTGTAAATGTTCTAAGTGAATACTCCAACTTTACCACATGGAATTATTGATACAAGAGTGTACTTAAGTAAACAGTAATCTCTTTTGCGGACATTGTGATAGGAAAAGCAAGCCTTTGGAATATCGTATCAACTGGGAGAAATATACTGCACGTGCAGACGCTGCTGGAATGTTACTACACAGAAATAGGATGCTTACCATTTGAAAATTGAAATATCTCTTTATCGTAAAAGTTAGTTCTCAATGGACCTTCTTCGTAAATTTTTAGATGTAAGTCAGAATACGAGACATAATTTACTATATCTGCAGTATCCTTTATTTCAAGTTTATCGCTAAAAATGCCGTCAACACTGTCACCAACTTGAAATTGTTAATGCAAAGAAATCATCTATATAATGGGAAGCTAATTAAAATGTATTAATTAAACATCATAAAAGAGGAAGTCGGCAACATGAGGGGCACAGTTGTTTCCCATAGGAAAACACGTCTTTTAAACGTCACATATATTGTCCATTTAAATCATAAAGCTTTGGTGATGTCAATTTCAGTAAAATTTCGTTAGAATAAGAAGTATATTTCGTCCTGTCCTAATAGAAAATAGGCTAATCAGCGTTTGTCATTCTGTTTTATGAAAAAAGTAGGTCTTTTTCTCAATTTATCTTAAGTTAATATATAGGAACAATAGAAGATAGAAGTCATTTGTTATAGTATTGCACCAGGAGCATGACCGACAGTTAGTACTCTAACAGATGTTTGAAATTCTTATCATCGGATTCACAAATCGGGAATTGTGGAACAAATAGATAATAATTATTTCAAACTGAGGTATTGTGGAGCATTTAGCAGACCACCAAATTAATATGGTGTTTTACTTATACTGGCACTTATGTAATTCTGGTATCTAGAAGAGTGAGGGAGGATGCAGTTCTATTTTTGATGAAATTCTTATGAACATAACAACAACTTATGATTGATCAGTATTTCCTCTTTGCAAGTGTCGTGGAAAAAACAAAAATACCGAACTCCAAGGCAAATTCAAAAACGGGAAGTCCATAAAAACAGACAAAACCAAATGCTATATATATATCAATCAACGGAACAAATGACAAACATCTGCCGTATTCCTAGAGGTTGGAAAAGTATAAATTATTACGATTCATGAAACACGATTGTGTAGAGGTCCATAAAGTTTTCTTTTATTCTGAGAGACTGCTGAAAGAAATGAAAGTTTTGATTTTTTTTTGCCGTTTATTCATTTTCAATAAAGTATAGGTAATCAGATTTTAAACCTTACAGAAGAGTTTGATACAAGTTATGTTGATCATTCGTAGATTTAAAAAGTACACATCTATATATAATATTTTGAGTGGAACGTTTAATTGCAGCCTTTATCTAACTAACTGTATAGTGAACGTATTGTATTGAAACCAGAATGCACCGATCTACGACAATTATTCATTTCATTAAAGTGGTCATATTTCAGGTCGTATATTAGGCTGTGATAAAATCTTGGTCAACTTTAAATTTTTAATTCCATTCTGCTGTAGAAAAACTTATTTATTTTCACCGTAGGTCATATATTTTTAAAAAAGAGTTTGGGTTGCGTACTCAATTTGTCAATATAACGGAACTTTAAACAACTGTCATACAAGTGAAAGGTTTAGCTAGCTATAAAACTAGGATTAACCCAACATTTTCTTCGGAAAATCCCTGTACCAAGGCAGGAATATGGCAGTTTTTTTTTTTTTTTTTTTCTTGTTCCATTGATTGATCATGTTGATAGCGTTTGATTTTGTCAGTTTTTATGGACTTCCCCTTTCTTAAATTGCCTGGAGTTCAGTACTTTTGATATACTTTTTCCCATCCGTTTGCGTGTGTTTTAATACAACTTTAGGTTATTGTATATTTATAGTATATGTTTTCAAACAATCTATTCTTAGTTGCCTATACATGCTATGTATATATGTTTCGAATGACGCAATTTGACTATGTGCCGGAAAACCCTTTTCTAATGTCTTAGGTCAGTATAACAAGTTGAATTTGGCTGATTTATGCAGGAATTTATGCACTTTGACATCCAACATGGCGAAAAAAGGGAAATAACCCTTACTCAAACTGTGTCCCACGGAACCTATCTATACTATCCATTTGTCACAACGTTCAAACAGTTTTCAATTAAACATTAATATTTCAGCTTGATTACTTAGACCTGTGTGATTTGGTAATAAGATATCAAAGTTACATTATTATTTCCTACCACTATTTGTTTGTTTGTTTTTTCATTCGATTTAATGGTAATGTTATAGCTCTTTCGATGTGTTGTCATACAATTTAAAGTATATATGCTTTTCTAAACCGACCTTGTATGCATAATGGATAGTTGTGTCATTGCTAAACATACCACATGTGTTTGGTTATTTTAATTATGAATGAAGTGAAATAAAATGGCCTACCATTTCATCTTCAAACATACTAAATACAACATGTACAAAATTATTTACCTGTTTCGATCTGCAACCTGCTGTTATCTCCTCAGTCAAATAAGAAATAATGGTTCTGTTAAGAAAACAACTCTAAAATATCAAATATCATGTAGAGTTGAGTCCCAAATTTGAATTAACATAATCTTCCTTATATGCATAAAATATTTACCCCTGGACATCAACCTAGCAACAACCAATCAATTATCATGAACGATGAACCGTACTTTATGATTTTCTATTTACTTGTTTACTTGTTTAAACGGTATGTCGTGAAAATCTTAAAATATTTAAGGAACAGATACCAATATAATTTGAACTCTTGAATAACTTGAAGTGTGGATAAATCCATATCAAAAAAATGAAAGCTAAAATGTATATATGCTTGAACAAATGAGGAGCTAAATGACAAAAAAAGGGGCATAAAAAGAATAAATGTTTAAATATCAGGTTAACTTTGCCTGTAGGAATCGGAACGGTGTTTTAGATAATTATTTAGGGTGTCTTCCTCCTATTCCCACTTTTTAAAAATCACTATTCCTTCTATTCCCACATGCAAATAACAATAGATGTTTTGATAAATAATTTGTTTTTATAACAATCAAGGTTAATTAAAAATTCACCTAAGATTTACCTGTATTTTTAAAAGAAAACATATTTCTTTCACTGTTTATGTATAATATTATTTTAAAAAATGTAATGCACTGTTTATTTGTAATATGTTTTATCTTCTTCAAAGAATTACTTAAAAATAAAGAATAAGTCAGATAAATATAAGTAAGATTAAAAAATCATTGAATTTGTAAACTTAAAAAATTGTCATCAGAACAAATAAATTGATGATAGATAATATTCTAACAAACTTTCCCATCTTGCAAGATTTCCGTGTACAACAAACGCAAGAAAAACCTACCAGTTTTACCAAAAACTGTTGATGAAATCAACAAAGATGGGCACGTACTACCAAAGGTGACCCATTCCTGCTAACAGGAGACAACACAGTTGGGCATATGTTAATCTTCAGTACTCAAAAGAATCTAACACCCTTAGCAACTGCAGATATCATATATGGTGATGGTACATTTTACTCCTGTCCGAGCCTATTCTTCCAACTTTACACATTTCATGAAATGGTTGACGGCGCAATGTATCCATTGGTTCACAGTATACTTCCAGCCAAGAGCGAACTAGTATACACAAGCTTCCTGACTTTACTCAAAGATGTATGCCACCAACACCAACTACAACTCCAGCCTACCACTATCTTCCTTGACTATGTAGTCGCCATCCGAAATGCAGCATATTCTGTATTTCCTGGCATCAACGCAAAAGGTTGTGTTTTCCACTACACACAATGCATCTGGAGAAAAGCACAAGAAACAGGGATTCATGTTCCATACAAGGAAGACAACAACATTCATCAACTAGTACGCCGTGCCGCTGTCCTTCCATTTGTACCTACTGCTGAGATCGAAGATGTGTGGTTTAATGCCCTAACCGAAATAGATCAGATTGATACTAACATCAACTACACGCCCTTTACAGACTATGTAACAGCATACTGGGTCGAACAGAACAGTCACCTTTGGGACCATTACACAACACAGGGACCGAGGACAAGAGGGATAGCACAGCAAGCTGAAGAAACATGTCCAGCACCCACATCCAAACATCTTTAAACTCATAAAACTACTGAAACATGAGGAAGCTTTCAACGCCCTGACCATGATCCAGTATGCAGTCGGTGGGAAGAGAGTGGTCCAAATACGAAAGTATGTCGAAATCAACAACATATTAGAAGAGCTTAAGGTTAGACACAGCAACCAGGAAGTCACAATAGTACAGTTTGGTGATGCAGCCTCCAACCTTCTTCACGTTGAATAGATTAATAAACTTTAATAGACTTATATACAGTGAATTTCTAATGTGTGTGCTACAATGTGTGATTTGTTTTAGTGCTGTTAACTTGTATTGTTTGTTTCATATTATAATGCTTGCTTGAATCTACTGTTGAATTTGTGTTATAAAAGAAATAAATAATTTACTTATATTTGTTTCCATTTCTTTCATATTTATTTTAATTAAAAAACACAGAATTCATACACCTACAAAAATAACCTATTACCTATCAAAAAACACTTGTCAATTAAAAGTTGATTAAACAATGTTTATACAGTATAATCCTTTGTTTGCACAAGTTTTCCCCCTATTCCCACATGAAATTTTAACTTTCTTACCAGATTTATAAAAAGTGGGAATAGGAGAAACAATTTATGTACATGTAGCCTGAAAAAAATTTGCACTTCTATTTTTTTGTGGACAATAAACTTACATGTAAGAAGCATTGTTTAGTGTCAAAACCTGTATGAAAGTTTCACGACGTCTACCAAAAATTCTAAATGTAGACAGACACCAACTGTGACAAAGCACATTGAATCGAATTTCTTTTTTGAAAATAAAAACATTTCCTTTCCAAGTGTTCATTTTAGTTTTATCACCTATCTTTCTTCTTTCAATCATGTTGATTACAAAATCATTGGTGTACGCAAGGCAATCATTGACATACATTTAATGGGGAAAAAAATTAAAAACGCAAAAGGAAAATCATAAGGAAAATTACCGTGTTTTTGTAACAACTTTTCTGATATCTAAGCTAGTTATAATGAAGCTCTGATGATTTCAAATGTTGACAAAATCAAATACCATGTCAACATTACCATTTCGTTTCAAAATGTGAATCCAAGGTTTACAACGTGTACCAAAAATTTCTGTTCTTCAAAATTTTAATTCTGTTATAAGATTCTGTTTCTTCCACATCATCATATTTAAAAAAAGTCCTTTACACCTCCACGCTGGAATTTTAAGTACCACCGGAAATTACATGAATAATTTATGATAATACTTTATTCCAAAAGCACTTATAGGATACATTCACATAATAATAATAATTGTATATGCACCAATAATAAGAATTTTTACAAAATGAATAGATCGAACCGAGTAAATAGTATTCGAGGAGTAGACGAGAATATAAAAATAATTGCTGCATAGAGTACCTCATCACTATCACTGCACACTACAGTTTGGTTACGGCAACCACTTATGTCTGTAGATCTTTGACAGCTTAAACAAGTTAAACCTATGTAGAAAAAGAGAAAAAAATGTCTTATTTAATTTTATTGAATAATGAGTTTAGACAGTTTGTCGCATGCATTCATTTGGCAAGTGAAAATATTTAAGCAACGATAAGTCAATGGACAGGTATATTCTATGTATGTCGGTGCGAGAGGCTTTTTTAATCCTTTGCAAGATTTGAGGTTCGTTTACATCAATCTTTTTATTAAAAATAAAGGTAGAATGAAAACATTATGGAATGTGTCACTATTTCCCTTTTCATTTTAGTCGTCGCAAATTCAAATTAAAAAAAAATATTCTGTGTGGAGCATTTTTTGATTTTCAATTAACACTGTTCGCGGTCAATATTTCTATAAAATCCACCACAAGCCTTATTTTAATGTATCTGTATTCAGACAAAAACTACTGTTTACATAAACTGTTTTATATAAAATTAATCATAGATACTGCCTCTCTAAGGTTATTGTACTTACCAAACGAATTCATTCTCACACGTTGTCCACTTGAAGAAAAAAAAAACTGCAAAATCACAATATGATTCAAAAATGAATTTTAAATAATTCATCTCATTATATATTCGTAAATACTTTAAAATATTTTGAAGGCAAATATTCTGAAAAATTCAAATTTACATAAAGGGAATGTCGCCTATCAATACACCTTATTGCTATTTAGTCCATTTGGGGGAAAAGAAAGAAAAAAAACAGTCATTTAGACAACTTCCTGTTTGGGTCAAATATCGCAACAACAAAGGTCATCATCAATGAGCTGAGGGAGGAAAAAGTTTGGAAAGTGAACATTTTCAAATTTGGAAAGTTTATGAAGCAATTTTAAAAAGACAAATTAAAGTCATCAAAAATGCATTGTTTAGTGTGTTTACGATGGTTTAAACATGTCTCTATGAAAAGTTTTATGCACAATATATTGTTTGAACAAGGACCAGATAGCTTCAACTGGTTTGAAAAAGTTGTGTAATTTTAGAACTTATCCGGGTTGACATAAATAGCAATAAGGTGCATTGTGATTCGAAGAGAAATTTTCAATACTTTCTTTGAACTTTGATAAAATAATAGAAATTGTGTTCCACGTTATTTGTTTTATCTATTATCTTTAATTTTAGCATATTTTATTAACTGAATAATGTACAGGCAAAGTATACCTTAACCCGAATAATCCAGTCGTTATATTTCTCTCACTTCGATCATTCTGGAGAACACTGACTGTAAGGGGGCGCTGTAATAATTCGAGTTAAATATATCATACAGAATCATGATCATTACTGAAACACATGCAATGCAATGTACTTATCAAATAAGAAAGAGAGCATGTTTCGGAGTTGCAGAGATTGTGGCCTTTTCTACATTGAGAAAAATTGCGACTGTATTTTCAACAACACGAGAATACTATTAAATTTCGTAGAGATAAATCATATTTATTAAAATATTTCGAATTGTTTTCATAAAATATTTTTGACGTATCGTGTTTTACAGTCCCAATCACAAATATATTGACCAATACGATGTGTCTTTGTCTCATCTGGTTTTGTGATTAATCAGAGAATAATCGAGTGTCTAGATGGGGATTTACAGAAGAAAAATAAAGAGCGAAACATATAAAGAATTAACCGGTGTAGGATCAGTAAAGGTCAAAGCCTTAAGGCATCGAAAATTCCAACAAGTTGAGGTCCAGAGGTTAACAAAAGGCAACACATGTTTATCGATACTCAAGTCTGATAAATCCCTTTGAACGGTCAAACTAATGTTCAAAACTGAGGGAATCGCGTGAAGTCTAACAAAAGTAAATCCGGATACGTCTCCCTCCTTGTATGCATCACCTACAGCCATGTGAACAAGGCTCAGTCAAATATCACGTTACTGACCGTGCAAGACCCTCATGAATAGTCAAGGTCGTTAAAAACCCCCCTCGTCGACGTTACGAAAATATGGCACAATCGTAAGACTGCTCTTGTATCTTAAGATCTAACACTACGAAATAGAATTGAGAATGGAAATGGGGAATATGTCAAAGAGACAACAACCTGACCAAAGAGCAGACAACAGCCGAAGGCCAACAATGGGTCTTCAACGCAGCGAGAAAATCCCGCACCCGGAGGTGGTCCTCAACTGGCCCTTAAATAAAATTGTGTACTAGTTCAGTGAAAATGGACGTCACACTAAACTCCAAAACATATAAATGAACTAAAATTAAAAAACATACAAGACAACCATATCTCTCGTGCGTTGAAACCCATACACATTGTATATAGAAACGTAATATTCAGTTTTCAGCTGTTCAAAAATAATTTGATACATACATTCTATTCTCCCCAAGGGTGACAGGGAAATAGAAATACGATCACTTTAATTTGGTCGTCTTCCGACCAGCATTAAAACCTTGCCGAAGTGGGACGTCCGCTTGGCTGTGTGGGATGTACAAGTATGTCATGTCAGAATGGGAACATTAAATCCGATCCCTCGTGTAAAAGGAGTGCCACGCTAGCTGCACGTTAAGAACCCTCGCAACAACTCTATGATGGGTCCTAAGTTGGCCTGTTTCAAAGATGAATTTCTGTCCCTATCCAATATGCCCTCATGTTCCAGTGACAGTCCAAATATCCGTGAACTTCATTCGGGCGACCGCTATTACAGGACCTACCTATTGTATTACAGGACCTTCCTATTGTATTACAGGACCTACCTATTGTATTTGTTGTTAATTTGTTCTCATCCTGAACATGCATGAAATATTTGCTGCTCAACGTTAAGCAACCAACAATCCATCAATCAATAAATTCTATTATTGTATCCCTTCTATATGTAGGCATGTATGGAACCATATGCACAAAAGGAAAAATGTCGTACTGAAAAGGGAGAATTCTGATTCAAGAATAAGCACGAAGGAGTAGAAACAATGCTGAAAAAGAATATTCTGACTGTGAATTAGAAAATAGTAAAGAGATATAGGAAGATGTGGTGTGAGTGCCAATGAGACAACTCTCCATCCAAATAACAATTTATAAAAGTAAACCATTTTAGGTCAATGTACGGCCTTCAACACGGAGCCTTGGCTCACACCGAACAACAAGCTATAAAGGGCCCCAAAAGTACTAGTGTAAAACCATTCAAACGGTAAAACCAACGGTCTAGTCTATATAAAAACGAGAAACGAGAAACACGTATAAATTACATAATTTACATAAAACTACTGTACATCAGATTCCTGACTTAGGACAGGTGCAAACATTTGCAGCGGGATTAAACGTTTTAATGGTACCAAACCTTCTCCCTTTTTCTGAAACAATAGTATAACATCACAACATAGAAAACACACGATAAAACATCAATTGGAAGGCTTAACTCAATCAAAACGTAAATTAACACACTATGAACGAATAAATTCGATCTGTGATACCTGAAAGTAAATACATAGTTAATAAAATATTAGGGACAAACATTCAAGGCCAAAAGCAAACAAACAAGTCCAAATAAAGCCATGGCAATACACCACCGCGAAATATTTAACCCTTAGAAAATAATCACTTTTGAAAAAACCGGTTTCATAATATATACAGGTAAATGAAAAATAACTTTGTCGTTTTAGGTATACTTTTTCTGTCTATATAAAATCTTCCAATAATTAGGAATACCAAGAAAGGTCTGTCATATAAATACATAATTTAACACTAGATACATAAGGGGTAAATATCAACAATAAAACTTCCCTGTACAGATTAAAGGAGAATAAAGGTATATTTTAGACGGCTACTCAAGCTAATATATATAAACTTTTCAATCTTGTTTTTCTCCTGTAGTCCACGTGTCCAATAACTTTATTTAATTCTAGCCGTCACATTTATAACATGGAATATATACACAGCCAAAAGTGGCTTAAGGAAGTCATTATCGAACTTCATTATGTTAGAATTTCTTTTTAATGAAGTTGACCTACCTTTAAATGTTTCCTCTAACATAAAATCAAGAACACTACTTATCTATCATGTGTCACACATATCTATGTTAAACCTTTGTAGACGGTTCATATATGCTTAACCTTGTAAATACTATATCTCCTTATTTTTATATCTATATACTAAAGTAATATAAAACTTGTCCATGTTGGCTCATCTGTAGATTTTATTGTCTGAAACATTTTTCCAATTTTCAGGTTTTTTTTCTATCTGCTGTAGTTTCTAACAAAATGCAAAAATAAGTAAAATCGTCTTTCAAGGGCAATAATTGCTATACGGAGCCATGTTGCCTCTTTGTACATCTAATGTTTTTGATAATTATCATATCTTTAAAGACACTAACTATATGCTATTATAGTTTCTGCAAAAACTGGGAAAAAAATGAATAAACATCACACGTCAAGGGCAATGACTCCTTAAAGGGAGTCAATAAACGATTTTAGTCATTTTTAACTTATTTGTATATCTAACTGTTCTGTGTCCACACCCGCTGTGTCGGATCGACACATATAACGATATGTTTAATGTATACAATTACAAGCATCTGTTCATTTCTATATCTCTTTCAAATAAAGCATCGAAGAATAAACTGTGTAATGTTGTTTTTTTTTTTTTAATGGGTCATCAAGGTACCGTCATTAGGGCGTGAATATATATCAAATGACGTCGTAGTTGGGCATGTGACGTCACAGAAGTCCAGCTGCCGTATTTTCTGAAACCCGAAATTTAACAATATTAAATTAGTGGCAGCAACAGGGTTTCTCTCTATCTTTAACATCTTTTAAGATAATAATAAAAACGAAATTTGCCCAAAATGGACATTCCAGGGTCAATTACTCCAAAATGGGTTGTCTATTCATCCTAAACATTTCACAGTTGTTTTGCTAATAAAAATTTCTAAATATCAGTTTTACACTAACTACTTTAGTATTTAACCTCTATGTTCTACATTCAGCAACAACGGTCCTGTTTGTTAATAGGTCAAATCCCCGAAAAAATCATTAAACTAGATTTTCTATAGTACATTTTGATAAAGTGTAGTAATATCTGGTCCAGTAGTTTGATATCTTTTAAACGTTTACGACAAAAGATGGACGAAGAAGACGGACATCGATGGCTGACGTTATGTGATGACAGTACCTCAAATGGCTGTGTAGGCCAGGTAAACTAAAGACAGGTAAAAAAATCCATTTTGTAATGAAAACAATATTGTGTTATTTCCCGAACTAAGTGGGTTTTTTTTTTTTTTCGTCTACGGAGAGGTTATGGGACGTTAAGCAAACAACAATCAATCAATCTAAGGAGAGGTGCAACAAGGTGAGTATTGTTAGTATAAGTCCGATCATAGATAAGAGGGTGTGGTACTGAATAGAGAATAATGGGCAAAAATATAAAGAATAGAGAAAAATGGATCAAAATATAGAATAGAGAATAATGAGCTGCTGAAATATAAAGGATAGAGAATAATGGGCAAAAAGTATAAAGAATAGAAAAAAAATGGCCTAAAAAATAAAGAATACAGAAATGAAGAATCCCCCATCCAGACCCTCAGATAAGCTGCAAATGAACAATCCTGTTAAGACATTACTGTATAAAAGTTGTGTAGTTAATAATAATAAGTCAATCGTATCAAGAATATTATATTAGAAAGACTTTTAAAAATGCATTTACTGGTATTAAACATGCTAGATAAATGACAGTTTCTGATATAGAAGGCAAGAAAGGAATAATATGAAAATAAACAGTCATTAAGAACAGAAAAATTCTAAGAACTCAATTCTTTCTTTATAAGATACAAAAGGGAGAAGTGGTAATATATATTACAGTTCCTATCTCACGGGTCTCATTCGGTATATCGAGAAAAAAGATCGTGAAAGAACAACTAACGGTGGTCAAGCATTGCGTTAGGATCTTGAAAGAACTGGTATCGGATCGTGAATGCAATTAAGTGTAATTCTACTTCAAAATCTGTAAAAAATCTGCTGTATTTTCAAAAGGTGGAACAAAAAAGAAAAAAGAAACATGTCAGTCAAAATGATTCAACTTCCTTACTAATATTGTGCACTACGTTAAAGAAAAAAATGCAGTACTTTTTAAGAAAATATGTGAGGCGACACACAATCCTATGAGAATCATTAAGACAACATCACGTTTTTTATCTATAATGGTCACATTCCAATATATCATGACATATTTGAAACTTTTTCTTTAGTGTGTCAGATAATCGGTAAAACAAAAGTATGCTATTACTTGAAAAAGTTCATGATATTTTTGAAAAAGTAATTTTTAATCAAAATTGATCGTGAAGATCTGGCAACGCATTATTTTGATCGTGAAAGACAAGGCGAGACCAGACTGAATGACAAGACTTTATGGGGAAGACTTCATAAGTATGATTTACTTGTGTCTCGTCCATTTTGCTTAGATTTAGCAAATAAAATATGTTTAAACTAAGCTGAATGATCAGAAAACAACATTTCTTTTACTATTTAATATATCTGTAATTGGTTGAAGCGTGTAATTACTTACCTATAACGTAAATTAATGCTTTCATTTTTTTGGTGATATATATACATTATAAATATAGACCCATATTTAAGAGGCAATACTAACTAGGTAACCCAGACTTCCAGGAGCGTAAAATGTCGAAGAGTAAATATCTATTTATTTATAATTCTAAATGCATCAACGAATGAGTGAAATGAGAGGGGTCTGGTGGTCTTCCCTTGGAAATATTTCAATGTGTACGTTTTTGTTTTCGCAAGGGTTATTTCAAAGAAGCTATATCATTTAATTTTACATACAGGTATATTGAAGATGTTCTTTCCATTAACAAGACAAACTTTTCTGATTGGGTTTCATTATAGTCCTGAACTAGGGATTAAAGACACAATATATGCAGCTTTCTCTGCCTCATTTTCAGACATAAACCCCGAATTTGACTACAGCGGTCTTCTCAATACCAGAGTCTATGACAAACGAGATGATTTCAATTTTGACATTATAAATTTTCCTCACCTTAGCAGCAATTTATCAATTTCATCCGCGTAGAGTATAAATTTTTCAACTCATACGATATTCAGGAGCTTGCAGCTGCTACTCAGAATTTTGTAAACGTCATCAGTGTCTTCACAAAAAATTAATGAGCCAGTGTTGTCTGAAATAACGTTTTGTCCTTTTTTCGAAAAAAAGTTCATTGGAAAGTACCAAGACCTAATATATAGATATTCAGGATCTACTTCACAAATAATACAGGATGTTCTTGAGCTATAGATTCTAGGTGCTGACTCTGTGCCGAATTTATCTAATTTACAGTTTTACCTTTATTTGTCTTTGTAGTATTATGTTCCATTTGGTTATATTACTCTTGACGTGGTTTGGTATATGTGCATCCAGCTTTCAGGGTTTTGGCTTTTGGCGTGCTTAATGCGGATGAAACCGGAGAAGCGATTAGGACACATGAGATTTTTATAGTGTTGATTTCATTTTGTATACCCTTGTATTTATCTTTAACTTATTTTGTATTTTATCGGGAAAGTGTATATGTCATTATGCTTTACCATACTGACTGTATTATCAACTACAAAAACAGTTTTTGTTGGCGGCTCTGTTTGATTTAATTGTAGGTATGTGTTAATGTTAATTACAGTTGTGTTGTATGTCTGCTATGTATGTTTACACAGTGTTGGCTGCTTTATCCCAGTTATGGCCATGTTAAACAATTATGTTTTTTGGGGTTGCTCACACAATTTGGCAATATTACGAAACAACTGTCATACAACTTGATACAAGTGGCCGTTTAAGCTAGCTAGAAACCAGGTTTAACCCACTATTTTCTTAGGAAAATTCCTGTGCCAAGTCAGGAATATGATAGTTGTTTTCCTGCGGGTTTTTTTTTTAATGTTTTTTTTTTTTTGCCCAATGTTTACAAAATTCAACAAGGATCTTCGTTTTATAGATATGACTGCATTAAAATTAATAATATCAGATGAGACAATTTTAGCTTGTCATACAACATAAAACTTATACAGGATAGACAGACGGTCTTATATTGTTATAAGGCAACTAGTCGGTGTGGTATTATAAAACAATCAGATCCAATGGCATTTAACTATCATAGCCCTATTCGCAAACAAAAGTGAAGCGGAATAAGTCATGCAAATCCAATCTTTTGATATAACAATTACAAATATATATTATCATGTGTTTAAATAATGATTTGATCGTTTTCGTGGATTTTTGCAATAACGCATAAACGGCAACAGATCTTTCACGTTCTTTTTCACGATCATCTAAAAGCCTTGCCCGATCTTTCATGATCCGAAATATCAATTTTTTACAAATATTCCCGTTTTTGCAAATTTCTGATTAAACTAAAGCTAAATAACTTTGAGAACCATTTTTAACAGTTATATGGAACAATTTTTTTAAGAGAAAAGTAGTGTATGCATTCAAAATATGAAAAAAATCATATTTGTTTACATTTTTATTTCTTAGAAATTTCGAGGAGCAATCTCCCTTTTGTAGTTTTGTAAAAACGATGTACTTTTAAACCTTGATTTTTCTCGGATACTGATCATAATGTTGAATCATTTTGACAGACAGTTATTTTTCCAATATTTGTCATTATAATTCATTAAATTAGATTATTAACTGATGTTGCATGTGTCTTCTCGATAATATTTCCTTCACGATCCTATAACCGGATCTTTCACGATTGAATCGCAATACTTGACCACCGATACTTATTCTTTCACGATCATTTTCATGATATGCCGAATGACAGCCGTGTATCTAATACATGTAAAACTTAATACCAATGAGTGATTATTTGTAATTCTACAGCATTAACTGAGCTAAATAAATGACAAATGTTTTCCAAATGTAACCGAGAATGCTAAACGGAATTTTAGAACAATTGAAATTATGATCCTGATCAATATTAAAACAAGAAGAAATTGAAAACAAATTATTACTCACAACTTTTCCAAAAATATTAATGAGTGGGATATTATCAGTGGTTCTGAAAATTTGTGTCAGCACCGAAATCGAAAATATTTAACTGGACAAGGATAATTTTAACAACTCGTGAAAATAAGACATCGTTTGATATCAAAGTTCGTTATTAAATTTCAATATGCGTCTTTATTTTTATTTTGAAATTGAATAACTTGAGTTGATATCAAGTAATGTTCAATATTCACCCGTGATTAAATCAATATATAAATATTACAATCAAATTTCTGTATGATATGGCTATCTGAAATGTTTTTTAAAGAGTTAAAGTTAAATTTCACAGCGGTTCCGATATTTGTTCTTACTTTTAAATGCAAAATACTTCATCTACGTCATTTGGTCTCTAGTGATAATTGTCTCATTGACAATCATACGCCATCTCCTTATTTTATATATTTCTGTAGGTAAAATTTCAGGTCACCCTCAAAGGTTGTTCTTACTTTTTGAAATTCAATTTTAGAGCGTTTCCAATTATTGATCTTCCTTTTAATTTCATATATATGTATGTTGAATTTCACTTCTGTCCCCCAATTGTTCTCACTTTAATTTAAAAAGTTCAATTCCAGAGTGATTCAATCAATTGTTCAAGATCTTTTTAACCACTAATTAGTGTTCTTACTTTTGAATAAATTTTAATTCCTAAGTGGCTTTTTCATTTGTTTTTCTTTAGATAATATCGTATTCCATACTGGTTCAAACAATTGTTATAACCTTTAATAGGTTGATTTCCAATTCTATTCCATAATTGTTCCGCACATATTCATTGCATGTTGGACAAATTAAAGAGTTGTTCCTGTGTGATTTTCTTATTTTTAAATAAATTATGTTCCAGAATGATTTAATGGGTTACATGTACTTTTAGAAAAGTAGAATTCCATTGGTTTCACTAAGTTTTCCTTAGTTTAAGTTCATTTCCGATATTCAAATTAAATTTCGTGTACATTTCTCTCGCAGTGGCCGTATTGATATGATGCAGAAAATGGCGTCAAATATGAACGTAAGGAAGTGAAATAAAATGAAAACATCACTCATACTGTTTATTGCTAAAGGATCCAGTCCAATGAATATCATTATGACAATCCGTGCCAAATATGTCACTGCATGCGTTACAACAACAAAAGAAATTACACCTAGAGCATGGCGTTTATTTTTCAATTTTTCCTGCAAAGAAGGCGTTGCGAACAAGTTAATACCTCTTTGGCATATTACAGCCCTTGGATGGCGTAAACTTCCCAAAAACGTGTATAGTGTAATGGTGTATGGCATATGGTGCAATGGTAGAAGGTGGATGGTGCTATGGTGTATGGTGTAAGGGAATGGTGTAATGGTGTAAAGTGCGATCGGAAATGGAGTGAATGAATGGTGTACGACATTTAAAACTATGCAAAATATTGATAAGAACTGATTTTAATTTTATACATTAATTTACAATATTGTGATCAAAATTCGTTTTTAAAATAAATAAATAATTTTATAGTCGCACTTTCTTTGAAATTAAATTGCATTATGGTGTAATGTGTAAGGTGTATGGTGCAAAGGTGTAACGTGTATGGTGTAATGGTGTAATGGCACAGGGTGTATGGTGTAATTGTGTATGGTGAATGGTATAATGGTGTATGGTGTTATTGGAAGTTTACACCATCCAAGGACTGTATTGTTGGATTTGACCTAATAGAAAACATCATTATACCGACTGAATGATATTTTTTTCTGATATTACGAAAAGTTAATATACAAAACATAATATCAACAAGGAGGGTGACAAAAAGGACTACAGAACCAAACATACTAGCTTCTGGATTGGTATGAAATGATTGCAAGGCATAACAGTCTCCATCGCCAATGTTTACGGCTGTAATAAATACCATACCGAGAAGTAATAATAACCAAACTGTAGTAGTAATATACTTAAGAATCTTCCTCTTTCTCAGGATAACCGAGGTAGATAATGGTAAAGATGCTTGATAACGATCAAAAGACACAACGACGGTTTGCACTGTTGATAATACCGTCATGAACATTCCAGCTGCCATACTTATAAAACATATATACTTGATTCTTTCGGAATTTGTAATGATTACAATGTTATATCCAAACAAACCTGTCGCTCCCATGAAATGAACTGCAATTATCGGTATAAGTAGTCTATAAAATGGAATTTCTCTAAGTTTTTTGGTTGTTAAAAATCCTAAAATCACTACGAAATTAAGCACCATCGACAACAACCCAATTCCGGAATTAATTCTTGCAAATAACAAATTTTGAAGAAGACTCGTCTGCTGTTCTTCACTGGTAAAATTCATATTACAGCTTACCAGTCTATGTCATCGCTCACAATGCTAAAGTTAAGTCTTAAAGAAATGTCTGACTCTAATATGTCCATATATTTCATGTATCAACAAATACGACTTAATCCATTAAATGTTGCCTATAATTTGTATAAAATATAGGATTTTGCCAAAACATAACCATATCATTGAGTGTTTTTTTTTCTTTTTCAATTTTAATTGATGTTTCTGCGATTATAGCTATTTGTATTACTGTGTTATATATCATAATGTTTGTCACAGAATTTATACTAAAAATGTTCAGGTGCTATGGTTACAAATTGTATATTAAGTAACACAATATGCTTTTACCATTATCCTTAGCGAGACTATTGAAGATATGAAATGACAATAATCGTCGACTTATAGATATAATTCTGTGCAGTAAAATGTATAATTACGTATATTCGAGCTGCAAATAAGTATTGGTGTCGCTTGATATCAACTCGAGTTTCTTAATTTCAACATAAATTAAACGAGCCTTTGCTAAAGTTATTATTACAATTCAAATAAGATAACGAGAAATGATATCAATATTTCTCTAATTCTCAATTCATTTATCCTTTTCCTCACTTTTTTATTTCTACAATTTTAGCTGATTTATCTTTTCCTGACCTGTTGATTGTTTTTATCTAATCAACTTGCGGTTCGTTTAATCTCATACTTCATTGGTCAATCCTCTGAGTTTCCTATTGTGACGTCACGAAAGAAGGTGAACATACCTGATGACGTTGTATAGAATGAACAAATCTTTTAAAGACCATTGAAAAGATGGATCAAGTTTTTCTGCATATCGGATTAACATCATTACAGAAACAGATTCTGCCAGAAAATCTCGTACAATACGATCTATCTCCACTCTCGACAGTTAAACTGTAAATATTTAAAACGCTGTGCGAGTCACGCGTTTTAAATTTGAAAATTTAGCTATCTCGAATGCAGAAATATCGTAGCAGACTCGATGCAGTGGTGGAATTTATTTTTAATCAACGTTTAGTTAGTTTGATCTTAATACTTCATTGGTTGAAATTCAATTATGACGTCTAATTTACTTGTAGTCGTCCGAATTTCCGTTGTGACGTCACGAAAAGGCGACCATGCCTGATGAGGTTACATAGAAAGAACACATTGTTTTGCTTATCATTAGAAAAGAAGGATTGAATTTGTCTGCATGAAGTCTAAATCCCATTAGAGAAACAGATTCTACCACAATATCTCGTGCAATACAATATGTCTTCACTCTCGACAATTAAATTTTAAATATTTAAAACAGCATTGGATGATGTGGTTAGGTGTTGGCAATTTTTTATTTTTTTACAATCATAGGCAACATTTAACGGATTAGGCGTATGTTCTTGTATTTGTTGATACCCATTATTATGCAATTAGCTCTTTCATTTGTTTGATGTGTTTTAGCTTTTAATTTTGCCATTAGATAATGGACTTTCCGTTTTGAATTTTCCTTGAGTTCGGTATTTTTGGTATTGTACTTTTTCAAAGTACAGAATAAGACTAACATCAAGAACTATCTTCTCTTTACAAATATCCGACGTTTTTAACAATGCTTGATAACGATAAATAGTCTAAAGTTCAAAAAACATCTGGTTAGATAAAACAAAACATTAACTATTAAGTAAGTGTGTGATGGCGTATCCCTACATAACAATTATCAAAGTTTTCTAACAACATTAAAACGGCTGTGTCACTTGAGCAGTAATATCTAGGCGATGTTTTCATAAGAAACTGAACGAAACGGAACCGTTCCATTTCATTTTTTAACAACGATTGACTAGCTTGCCGTTTCTTAATAGTTTGGTTCAATGTAAATATTATATATATATATATATATATATAGTTAATGCGTATTAAATATCCATGAAGAAAATAGGAAAAGGAGTTTAGGTAAAGATCAAGGCAAATGTGTAGACTCATAACCCAAATATCTCTTCTTTCTCTTAACAAATATGCTTATAAGAATATTAAAAGAGTTCAAAACTGAATTGTGATAATCTGTTCCTTTGTAATTATTAATTTTAATATCGAATAAATTTAATGCATTAGAGGTTTGATTTTTCGAAATTCAGTGCAAGGTGAGATACTGGCGCTGGGTAAGGGACTTGTTACCAGCCCCTTATTCTGTCTGCCCGTCTCTCAAAAAGAACAAAAACAAATATATTCTGAACAATTCTAAACAGAACTACAAATGAGATAAACAAAAACGGCCGAGAAGCCCAGGAAATAATAAATTAACCAACTACTAATATTGTAAATTGCTATATGCCCCTCCCCAAAAAAAAAAAAACAAATTCGCTATTAATGGTAATGCAAAAATATTTATCTGAACAATAGGCAAATCAAATGATCTAAAGCTCTTTATTCTGAAAGTCAAGTAAAACAGTGATCAGACTATACCTGGCTCAATTGTTTTGCTATATTGGTGAATTTAAGGGCTAGAAATATTTTATCGATGGTCATCAAATGATAGTACGTTTGTAAAAGAATGGAAATGCAAAAAGACAATGTTTTAATCAAGAAGGACCAACAAAAACACTGTTACTGAGCCCCAAAAGGTTCTCTTATATAGTATGTTTCACAAAATACATAAAAACTATTTAATTTCGTTTCATGTCTTCATCATAGTAAATACTCGACTATACATTTTTTTAAGGCTTCTGTGCTTACAACCTTTACGGAACTCGTTATATTGTGATACAGCTTTTATCAATATCGGTAATTAATGTGTGTAGAACCTCTTTATAACTTTTTTTTACCAGTTACGCATCTTTAAATGTTAGTTTGTCTCCGTTGACAGTTATGATTTCTCGCTCTGTATATTACACTCTACAGATTACATTGAACAGAAATTTTCCTATTAGATATATCGAGATTTCGCTGATACCTTTGTGTGTTACTATATCTGTCGTTTTCAATTCTCTTTAGTACGAAAAAATATAAAATACACTAATTAAACAGCAAAACATGACATTTTCGACTGATTTTTATAGTTTATTTTTATGGTGTGGCGTTACATCACTGTCCCAGGTTAGGGGAAGGGTTGGCGCCTTCAAACTTGTTTAACTCCGCAACATTATGTGCCTGTCCCAGTTCAAGAGCATGTAGTTCAGTGGTTCTCTTTGGTTCTTGTCTGTCATATTTGGTTTTCATAAATGGTTTTGTTATAAATTAGGTCGTTAGTTTTCTCAATTGAATTGTTTCATATTTTTCATGTCGGGCCGTTTATATCCGACTATACGGTATGGGTTTTGATCATTGTTGAAGGCCGTAAGGTTGCATTTAATTGCTTACATCCACTTCATTTGACCTTTGGCGGATTGTTGTCTTTTGTCAATCATACCACACATCCTTATTTTTATATAGAGCTATTTAGTGGTGTTTGGTTTAATTTTTTTTGGGAAAACTTTATTTATTTATTTGAGTTCTACACCTCAACGGATTAGTTTTTCGCTGTTATGTTTTCGGTTGCCTAACTTTGTCCCTTTAACTGCGGAGTTATGTATCACATTTTGATACTAAAATTCATAAATCCCAGAGAAACACCACGTGATATTTTTTTCTAAATATGTAACGAAAATGTATCCAACTCAGATACCCTCTAATTACTGGTAAATAAAACATTATGTATGTTTTGTCTAACACCACTTCCTGTCACTCTGTTCATCTGTCTAGGATCTATTATCATTTATTTTAAGTACAGCCGCCCACATTATTATGTCAGACGACTTAATAAAGTTAAGTACTTTGAGCATGTTACAGTAAATGTTAGTATTATAAAAAAGTAAAATAACAATAATACCGAACTCCAATGAAAATTCAAAACGTTCAAAACGGAAAGTACCTTATCAAATGGCAAAATCAAAAGCTCAAACACATCAAACGAATGAAAATTAAAACAACTGTCATATACTAAGTACCTGACTTGGTACAGGCATTTCCTTATGTAGAAAACAGACAGACAGTTTTTTCTTCAATATTTTTTCATTATAATTCATTAAATTAGATTATTTACTGATGTTGCATGTGTCTTTTCGTTAAGATTTCCTTCACGATCCTATACCAGATCTTTCACGATCCAATCGCAATACTTGACCACCGTTACTTATTCTTTCACGATAATTTTTCTCGATGTACCGAATGATTTGATTTGATTTTGATTTTTGGTGTTTTAACACCACTTTTAAGCACCGCTTTTGGGCTATTTCGTGGCGGCCAGTTTTATTGGTGGAGGAAGCCGGAGTGCGTGGAGAAACCACCGACCTTCGATTGGAAAATGTACCGAATGACAGCCGTGTATCAAATACATGTAAAACTTAATACCAATGAGTGATTATTTTTAATTCTACAGCATTGACTGACCTAAATAAATGACAAATGTTTCCCAAATGTAACCGAGAATGCTAAGCGGAATTTTTAGAACAATTGAAATCATAATCCTGATCAATATGAAAACAGGATAAAATTGGAAACAAAAAATTACTCCCAACTTTTCGAAAAATGTTTGGGAGTGGGATATTATCAGTGGTTCTGAAAATTTGTGTCAGCACCGAAATTGAAAATACTTAACAGGAAAAAGATAATTTTAACAACTCGTGA
Source organism: Mytilus coruscus (assembly GCA_017311375.1). Taxonomy (NCBI): domain Eukaryota; kingdom Metazoa; phylum Mollusca; class Bivalvia; order Mytilida; family Mytilidae; genus Mytilus; species Mytilus coruscus. Next base: position 4,615,918 of record CM029602.1, on the reverse strand, counting down.
AAATAAGACATCGTTTGATATCAACTTTCCTTATTAAATTTCAATATACGCCTTTAGCTCACCTGGCCTAAAGGACCAAGTGAGCTTTTCGCATCACTTTGCGTCCGTCGTCGTCGTCGTTAACTTTTACAAAAATCTTCTCCTCTGAAACTACTGAACCAAATTTAACCAAACGTGGCCACAATCATCAGTGGGGTATCTTGTTTTAAAAATGTGTCCGATGATCCCGCCTGCCACCCAGATGGCCGACATTGCTAAGAATAGAACTTAGAGATAAAATGCAAGTTTGTCTATTATTTGAAAACCGTTATAAATAGAGAAAATCTGACAAGGGCAAAAATGTTCAAAATGTTGAGCTCTACCAATTGTCATTGAAGTCAAAATTTCAAGTGCCTTCTTATAGGAGTTATTGCCATTAAATGACAAATTTTAACATTTTTTTCATTTTTGACTTTTATCTTGAAAACTATAATACAGAGAGAGAAATATTTTAAGTTGCAAAAATGATCAGCAAGACAAGATCTACCAATAAGTATGCATGGTAGAAATCGTCAGTCGACTCCTAAGTAGAGTTATTGCCCTTGGATGACGATTTTTACCATTTGTTTGCATTTTTGCCTTATATCTTAAAAGTGATGATAGATAAAAACTTAAATAAGCAAAAATGATCAGCAAGACAAGATCTACATTTAAGACAATATGGAGGAAATTTTACAACGACTCCTTATTGGAGTTATTGCCCTTTAATGACGATTCTTACCAAAATGTTTGCTTTATTGCCTTATATCTTCAAAATTATAATAGATAGAAAGAAATTTAAAAAGCAAAATTGATGAGCAAGACAAGATCTACAATTCAGACAAATGGAGAAAATCGTCCGACATCTCCTTATTGGAGTTATTGCCCTTTAAAGACGATTTTTACGATTTTTTTTTTTTTTTTTTTTTTTTTTTTTTGCGTTTTGCCTTAAATGATAAAAATTATAATAGTTAAATAGACACTTTAAATCACAAAAATGATCAGCAAGGCAAGATCCACAAACAAGTCAAATGTTGCCGATAGTGTTAGTAGACTGTCACTCTTCATAGGAGTGATTGCCCTTAAATGAGGATTGTTTTACCCTCTTTTGTGTTTTGAGCAAAAACTAAAGAAGATGGAGAGAAACAACAGACAAAATGATCAGCAATAAAAGATCATTGTTGATTATGCACATAGACCTATGTGAGCGACACAGGCTCTTTAGAGACTCTAGTTTTTATTTTGAAATTGATTAACTTGAGTTGATATCAATGAAAGTACAATTTTAACCCATTATTAAATCTATATATATTACAATCAAATGTCTGTATGATATAACTATCTGATATTTTTTTAGAAAAAAAAGAGTAAAAATTAAATTCCACAGCGGTTCCGATATTTGTTCTTACTTTTAAATGCACAAATACTTCATGTGCGTCATTTGGTCTCTAGTGATAATTGTTTTATGGACAATCATACACCATCTCTTTATTTCATATATTTCTGTAGGTAAAATTTCGGGACGCTTTCAAACGTTGTTCTTTCTTTTTGAAATTCAATTTTAGAGCGTTATCCAATTATTGATCCTACTTTTAATTTCATATACATGTATGTTGAATTCCACTTCTGTTCTCCCAATTGTTCTCACTTTTATAAAAAAAAAAACGTTCAACTCCAGAGTGAATCAATCAATTGTTCAAGATCTTTTAACCAAAAATTATTGTTCATACTTTTGAATAAATTTTAATTCCTAAGTGGCTTTTCCATTTGTTTTTGTTTACATTGAGTTGTATTCCATATTGGTTCTAACAATTGTTATAACCTGTAATAGGTCGATTTCAGTTCTATTCCAGAATGGTTCCGCACATATTCATTGGATTTAGGTCAAATTAGAAAGTTGTTCCGGTGTGATTTTCTTTTTCTTAAATAAGTTATATTCCAGAATGATTTGATGAGTTATTTAAGAAAAGCAGAATTCCATTGGTTTCACTAAGTTTAAGTTTCCTAAGTTTAAGTTTCCATTTCCGATATTCAAATTACATTTCGTGTAAATATCTCTCGCAGTGGCCGTATTGATATGATGCAGAAAATGGCGTCAAATATGAACGTAAGGAAGTGAAATAAAATGAAAACATCACTCATGCTGTTTATTGTTAAAGGATCCAGTCTAATGAATATCATTATGACAATCCTCGCCAAATATGTCACTGCGTGCGTTACAACAACAAAAGAAATTATACCTAGAGCATGGCGTTTATTTTTCAATTTTTCCTGCAAAGAAGGCGTTGCGAATAAAATATTACTTCTTTGGCATATTATTGTTGGATTTGACCTAATAGAAAACATCATTATACCGACTGAATGAGATTGTTTTCTGATATTACGAAAAGTTAACATACAAAACAATATATCAACAAGAAGGGTGGCAAAAAGGACTACAGAACCGAGCATACTAGCTTCTGGATTGGTATGAAATGATTGCAAGGCATAACAGTCTCCATCGCCAATGTTTACGGCTGTAATAAATACCATACCGAGAAGTAATAATAACCAAACTGTAATAGCAATATACCAAAGAATCTTCCTCCTATTTAGGATAGCCGAGGTAGGTAATGGTAACGATGCTTGATAACGGTCAAAAGACACAACGACGGTTTGCACTGTTGATAATACCGTCATGAACATTCCAGCTGCCATACTTATAAAACATATATACTTGATTCTTTCGGAATATGTAATGATTACAATGTTATATCCAAACAAACCTGTCGCTCCCATGAAATGAACTGCAATTATCGGTATAAGTAGTCTATAAAATGGATTTTCTCTAAGTGTTTTTGTTGTTAAAAATCCTAAAATCACTACGAAATTAAGCACCATCGACAACAACCCAATTCCGGAATTGATTCTTGATTCAGTTACTATGGTTACAAATTATATATTAAGTAAACCCAATGCGCTTTTACCATTAATCCTTAACGAGACTATTGAAGAAATGACAGGACAATAATCTTCGACTTATAAATATAATTCCGTGCAGATATAAATGTAGAATTACGTATATTCGAGCTGCAAAAAGGTATGGGTGTCGCTTGATATCAACTCGAGTTTCTTAATTTCAACATAAAAATAAACGAGCCTTTGGCAAGGTAATTATTACAATTGAAATCAGATAACGAGAAATAATATCAATATTTCTCTAATTCTTACCTCATTTATACTTCTCCTGACTTTATATTTTCGTGACTTGTTGAGTCTTTTATCTAATCAACGTGTGGTTCGTTTGATGTCAGTTCTTCATTGGTCAAAATCAATTTTGACGTCAAATTCTCTTGCTTTCCTCTGAATTTTCTATTGTGGCGTCACGAAAGAAGGTGAACATACCTGATGACGTTGTATATAAAGAAAGACCAATCTTTTAAAGACCATTGAAAAGAATGATCAAGTTTTTCTGCATGTTGTCTTAAAATCATTACAGAAACAGGTTTTGCCATGAAATCTCGTGCAATACGATAAATCTCCACTTTCGACCGTTAAACTGTAAATATTTAAAACGCTGTGCGAGTCTCGCGTTTTAAATTTGAAAAATAACTATCTCGAGTGTAGAACTATCGATTTAAACTCGATGCAGTAGTAGAATCTATATTTAATCAACATTGGTTCGTGTGATCTTGATACTTCATTGGTTGAAATTCCATTATGACGTCTCATTTTCTTGTTTTCGTCTGAATTTCCTTTGTGACGTCACGTAAAAAGGCGACCATGCCTGATGAGGTTACATAGAAAGAACACATGTTTGTGCACATCAATAAAAAAGAAGGATTCAATGTGGCTGCATGAAGTCTAACTACCATAAGAGAAACAGATTCTACCACTATATATCGTGCAGTACAATATTTCTCCACTATCGAGAATTAAATTTTAAATATGTAAAAAAAACATTGGATGATGTGGTTAGGTCTTAGCAAAATCCTTTTATTTACAATCATAAGGAACATTTAACGGATAAGTCTAGTATTTGTTGATACCCTTATTATGTAATTAGCTCTTTCAAAGTACAGAATAAGAGCCATCTTCTCTTTTCAGATACTCGACGTCGTTTAACGATGCTTGATAACGATAAATAGTTTAAGGTTAAAATAATTACCTGGTCAAATAAAAAAATATATTAAGTAAGTGTATGATAGCTTAACACTACATAACAATTATCAAAGTTTTCCAACAGATCTAGAAATTGAGCAAAAATTTCTAGGCGATGTTTTCATTAGAAACCGAACAAAACAGAACCGTTCCATTTCATTTCTGTATATTTTAATATCCATGAAAAAAAAAAAAAAGAAGTTTAGTTAAAGATCAAGGCAAATGTAGACTTATAAACCCAATATCTCCTTTCTCTTAACAAATATGCTTATGCAAAATACGAAAAAATTCAATATTGAATTGTGATAAACTGTTCCTTATTATATTCTGTAGTTATTAACTTTAATATCGAATAAAGTGCTTGAGATTCTAAATACTGGCGCTGTGTAAGGAATTGTTACCAGCCCCTTAGCTTATCTGTACGTCTCTTCAAATTGAATAAAACGAATATATTCTTAACAATTCTAAAGAGAACTTCAAATAAGATAAACAAAAACGGCTGAGAAGCCCGGAAATCTGGACGGTCAAAGACACAACGACGGTTTGCACCGTTGATAATACCGTCATGAACATTCCAGCTGCCATACTTATAAAACATATATAATTGATTCTTTCGGAATATGTAATGATTACAATGTTATATCCAAACAAACCTGTCGCTCCCACGAAATGAACTGCGATTATCGGTATAAGTAGTCTATAAAATGGATTTTCTCTAAGTGTTTTGGTTGTTAAAATCCTAAAATCACTACGAAATTAAGCACCATCGACAACAACCCAATTTCCGGAATTGATTCTTGCAAATATCAAATTTTGAAGAAGACTCGTCTGCTTTTCCTCACTGGTAAAATTCATATTACAGCTTACCAGTCTATGTAATCTTTCACACTATTAAAGTTAAGTCTTAAAGAAATGTCTGACTCTAATATGTCCATATATTTCATGTATCAACAAATACGACTTAATCCGTTAAATTTTGCCTATAATTTGTATAAAATATAGGATTTTGCCAAAACTTTACCATATCATCCAATGTTTTTCTTCCAATTTTAATTGATGATTCTGCGTTTATAGTTATTTGTATAACTGTGATATATATCATAATGTTTGTCACAGAGTTTATATTAAAATGTTCAGTTACTATGGTTACAAATTATATATTAAGTAAACCCAATGCGCTTTTACCATTAATCCTTAACGAGACTATTGAAGAAATGACAGGACAATAATCTTCGACTTATAAATATAATTCCGTGCAGATATAAATGTAGAATTACGTATATTCGAGCTGCAAAAGGTATGGATGTCGCTTGATATCAACTCGAGTTTCTTAATTTCATCATAAAATAAACGAGCCTTTGGCAAGGTAATTATTACAATTGAAATCAGATAACGAGAAATAATATCAATATTTCTCTAATTCTTACCTCATTTATACTTCTCCTGACTTTATATTTTCGTGACTTGTTGAGTCTTTTATCTAATCAACGTGTGGTTCGTTTGATGTCAGTTCTTCATTGGTCAAAAATCAATTTTGACGTCAAATTCTCTTGCTTTCCTCTGAATTTTCTATTGTGGCGTCACGAAAGAAGGTGAACATACCTGATGACGTTGTATATAAAGAAAGACCAATCTTTTAAAGACCATTGAAAAGAATGATCAAGTTTTTCTGCATGTCGTCTTAAAATCATTACAGAAACAGGTTTTGCCATGAAATCTCGTGCAATACGATAAATCTCCACTTTCGACCGTTAAACTGTAAATATTTAAAACACTGTGCGAGTCTCGCGTTTTAAATTTGAAAAATAACTATCTCGAGTGTAGAAATATCGTTTTAAACTCGATGCAGTAGTAGAATCTATATTTAATCAACATTGGTTCGTGTGATCTTGATACTTCATTGGTTGAAATTCCATTATGACGTCTCATTTTCTTGTTTTCGTCTGAATTTCCTTTGTGACGTCACGTAAAAGGCGACCATGCCTGATGAGGTTACATAGAAAGAACACATGTTTGTGCACATCAATAAAAAAGAAGGATTCAATGTGGCTGCATGAAGTCTAACTACCATAAGAGAAACAGATTCTACCACTATATATCGTGCAGTACAATATTTCTCCACTATCGAGAATTAAATTTTAAATATGTAAAAAAAACATTGGATGATGTGGTTAGGTCTTAGCAAAATCCTTTTATTTACAATCATAAGGAACATTTAACGGATAAGTCTAGTATTTGTTGATGCCCCTTATTATGTAATTAGCTCTTTCAAAGTGCAGAATAAGAGCCATCTTCTCTTTTCAGATACTAGACGTCGTTTAACGATGCTTGATAACGATAAATAGTTTAAGGTTAAAATAATTACCTGGTCAAATAAAAATAAAAATATTAAGTAAGTGTATGATGGCTTAACACTACATAACAATTATCAAAGTTTTCAACAGATCTAGAAATTGAGCAAAATTTCTAGGCGATGTTTTCATTAGAAACCGAACAAAACAGAACCGTTCCATTTCATTTCTGTATATTTTAATATCCATGAAAAAAAAGAAAAGGAGTTTAGTTAAAGATCAAGGCAAATGTAGACTTATAAACCCAATATCTCTCCTTTCTCTTAACAAATATGCTTATGCAAAATACGAAAAAATTCAATATTGAATTGTGATAAACTGTTCCTTTTTATATTCTGTAGTTATTAATTTTGATATCGAATAAAGTGCTTGAGATTCTAAATACTGGCGCTGTGTAAGGGAATTGTTACCAGCCCCTTAGCTTATCTGTCCGTCTCTTCAAATTGAATAAAAACGAATATATTCTTAACAATTCTAAAGAAAACTTCAAATAAGATAAACAAAAACGGCTGAGAAGCCCCGGAAATCTGGACGGTCAAAGACACAACGACGGTTTGCACCGTTGATAATACCGTCATGAACATTCCAGCTGCCATACTTATAAAACATATATAATTGATTCTTTCGGAATATGTAATGATTACAATGTTATATCCAAACAAACCTGTCGCTCCCACGAAATGAACTGCGATTATCGGTATAAGTAGTCTATAAATGGATTTTCTCTAAGTGTTTTGGTTGTTAAAATCCTAAAATCACTACGAAATTAAGCACCATCGACAACAACCCAATTTCCGGAATTGATTCTTGCAAATATCAAATTTTGAAGAAGACTCGTCTGCTTTTCCTCACTGGTAAAATTCATATTACAGCTTACCAGTCTATGTAATCTTTCACACTATTAAAGTTAAGTCTTAAAGAAATGTCTGACTCTAATATGTCCATATATTTCATGTATCAACAAATACGACTTAATCCGTTAAATTTTGCCTATAATTTGTATAAAATATAGGATTTTGCCAAAACTTTACCATATCATCCAATGTTTTTCTTCCAATTTTAATTGATGATTCTGCGTTTATAGTTATTTGTATTACTGTGATATATATCATAATGTTTGTCACAGAGTTTATATTAAAATGTTCAGTTACTATGGTTACAAATTATATATTAAGTAAACCCAATGCGCTTTTACCATTAATCCTTAACGAGACTATTGAAGAAATGACAGGACAATAATCTTCGACTTATAAATATAATTCCGTGCAGATATAAATGTAGAATTACGTATATTCGAGCTGCAAAAGGTATGGATGTCGCTTGATATCAACTCGAGTTTCTTAATTTCATCATAAAATAAACGAGCCTTTGGCAAGGTAATTATTACAATTGAAATCAGATAACGAGAAATAATATCAATATTTCTAATTCTTACCTCATTTATACTTCTCCTGACTTTATATTTTCGTGACTTGTTGAGTCTTTTATCTAATCAACGTGTGGTTCGTTTGATGTCAGTTCTTCATTGGTCAAAAATCAATTTTGACGTCAAATTATCTTGCTTTCCTCTGAATTTTCTATTGTGGCGTCACGAAAGAAGGTGAACATACCTGATGACGTTGTATATAAAGAAAGACCAATCTTTTAAAGACCATTGAAAAGAATGATCAAGTTTTTCTGCATGTCGTCTTAAAATCATTACAGAAACAGGTTTTGCCATGAAATCTCGTGCAATACGATAAATCTCCACTTTCGACCGTTAAACTGTAAATATTTAAAACACTGTGCGAGTCTCGCGTTTTAAATTTGAAAAATAACTATCTCGAGTGTAGAAATATCGTTTTAAACTCGATGCAGTAGTAGAATCTATATTTAATCAACATTGGTTCGTGTGATCTTGATACTTCATTGGTTGAAATTCCATTATGACGTCTCATTTTCTTGTTTTCGTCTGAATTTCCTTTGTGACGTCACGTAAAAGGCGACCATGCCTGATGAGGTTACATAGAAAGAACACATTTTGTGCACATCAATAGAAAAGAAGGATTCAATTTGGCTGCATGAAGTCTAACTACCATTAGAGAAACAGATTTTACCACCATATATCGTGCAGTACAATATAATTCTCCACTATCGAGAATTAAATTTTAAATATGTAAAAAACATTGGATGATGTGGTTAGGTCTTAGCAAAATCCTTTTATTTACAATCATAAGGAACATTTAACGGATAAGTCTAGTATTTGTTGATACCCCTTATTATGTAATTAGCTCTTTCAAAGTACAGAATAAGAGCCATCTTCTCTTTTCAGATACTCGACGTCGTTTAACGATGCTTGATAACGATAAATAGTTTAAGGTTAAAATAATTACCTGGTCAAATAAAAATAAAAATATTAAGTAAGTGTATGATGGCTTAACACTACATAACAATTATCAAAGTTTTCCAACAGATCTAGAAATTGAGCAAAATTTCTAGGCGATGTTTTCATTAGAAACCGAACAAAACAGAACCGTTCCATTTCATTTCTGTATATTTTAATATCCATGAAAAAAAAAAGAAAAGGAGTTTAGTTAAAGATCAAGGCAAATGTGTAGACTTATAAACCCAATATCTCTCCTTTCTCTTAACAAATATGCTTATGCAAAATATGAAAAAATTCAATATTGAATTGTGATAAACTGTTCCTTATTATATTCTGTAGTTATTAACTTTAATATCGAATAAAGTGCTTGAGATTCTAAATACTGGCACTGTGTAAGGAAATTGTTACTAGCCCCTTAGCGTATCTGTCCGTCTCTTCAAATTGAATAAAAACGAATATATTCTTAACAATTCTAAAGAGAACTTCAAATAAGATAAACAAAAACGGCTGAGAAGCCCGGAAATCTGGACGGTCAAAGACACAACGACGGTTTGCACTGTTGATAATACCGTCATGAACATTCCAGCTGCCATACTTATAAAACATATATAATTGATTCTTTCGGAATATGTAATGATTACAATGTTATATCCAAACAAACCTGTCGCTCCCATGAAATGAACTGCAATTATCGGTATAAGTAGTCTATAAAATGGATTTTCTCTAAGTGTTTTTGTTGTTAAAAATCCTAAAATCACTACGAAATTAAGCACCATCGACAACAACCCAATTCCGGAATTAATTCTTGCAAATATCAAATTTTTATGAAGACTCGTCTGCTTTTCCTCACTGGTAAAATTCATATTACAGCTTACCAGTCTATGTAATCTTTCACACTATTAAAGTTAAGTCTTAAAGAAATGTCTGACTCTAATATGTCCATATATTTCATGTATCAACAAATACGACTTAATCCGTTAAATGTTGCCTATAATTTGTATAAAATATAGGATTTTGCCCAAACTTTACCATATCATCCAATGTTTTTTCTTCCAATTTTAATTGATGATTCTGCGTTTATAGTTATTTGTATTACTGTGATATATATCATAATATTTGTCACAGAGTTTATATTAAAATGTTCAGGTACTATGGTTACAAATTATATATTAAGTAAACCCAATGCGCTTTTACCATTAATCCTTAACGAGACTATTGAAGAAATGAAAGGACAATAATCTTCGACTTATAAATATAATTCCGTGCAGATATAAATGTAGAATTACGTATATTCGAGCTGCAAAAAGGTATGGGTGTCGCTTGATATCAACTCGAGTTTCTTAATTTCAACATAAAAATAAACGAGCCTTTGGCAAAGTAATTATTACAATTTAAATCAGATAACGAGAAATAATATCAATATTTCTCTAATTCTTACCTCATTTATCCTTCTCCTGACTTTATCTTTTCGTGACTTGTTAAGTTTTTTATCTAATCAACGTTTGGTTCGTTTGATGTCAGTTCTTCATTGGTCAAAATTCAATTTTGACGTCAAATTATCTTGCTTTCCTCTGAATTTCCTATTGTGGCGTCACGAAAGAAGGTGATCATACCTGATGACGTTGTATAGAAAGACCAATCTTTTTAAAGACCATTGAAAAAGAAGGATCAAGTTTTTCTGCATGTCGTCTTAAAATCATTACAGAAACAGGTTTTGCCATGAAATCTCGTGCAATACGATAAATCTCCACTCTCGACCGTTAAACTGTAAATATTTAAAACGCTGTGCGAGTCTCGCGTTTTAAATTTGAAAAAATAACTATCTCGAGTGTAGAAATATCGTTTCAAACTCGATGCAGTAGTAGAATCTATATTTAATCAACATTGGTTCGTGTGATCTTGATACTTCATTGGTTGAAATTCCATTATGACGTCTCATTTTCTTGTTTTCGTCTGAATTTCCTTTGTGACGTCATGTAAAAAGGCGACCATGCCTGATGAGGTTACATAGAAAGAACACATTTTTGTGCACATCAATAGAAAAGAAGGATTCAATTTGGCTGCATGAAGTCTAACTACCATTAGAGAAAATAGATTCTACCACCATATATCGTGCAGTACAATATTTCTCCACTATCGAGAATTAAATTTTAAATATGTAAAAAACATTGGATGATGTGGTTAGGTCTTAGCAAAATCCTTTTATTTACAATCATAAGGAACATTTAACGGATAATTCTAGTATTTGTTGATACCCTTATTATGTAATTAGCTCTTTCAAAGTACAGAATAAGAGCCATCTTCTCTTTTCAGATACTCGACGTCGTTTAACGATGCTTGATAACGATAAATAGTTTAAGGTTAAAATAATTATCTGGTCAGATAAAAAAAAAATTATTAAGTAAGTGTATGATGGCTTATCCCTACATAACAATTATCAAAGTTTTCCAACAGATCTAGAAATTGAGCAAAAATTTCTAGGCGATGTTTTCATTAGAAACCGAACAAAACAGAACCGTTCCATATTTTTGTATATTTTAATATCCATGAAAAAAAAGAAAAGGAGTTTAGTTAAAGATCAAGGCAAATGTGTAGACTAATAAACCCAATATCTCTTCTTTCTCTTAACAAATATGCTTATGCAAAATATGAAAAAAGTTCAATATTGAATTGTGATAAACTGTTCCTTTTTATATTCTGTAGTTATTAATTTTGATATCGAATAAAGTGCTTGAGATTCTAAATACTGGCGCTGTGTAAGGAATTGTTACCAGCCCTTAGCTTATCTGTCCGTCTCTTCAAATTGAATAAAAACGAATATATTCTTAACAATTCTAAAGAGAACTTCAAATAAGATAAACAAAAACGGCTGAGAAGACCCAAATGATCTTCTTCATTCTGAAAGTCAAGTAAAGTAGAAATCTGGACTTAAGGGCTTGATAGTTCGTTTGTAAATGAACGAAAATGCGTTTGTAAAGAACGAAAATGCAAAAAGACGATGTCTTAATCAAGAAGGACCAACAAAAACACTATTACTGAGCACCAAAAGGATCCCTTATACAATACGTTCGCAAAAAATACACAAACACTATTTAATTTCGATACACATCTTCATTATAGTAAATATTCAACTACACGTTTTTGTTTCTGACTTCTGTGCTTACAACCTTTACGGAACTCTTTATATTGTGATATAGCTTTTATTAATAGCGGTAATTAACGTGTGTCGAACCTCTTTGGAATTTTTTTACCAGTTATGCATCTTTAAATGTTGGTTTGTCTCCATTGACAGATATGATTTCTCGCGTTCTGTATATTACACAGTATACAGATAATATTGAACAGATATTTTCCTATCATATATCGAGTGTTTCGCTGGTACCTTTGTGTGTTAGTATATCTCTCGTTTCAATTCTTTTTAGTACTAAAAATTGTAAAATACACCAATTAAACAGCAAACCATGAAATTTTCATACTTTTTATAGTTTATTCTTATCGTATGGTTTTACACCACTGTCCCAGGATAGGGGAGGGTTGGCGCCTTTAAACTTGTTTAACTCCGCCACATTTTTTATGTGGCTGTCCCAGGTCAGGAGCATGTAGTTCAGTGGTTCTCGTTGGTTCATGCCTGTTAATTTGGTTTTCATAAATTGTTTTGTTATGAATTAGGTCGTTACTTTTTTCAATTGAATGGTTTCATATTTTTCTTGTCTGGCCTTTTATGTCAGACTATACGGTATGGGTTTTGATCATTGTTGAAAGGCCGTTAGGTTGCATTTAATTGCTTACATCCACTTCATTTGACCTTTGGCGGATAGTTGTCTTTTGACAATCATACCACACATCCTTATTTTTATATAGAGCTATTTAGTGGTGTTTGGTTTAATTATTTTTTTGGGAAAACTTTATTTATTTATTTGAGTTCTATACCTCAAGTGATTATTTTAACGCTGTTATGTTTTCGGTTGCCTAACTTTGTTCCTTTAACTGCGGTGTTATGTATCACAGTTTGATACTAAAATTCATAAATTCCAGCGAAACACCACGTGATATTTTTTCTAAATATGTAACTGAAATGTATTCAACTCAGATACCCTCTAATTACTGGTAAATAAAACATTATGTATGTTTAGTTTAACACCATTTCCGCTCACCCTGTTCAGCTGTCTAAGATGTATTATCATTTATTTAAGTACAGCCGCCCACATTACTATGTCAGACGACTTGATAAAGTTAAGTACTTTGAGCATGTTACAGTTAATGTTAATATTATAAAAAGTAAAATAACAATAATACCGAAATCGAAGGAAAATTCAAAACGTTCAAAACGGAAAGTACCTTATCAAATGGCAAAATCAAAAGCTGAAACATATCAAACGAATGGAAATTAAAACAACTGTCTTATTCCTGACTTGGAACAGACATTTCCTTATGTAGAAAATGGTGGATTAAACCTGGTTTTATAGCTAGCTTAAGCTCTCACTTGTATGACAGTCGCATTAAATTCCATTATATTGACAATAATGTGTGAAAAAAACAAACAGACATAAAAGGTAAAAATGTCAAAAATAGGAGTACAGCAGTCAACATTGTGGTATAATCTTAATCGTTATAAAAACAAACAAATATGTCAACAAAGAAAAACAAAATGGCATATAGACAAAGCACATAAGCATAAATGAAGGACATGAATACAAAATATGACCATAGCACAATAACACAAAGGCGGGATGTATAAGTAATGAGCCACGATATGATACGATATTGCTTGGTTTAATTGTGTTTTGTAAATACCGAATTTGTAAAGAAGTTTTTAATATACTTTACCTGTCGAAAGTCGTTGGATATCTCTATGCACTCGAGCTTCCTCTGTTAAAACACTGACCGCCACGAGGTTTGCTGTTTAATTGGTGCTGAAAGTGGCGTTACACTCAAATTATTAATCAATCAATCTTTCATGTACCCTTTGTCAGTCCACTGATCGTTATAAATATGAAACTGCTTACGATCTCAAAAGTCGGACTAATTCAACCTTGCTACATAATCATGTGCATGTTCAAGGTCAGAAACCTTTACAAAAGTTGTCCTAAGTCATAACTTTGTATTTATGTTTTTCGCAGAATTTTGGTTGATTGCAGATCTTAGATTGTTTCGGTTTTGATTATACTCATATCATTTTATTTAGAATCGAGACCAGTTTAAGTCTTGCCTATTGTTTATACATCTACTTATTGTTTTGTATCAAATGCAACAGGCTCTAATAGTTGATGTGTTTCCCTCGGTTTTGGTTTGTGACCCGGATTTGTTTTCGCTTAATCGATTTATGAAAGATAGCAAAAATCCTTGCGTCTAAAGGCTATGTTTCCGTTTAACCGACCTACCTTTAATTTTCTTAATCCTCAAAGAAGTGTTTTTCTCAAAATTTAGGAGAAGCGATATCAGAGTCTAGTAAATTTATTCTAAATAGACTTTCAACGACCTGCCACATACATCAGAAAAACATACCTTACTTGCGACAGGCATGGCAGGTGCATGTAGAAGTTAGTTGTATAGTATCTATACCGAAGTTTCTGCATGAAAAGTTATGCAAGGTTATGTTAAAGACGGTATGCACTGAGAAACGTCAGGATTGGAATTAGTTCGTGATGAAATAGTACTGGCATTTGGAAAAAAGGGTTCAACGTTTTACGTTTTTATAGGGATTCGGGATTAATTTTAACAGGGTTAACAAGTAATGACAAGGGTTTAGAACTAGTCTGACCAGATTTTTTACAGACGATAATAAACGTGTGGTTGAAGCCAATTTAAACTATTATATATTGTCGAAATCCGGATATGGTGTACAAAAACCTTTGCACCTTTTGTTTGCGGTATACCATCTTTTCCGCAAGTTTATTGTTTTCCATTTATAATTAAGATCCATTTATTACATCGGTGATCCGTTTATTTGGCAATCGCCAATGGCAGTCAGCAGGGTTTAAGAACATCAGTTGTTCGACCTGTTAGTCAAATGCGTTTTGTTAAAATATACTTTTTCACTTTTTTGGTCTTTTGAAAATGTTGTTTGTGCTGTATTTAGACCCCTTTTACAAGAAATTTGTTTTGCATCCACACGTATAAAAATTGCGGTTTTTATCCAACGCAATCATAGGTTTGAACGTTGTTTTCAATTTAGACTTGTTTATATATATATGTATATATATAATTCGTCTAAACATAAACACACAATGAAAGGAGAGCATGCACGAATTTCGAGTGCTTAAACTTCGAGAATGTATATTGTTACCAGTACAAAACAATACCATATTATCTATAAAATTACAACTAAGATCATTTATTTTTCACTTTGGTACTTCATACCAAAATACATTTAATCTTTGCTGAATAGGACAATACAACAAAATATGTAAGACGAATAACTCGCTACAATTTCGATGAAAAAAAAATTATTTGTATTCAAAATTTCTATAAGCTACCAATTTCATATGTAAATCGTACTGAATATACTAGTGCTGAAGTTGGTATGTACCGTGAGCTCAAAAAGCCCCACACCTTTTATAGTATTGGGAAACAATAGAAACACGTCTTTAGATTTATATGATATACATATACTGTGATCTCAGAGAAGCCTACTAGACACATTGTATTGAAAAAAAATACAAACACGTCTCCAAATTTGTATGATACACATGTACCGTGAATTCACAGAAGCCTACTTGACACATTGTAATTGAAACAAAGTATAATAAAAATACAAAACTCCAAGTAAAATTCAAAAGGGGGAAGTCCATTAAAATGGACAAAATCAAACGCTATGTATCAACGAAAAAAGTGAAAAACTACTGCCATAGTTAAATATTTGGTACAGGCATTTTCCGAATACAATGGTGGGTTAAACCAGGTTTTGTAGCTATCTAAACCTGCCACTTGTATGACAGTTGTTTATAGTCTGTTATAATGACAACAAATTTGTAGCAACCCTAACAGAAAACAAGAGAAAGACGTCTTCAGGGTAGTCCACCAGAACCACTGTATTGAAAACAATACAAAATCGTCTTAAAGTTCGTATGATACACATGTACCGTGAGTTTTGGGAAATCCACCAAATACATTTTATTGAAAACAATACAAATGTGTCTTAAGATTTATATGATACACATGAACCGTCAGCTAAAAAAAAAAGCCCACTAGACATATTGTATTAGGAAACTATAGAAACGCATGTCTAGATTTGTATGATACACATGTACCGTGAGTTCATAAATGCCTACCAGACACGTTGTATTGGGAAACAAGAGAAATTTTTCTTTATATTTATACGATACACATGTAGAGTGAGATCAGTGAATCCCATCAGATACATTGTAGCTGAAAACAACAGAAACACGTCTCTAGATTTATATGATACACATGTAATGTGAGCTCACAGAAACCTTACATACATATTGTATTGGGTAATAACAGAAACATGTCTTTAGATTTAAGTGATACACATGCACTGTGAGCTCACAGAAGTCCTACATACATATTGTATTGAGAAACAATAGAAAACGTCTTTAAATTTATGTGATTAATAAGTACCGTGAGCACGGAAATGCACAGCAGACGAATTGTATTCAGAAACAAAAGGAACACATCCAATCCAAAGACTTATCATAGCCATGAACTTCGAATGAACTTACAAGGATTTACGATAACAGTTTCAATCTATTCTTTACTCTGTAAAAATGGAGACGTATATAGTACTAAGTAAAGGTGATCAGATATTTAAAAGAATTAGAGAATATTACTAGGTAGAGGTTATCAGATATTCAAAGGAATTAGATAGAAAGCTGGTCGATTTTGTTTACTTTAAAATTTGCAGAAACATCACAGGAAAAAGTTTGTTACCAGTTTTAGGAATACTTAACAGTTAGGTAACAAAATTACCGAACTCAAATTAAAATTCAAAATGGAAAGTCCCTTATCGAATGGCAAAATCAAAAGCTCAAAACTATCATTCGAATGGAAAACAACTGTCATATTCTGTCTTGGTACATGCATTTCCTAATGAAAAGGGTGGAATAAATCTGGTTTTATAGTTAGCTAAACTTCTCACTTTTTTGACAGTCGCATAGAATTCCATTATATTGACAACGATGTGTGAGCTAAACAAACAGACATAATATGTAAAAATGTCAAAAATTGGGATACCGCAGTCAACATTGTTTTATAATCTTAATCACTATACAAACAAACAACAACTATGTCAATTAAGAAAAACAAAAAGTCCTGTAGACACTCTATAGACAACGCACATATTCAAAAATAAAAGACAAGTATATAAAAAAAGACCATAGCATAATAAAAATCAGCACAATGAGGGATGTAGTATAATACCGTGCCACGTCAAAAGGATATTACCCAAAAATGGACTAAACGGTAAAGGTTAAAAATAAACAAAGACAAATAAATAGAACACTATAAAACGTAATTAAGATGATAAACCACGAAAGTACCTAGAACACTTTTGTCAAATTCGAGGATTACGTCTAAAAAAGAGGCGGAGGAAGCCGTGTCTGTGTCGTTTCTGTTTCCAGTTCTTGACGATATATTAATGGAACCCAATCAGAAAAGTTTGGATTGTTAATGGAAAGAACATCATCAATATATCTGAATGTGAAATTAAATGATCTGGCTTCGAATGCGTCTTAAAATTTGTATAATATACATGTATTGTGAGCTCAAGGAAGCCCACCCGACCCATTGTATTGAAAACAAAACAAACGCATCTAAAGATCAATTTAATACACATGTACTGCGAGCAGATAGAAGTTCACAAAGCTGCATTGTATAGGGAAACAATAGAAACGCGCGTTAAGACTTATATGCTACATTTGAACCTGTAGCTCAGGGTAGCCCATCAGACACATTGTATTTGGAAACAATAGATCTTTTTCTGAAGTTATGTATGCTGAAACAATAGAAACGCGTGTTAAGATTTATATTATACACATGTTCCGTGAACTCATAGAAGCCCGCCAGACACCTTGAATTGTGTAAAAATAGAAACGCGTCTTTGGATTTATGGGATACATGTGAACCGTGAGCTAAGAGAAGTCTTGCAGACACAGTGTATTGGTAACAATAGAATCCCTTGTTTAGAATTATATGGTACACATGTACCGTGAGCCCAGAGATGCCCACCAGACATATTGTATTGGTAACAACAATAACAAGACTTTCGATTCATATGATACACATTTACTGTGAGCTCAGAGAAGCCCACCATACCCAATGTTGTCGGAAACAACAGACACACGTCATTATATTTATAGGATACACATGTACTTTGCCCTCAGAAATGCCTTCCAGACATATTGTATAAAGTAACAATAGAAACAAGTGTTTAGATTTATATGATACACATGTACCATGAGCTCAGGGATGCCCACCAGACACATAGTATTGGGAAACAAGAGAACGTTTTCTATATACTTGATGATACACATGTACTGTGAGTTCAGTGAAGTCCACTAGACACATTGTAACTGAAAACAATAGAAACAAATCTTTAGATTTATATGATAGCTCAGTGAAGCCGAACAGACACACTGTATTGGGAAACAAGATAACCTCTTCTATATATGTAAATGATATGCATGTATTGTGAGCTCAGTTAAGTCCACGTAACTGAAAACAATAGAAACACGTCTTTAGATTTATATGATACACATGTACTGTGAGCTCAGTGAACCCCACCAGACACATTGTAACTGAAAACAACAGAAACGCGTCGCCTGACTTATGGGATACACATGAAACGTGAGCTAATAGCCCATTAATTAGACAGATTATAATGAAAAACAATACAAACATGTAGAAAGCCAGCAGACGAATTGTATTGAGAAACAATAGAAACGCATCCAATCTTAAGACTTATCATAGCCATGAACTTCCAATGAACTTTCAAGTATTGACGATAACAGTTTTAATCTATTCTTTACTCTGTAAATATAAAGGCGTAAATAGTACTTAGTAGAGGTGATCAGATATTCAAAGGAATTAGAAAGTAGGCTGGCCGATTTGGTTTATATTTGCAGAAACGTCACAGGAAAAAGTGTGTTAGAATACCAACTGTATTTGTCTCCTTTCTATACATGACAGTTTTGATTTTAATCATATTCACCTCCAAATGCATACCGATAAAAAAGAGAGTGATGTATTTGAGAGTCACTTAAATGAAAAATGCATATTATACATTTTTTAAATCTGCTTAATTTCCATCAACCTTGCCAAAACGATTAACAATTCCTATGCAACCTCTCAAAAACAGTAATCGGGTTCTTTTTATTGATAGGATTAGCAAGCAATATATTTTTCTAAGCGTATTAATTCTAATAATATGTTTCTTAACGGATTAGTTCTCAGATAAATATCATGCCAATGTTTAATTAAATGTAAAACATCAATAACTTGACTTAATAGGAACATTTTTGTTTGTTTCCTGCGCACATCTGCCCTAAATGATAATTAAGTACCGTTTTAACATTTGTTTTTTTCCAGGAAACATTACCAATAGTTTTTATAAAGAAACAATGACCGTAGTTTAACTTGGTGAATTGTACTTAAATTGCGACTAATTAGTAATTTCCTTTTTGACACGATAGTGATTACGTATTAAGGAAACAATTATCGTTTGAAAAAAAAATTATGATAAATTATGATTACTTACGGACAAGTTCAATTTGAAATGCATGTTATTATATCTCAAGGTTGTATTCAGTTGATATTTATCTGTTTTGCTTTAGTTGGAATTATAGGATATATTACCTGTTCAGGTAAGTACAATGCATTTACAATGGAGAGTGATTCAGTCATATTTTGTCGCAACCACGGGAAAACGATCGAATATATATTTGTATAATACTGTTCTGGCTGTGAGTCAAACCCCAAACTAATAGAAAAAGCCCAATATAAACAGTCAAACACAATACAAGATATATCGCGTAGAATCCTATACCACTCAGCCAAAATAAGAAATACAAAAGGAGGGAATAACTTGCATTTGTTCAGCTTTTTTATGTATAACATTATAAAACAAAATATAAAGTAATTAGGCAATTTTCGCCAGAAACAATGTCGAAAAAAACACCAGAAGCGCTTTTAATTAAATTAAAAGGTAGTAAAAAAATACCAGACTCTAAGGTAAATTCAAAAAGGAGAAGTCTAAAAATCTGACAAAAATAAAACGTTATTAATCAACGAAACGAGTGAAAGACAACTGTCAAAATCCTGACTTGGTACAACCAAAGAATATTCCGAAGACAATTGTGGGTTTAACCTGGTTTAATAGATAGCTAAACCTCTCACTTACATGACAGTTGTTTATAGTTCCGTTATATTGACAAAATTGGGTAAGCAACCTAAACATACATAATAGGTTAAAGTGACAATAACTGACATAGAGTATATCATTATTAAAAAAATTGTTATCACTGGACAGCTCATTTACGAAAAAAAGATTAAGTTTCATTTTGTAAACAAGTAACTATAAATAATATGCAAACACAAAGCATATTAACTGAAAATTCTGAACTCAAATTTAAATTCAAAAAGAGTAAGTCCATAAAACAAACTATTAAAAAAACCCAAAACTTGACATATCAACCGACAAAACGACCGAAAAATAATTGTTATACTACTGACTTGATACAGACATTTTACGAAGAAAATGGTGGGTTAAACCTGGTTTTACAGCTAGGTAACCCTCCCACTTGTATGACAATTAGATATAGTTCCGTTATATTGACAAAAATAGTGTAAGCAACCCAAGCAGAAATAATTGGTTAACGTGACAATAATTGGCACCCACCAGCGAAAATTGTATAAAGATACATCATAGATATATAATAATATAACTAAATTAAATAATAATAAGAAAAACAATGTGCTTTTTATTAATTTTAGGTTTGTCTTTAGTCAGTTCATGATGAGAATTTACAAATATAGTATTACATGTAGATATAGGGTATAATACGTCAATGAGACCGTGATCTATCGTAAAAAAATCAAAGGAAAGCTAAAGGCTAACATACGGTACTAAATGATAAACAGGTGTTTGAACAATTCGTCAAGCTCTTAATCGTTTACCTAAGTTTAACAGAAAAATAATTGTGATTATATTTAGCAGAAAGAAAAAAAGATATAACTTTACATTCCTATTCCTGAAAATTACATTTTCCTCCATTCAAGGCATTTGGAATAATTGTAACCTAAATTACATTTTTGAATTATGAATGTATGATACTGTTTTCTTAACAATATAGACAACACTTTATTATCAAACCTCAGATGCATAATAGTTCAAGAGGACATAATATATACACATCAACATTTGTATGATCAATTATATATACACAAATAATAATTTATTTTGTTGATTCAATAGTCAAATACACCAAAATGTCAATTTACACATTATTATAACATTTAACTCAAAGAGACAAACAAAAATATATATATCGTGTACGTATTTTTAAGAATGTTGATTAGTTTTTGTATAGTTAAACATGACAAAATATTAAAAGTTGTTTTAATTTGTATTCCCTTGGGTTTGCAGTATGATGTTGTAGTATATATTTGTTTCAAAGGTTTCAGAAAAAGAGGGATAATTAATGTCCTTATATCAATCATGTGCCACAGTGTGTTTTCTTTTTTAGACTTTTTGATAGTTTCCTCAAAACGTGGTCTTCAAGAATTCAGTCTGCAAACTTTCAATTTGAGACGGGATTTGTATTCAGATACTCAAACATTTGCTGTTTCTTCCCTGTTTTCCAAGGGTTTCATTTTCTGGGTAGAAGAAAGTGTGAAAGATTACAAAATTAAAAGGTTAGACTACAGCATATTATAATAATGTGAACTTAAATATTTTTGAAAAGTAGATCTTAATTTTGCGATTTCCTAGGCCAAACTTTTTCGTGAGGGTCCGTATCCTTTATCATATGGCATTCTAATCTAATCGTCCTCCAACCCGGTCTACCAACTTTGCAGAATTAACTTGTTGGATTTACTGTTAATTTGTTCAAAACAAATGATACATTTACCATTTGGTTTTTTAATCAAACTACAACTAAACAATTGAATATTGCAATTGAATTACTGAACATACATATTTGCAATATAATTGTTATATACAAATCTTTGTAAAACTTGATCAACCTGTAAACACTTATAAATTAACTAAGCTTATCAACATGATTACTTAATAAGATATTTTCCAAATAAACTAAAAATGACTTACGACATTTTATTTACATAAGATGATCATCTGCTAACGGTGTAGGTAGTTCCAATGTTCATCGATGAGCTCACTATGTGTCTAGCCGTGAATAAAATTAGTTTTGTCCTTATAAATTGGGAAAACAATAGAAAGGGGATTCCAAAAAGGTAAATAATTGGGCATGTCCTGTATAATTTTTTCATAAATGATATAGTTTTGGTTATAAAAAAGTGTTTACTTTTTAATGATTCTGATGATAACACCTTGTTTATCAAATACAAATTATGATAACCTGATTAAAACCCTTAAACGAGAATGTTGGGAACCTTATGGACTAAAATAAATAAAATGAAAGCAAACATTGACAAATTTTAGGCGATTGCTATTGGTAAGAAAACCCATTATTTAAATCCTGTTTTTAATACCCAGGATGGTATAATCTCATGTGACGATTGTGTCTTACTTCAAAAATATAGGCTTAAACTTATATGTTAACTTTCATGTCCAAACATTATGTAGAAAAAACATTTTAGAAAGTAAACATTTTAAAAATAATTGGTATTTATTTATCTACACTAATCAAATTAGCTATATTTCACACCTTTATACTTTCGAATTTTATTTTTATTCAAAATAAAACAGAAAAAAATTCAGAAGAGGGTTCTGAGATTTAAATACAATGATTATCTTTCAGATTATACATGTAATACATTGCTGGGTGTAGCTCAGATGCCCTCCCTTACAATTAGACACATGAGAACGTGAGAGACTTTTAAATCATAAACAGCCATCAAATGGGCCAGTTGTAAATTAAGAATATATATATATGTTTACCTATTTCTATTTTTGAATTACCTGTACCAACAAATTTTGTATTGCTTTGAGATTTTTATTATTAGACAATATTTTTCTAAAATGTGCCTGACAGTTTTTGTTACTAACTTTGCTTGAATTGTATTACTGTAGATGTTTATGTTTTCATTATCGGAAATAAGCTCTTGAGAGCTTGTGTTTTCTGTGGTGTCTAAGCTGTACTTTAAACAAATTAATAAACATTTATACATTACTTTAATAATTAATAAGTTAAATAAAATATAACATTCATCATCGTATTTTAGGGCGACTTATCTACCGGGAACACTTGTTAATCAAACAGTTATTATTGACCATGTTTCGTCCATCGGTGATATAGAAGTTGACTGGATTCACGAGAATCTTTACTGGCTTGATCCAGGGAGATCTACAATCCAGGTCTGTAGGCTTAATGGGTCTCATATCAAGACGGTGTATAAAGATAAAGCTCTGCAGATGAGTGACTTAGCTTTAGATCCTTATGAAAGGTATGTTTTTATTTTGTAAAAAAGTTAAAGTCGTCGACCAAAAAAGAAACACTTTTAGAACATATCAAATTATTTATCATATATACATTGACAAGCTTTATTTATGGTATAATGCACTATCGTGGACAAACATTAATAGTATATAAAAAAATTACTTTTAGTTTTATGTGCTTCATATAACAGTTAACAACATTAACTGTATAGCGAAAAACATTGATCATGTGGAACAAGATAAAAGTTTGGCCTTTACAAGTTTACTGAAAAAAAAATTCACAAATTTCAACTTTGAATAAAGAGTCCGGAACGTAAATTAGTTTGATTGACAATTACTGTTGGCTTCATTAAAAGAATGTAATAATATATATTTCATGCATTTATTTGACCAAAACCATAAAACATTCACTATCCATGACATTACATAGATATAAAGAACAAGTACACATACATATATTATGAAAATTATAATAACAACGAAAATATACATGTATCGGTGGCTACATAAATTAAATATCTTCCGTATAGACCACTGATTCTGATGCAAGGAAAGTTCAAAATATCAATCATCGATAAATATAAAATCATTTAAAAGCTGGGAGGGATGGTTAAACAATTAGCCCGATTACTCTAAAGGAATCTAACGTAATGCCGAAAAGAACAATTCACTTCAAAATGCAGAGTTATGAACACAATTCAAAACTCGGGTAATCGTGAATAATAAAATGATAAGCCAAATACCTTAAACATATGTAAACAAATTTGCAACTAAATAAGTAGTTTTTTGTGAAGACAAAAAGAATGATACAATACAATACAATACAATACAGAAACATTTGCTTTTTCATAAATATCCTGGGAGCTATAACATGTTTAAATGCTGAAACAATAAATATAAGATTCAATTTATTTATATGTACCGAAAAAGAAAAAAAGATGTGCTTGTTTTTTTAATATCTATTCAGTTTTTCTTTCTATTCTTTATTCCAATTTTATACAGATGGATGTATTTGGCTGATTCTAGTGAAGTTCCGAAGATCATCCGTATTGGGATGGATGGAAGTAAACAACAGGTTCTTGTAAAGACTAGTATAAGTGCACCAAGTGCTATTACAATAGGTATACTAGCTTATACCTTTTTGTTATATGTCACCAGATTTACTGGAATGGTATGAAGGTACAGCCTGCATTGTAAAAACATGAAAATAAAATGCTACGTTGATTCTAATATTAATACAAATGCATCATGTATTTATATTTATATTATACTATGAACACATATCATTATGCCGTGCAAACATATAAGTTACGCAAACAATATTTCTATGTTTACTGCCATTTTTCTACCAGTTGTCTGATCGCTATTTTTGTCATGCTGATTACTTATTTTGGGATGGAAATCAATAAATCAAATAAATGTTTACTGGAATGGTAAGAAGGTACAGCTTGCATTGTAAAAACATGAAATAAAATGCTACCTTGATTCCAATATTAATACAAATGCATCATGTATTTATATTTATATTATATTATGAATACATATTATTATGATGTGCAAACATATAAGTTACGCAAACAATATTTCTATTTCTACTGCCATTTTTCTACCAGTTGTCTGCTCGCTATTTTTGGCATGCAGATTACTTATTTTGGGATTGAAATAAATTAATCAACTGTGGTCCAATCACATGTAGTCTAATTACCTGGTGTATTTATGTTTAACAGCTATAATTTATTTATGATAGGTGCATTTCTCCATATTGTTTCTTTTGTTCTTGTTTTTTCCCTTACTTTACGCCATTTTCCTCGTGCTAAATCAAGGGGGCGTTGTGATCGTTGCTATATAAATCAAGCTGGTACAGAATCCGGGCTTCCTAAGCCATAACCAAGCAGTGGAGCATACGAACCCTTTAAGCTAAAGAGCATCAAAAGACACAGAGGCAATTACTGAACCAAAGTGAGGTGGTACGGAACTTATAAAACATAAAGCAATATATTTCACCCAAATTCCGGGAAACTTCATTTAAAATCACGCATTTCTTGACTTTATGCAAGTGCAAGAGGGTCTGTCTCCAAATTTGGAAAAATCTTGGAATAGCACAAAATATTATAGATTTTGCGATATTTTTAACCAAAGTTCAGAAATTGTTTAGGTCGTAATTTAAACACAATTTATAGTAAAAAAGATTTCCTATTGGAATTACAATTTCCTTGAAAGATTTCATAGAAACAATTCTAATACTTGGGAAGTTTCACCAAATCTCCAAATCACCAAATTTCCAAATTAGGAAATGCATCAGATGATAGTTTTGTTCATTGTTATTATTTAATAATGTGATATTCACTTTGCTTGAATAATGTATATCTGTTGGTATTTATGCCTGACGCAAAAAGATTAATTGTTATCTATTTAAGAATTATCTCCATTATGTTTTACAAAATCCATGTATTTAGTTTTGATGTTATATTTGTTATTCTCATCGGATTTTGTCAAATATCTTATCGTTTGTAGTTGTAAATCTTATTTTTTACTGTTCTATTCGTGTGTTACGGTAAAGATAATTAATCACCCAGTTCATTTATAAGATTTTAGTTTGGGTCAACTAAATTCATACGATGTATTTGGTTTACAGTTTGATTTAGAAGAAATACCGACATAGCTTGATAATACAATTAATTGTCTAATTAATACCACAGTTTTATATTAATAAGTATTGTAATTTTCATTGTTATTAATACATGTTATATCAGTATTACAAACCTAATCTTGAACTCTATCCTATTTTTTGGAAATTTATAGAAATTTAAATGTGACGTCACATTGCGCGTCGATTTCTTCGGCTAACATACAATACTTTGTTCGGCTGTGCCTTTTATGTGCTGATTTAGGTTGTTTTACGTATTCGTTTTCATTCTGTAGTTAGTCACCACATCGGTGTTAACATGTATATCTATTATATAGTCATTTTTATAAATTTACTGTTTGCAAAAGTATGAATTATTCTAAATACTTAGGATTTTCTTATTCCAGTTATATAACCTTAGCCGTATTTGGCACAACTTTTTGGAATTTTTGGTCCTCAATGCTCTTCAACTTTGTACTTGTTTTGGCTTTCGAACTATTTTGATCTGAGCGTCACTGATGGGTCTTATGTAGACGAAACGCGCGTCTGGCGTATTAAATTATAATCCTGGTAACTTTTGAAAGCTATTATTTGTGTGTGTCTCTGTCCTGTATGTTCTCCCATTTATTTGTATTGTAGTCCTGTCATGTAATCTTGTCTTTTTAATGTTATATTTAACATTGCCATAAAAGCGGGAGGTTTGGCTAGCCACAAAACCAGGTTTTTTTCTTAAAATGTTCTGTACCAAGTCAGGAAAATGGTCATTGTTATATTATAGTTCGTTTCTGTGTGTGTTGCATTTTAGTGTTGAGTTTCTGTTGTGTCGTTGTTCTCCTCTTATATTTGATGTGTTTCCCTTAATTTTAGTTTGTAACCCGGATTTGTTTTTTTCTCAATCGATTTATGAATTTCGAATAGCGGTATACTACTGTTGCCTTTATTTAGCCTGAGCCCACAATTATTTATTTAATCGACCGCAAACCATTTTCGCTACAATATTTTATTTTAAATATCTTTTTAGATAAAAAGCAACACAGGATTTATTGGGTAGATGAAAAGCTTCATGACATCAAATCTTCAAAGTTTGATGGGAGTGACGTCAAAGTTATTATTAATTTACAAACAGACATGAACAGTTCCTTTGAGCTTGCTGTATTTGGTTCTTATGTTATATTTGCGAATTACAAATCAGGCTCTCTCCAAATGATCAACAAAACAGAAAATAAACATCAGTCGAAGCTTTATCAAATAGGAATCATAAATAAGCCATATGGATTGGAAGTATTTGGTCAAACTGAGAAAGGTATATGTTGACGTATTATTTTCTTCATAAAAATAACAACAGTAATCATTGTTCAATAAAATCCTTGATGAGCATTGCGCATATGAATTAATTATCAAAGGTTTTGCTATTATATTTTTAAAAACGGATTAACTTAATACTACTTAGAGAGTGCTTAGATTTTGAATCATTTAGTTATTAAACAAGCCATGTGCATATATAGGTATTCAAACGACATATTGGTCCGAAACACGCGGTATTTATATTTATCCTAAGAAATCTACAGTCTATAATCGTTATTTTAAAAACTTAGTTCTTTCGTTGCAACTGTCTTACAAAAAAAACATAGACAATTTTTCTTTGCAATCTAATTGTCTCAATTGACACTAATGATGGTTACAGAAAGGCATGTATAACAAATCAGTTTAGGCAACAGTAGATGTTCGGATATCTTTAAACGTGGACAAATGAAACTTTTAAAACTGTGAAACAGTTATAAATGAATGTCCTTCTTCAATCTGTATATGTTTCACTATCATAAAAAACAACATTTTATTAATTCCATACCGTTTTTATGCAATTCTGTCTGTTGTTTAATAATTACTTTATATTTGTAATAATTATATTTGATATGTATCCATCAGGATGTAATTATTGTGGTATCAATAACGGAGGGTGTCGTTATTTATGCTTGCCGTCACTAAGACTGACGTTACATAGCCGTTCGAATAAATGTGTATGTCCGGATTTGAATGGCCAACAATGCATTGCAAGAGGTATTTGACCAATTAAAATTCTTTATATTTCATAAACATATAAAATAAATAGAAATGTTTAAAAATGTTTGCAACTCTTGTTTTTGACTTTTTATCAGATATTCGGATTTCTCTAGATTTATCTATGTAGTGCCAATGAAAAATTTGCCTGCCTACCCCTTCTTTTCTTTTAATTTTGTATAGTTAAAAAAGCCATTTTGTAAATCTTATAAAATCCTTGTTTTTTTTCACAATTTTTGAAAAAAAAGGTGTCAATATTGAATGTATGAAACATCTAGAGAGAATCATTTCCGCCAAATTTTCAATGGATTATATCTCAAATACAAGGACACAGACCTGCTTTTTTTCTACTTTTTAAGTTCCATTATGTATATACTTTCAATTTATAACAGTCTTTTAAAAAGCTTGTTATTTTGAAACAGAGGACCGAACATCCTTTTATGTACTTGTTTGTAATTTAATTGCTGATTCGTTGTATACAGTTGTAGTGCATTGTTTACATTGCAACGATTAAACGATAATTTTGTATTATGAATAAGTCCTCTGATTCACATGAATATTAACTTCTGTTAAATAATACGTGTAAAAATCAGATAAAGCTTTCGATGAACTAGTTTTGGCTACACAAACATTAAGCGCTTTACAAAAATAATAAAATCCTGGTAGGATTGCAGTAGATTCTTTCTAATTGAATATCACTTACATGTAATACTAGAAATGTATCTCATTTTATTATACTGATCGCTTAAAACAGTGTCGAAAGCTTCTCATATAGGACTGATCGTCTGATGGCAAATGTTTCATGCATTTTAGGACGAGAAACAAAAATCAAGAATAACGACAAAAGTTTTCCTAGGTCGATCGGGATGACGGGCCGTCAATTTTGAATGCAAATGGAAAATTACTGTACGTTGAACTAACAATGAAGGTTGGATCTATTTCAAAAGAATCAATGATTCATTACTTTACAAATCAAATTATTATTATGTAATATAAAGATGAAAAAAATGATATTGTATATCAAATTATTTTTACAGAGGAACAGGGTAGAACGGAAGACATGACATATTGTCAGCGGATCCGCAATAGCGCAACAGGAAATTGCCAGTATCCTAAATGTACCCCCAATGGCGCCTTCGAAGCCTTACAGTGTGACCTTATCGAAGGAGTAAAGACATGCTGGTGTTCCGATTTATTGGGAAACATAATTCCCGGAACCAAAACGGCTGATTCAAATATACCAGATTGTTATAAAGGTTTTATTATACTTGTCATAATAGGACTGAGACTATTAGCGACACATTTCACTTATATTTATTATACAACATTGCTAATTTATTCTTAATTTTTAAATTCCTGATGATGAGATCAAATAGATGTATGCTAAAGTACGCTAAAGTACTAAATTATATTAAAATTAATATGAATCATGAATGGATGGGCGGTCGTTCGGTTGAATGTAGATGTTAAGCGAATACTTTTAAATTCTCCTTAGACCATGAAACTGTTATGAATCATGTATCACAAGATGTGTTACTTCATTAAGTACCATTCAACCAGAGCAATGAACGCATATCATGTGGGTACTCATTGTTCTAGATGGTGTATCGATAAGTCTTTTACTGACTCCTACAATATTGTACCGAGCTGAAAATAAACAAAACACCGATTTTTAAGTCTTTGCCTTCGCCATACAAGAAATTAAATCCGCGAACTCTTAATTTTGAGAACAAGCTACCAGGAGATTGCCAAGGCGGATTAAGTTGAGCACGAGGAAACTGTTTAACAATAATAACACATCGTTTTAATTGATGAGTGTAGACTCGTACCATTTCATGTCGAGTTCGATTACCACAAGATGTAAAGTCTATAAAATATAAATATGGAAAACAAAAATCTAAGATAAAAAACACAAATCAGAAAGGCATAATGATCCTTTTTTTTTGCTTTCAATCTTTTTATCGTTTTTTAAACTTAAATTCTTTTATAACAGAGAGGCGAAAGATACCGAAGGGACATTCAAACTCATAAGTCGAAAATAAACTGACAACGCCATGGCTAAAAAAAAGACCAACAGACAAACAGACAAACAATAGTACAAAAAACACAACATAGAAAACTGAAGACTGAGCAACACGAACCCCACCAAAAGCTGGGGGTGATCTCGGGTTTTCCAGAAGGGTAAGCATATCCTGCTCCAGATGTGGCACCCGTGAAATATGCACAAACTGTTAGCGTGAATCGATAATTTTCTGATTTCGACGAAAGATGTTGTTATTATCTGAGTGTTATTCAATGAAATAATATATATTTGTAAAGATAAATCAATACTTCTAAGCTGTGCGTGTGCGTTTGTAAATATTTTTCGTGCAAGATAAACGTTAGTTTGACATTGTATTTAGAAATTGAAATAAAAACCTTCTTTTTTCTTATTATTTTAACAGGGAAAAATTTGAAGAATTGTTTATTCAGTTCAGTTCTGTTCAAAAGAGAGTTTAGAACACAACACGAACCAATGTGCACAGCCACTGGAGATTTTGAGGAAATGCAATGCAATCAGCAGGATTGTTGGTGTGTGGATACAAATGGCAAAGAGCATAAAGGTTCTCGTGTGGCACGTCCAGCAACTCCATCATGTAAAGGTACACATTAAAAGGAAATGTACATATTGCGATTTCAAATATAAATCACTGAATATGGCGACATGGAGTTACGGTCAATTTTCCTGTACTCGTTTCATTCACGACGTCACAGTCGGAAATTTATTGAAACGTTGCTGACTTTGAGCATTGCCGAGTCTAAGTTGTATATTTAGATTTTTCAATGACTTTTCCAGGACTTATGTATACTTCGAACACAGTAGAAATTTTATTCAGCTATAAACATTGCTATAGGGTGCAATTCAAAACTGTGTGACAATCTTTACAGGCCTTTGCAAAATGATGCATCGAATGACATCGTCAATCAAACCAAAGTTAATTTAAAAGAGATGAAAGACATAGCTTAAAATATCAGGCAGAATTTTTTATGGTTTAGATTGTTTGAAAATAATTTTCTAAATTCTTATAAATAATTTGTCAAAATGGACCACAATTATAGTTTTGAGCTATATTCAGACGTTTCTTTAATGTAGGTAAACGTTCAGAAATACGACATTATGTTGCTAAAAACCAAACGTTTACATAATTTTGTGAAACTTTGAATTAAGTGAAGATTGAAAGACTTTTTAAAATAGCCTGGTGTGAAAAATACTTTACGTCTATATTGTTAAAATTGCAACTATAATTTCTCAATGATAATGATGTTGCTCAATTTGCTTTTTAATATCATTAACATATAAAATGTAATGCTTCCTTACACTTGCTAAGATATAAATAGAAATGTCAAATATTCTGCCAATGAAAATAGATTAATTTCGGAAAATAATACACAAATAAACCAAAAGGAATTATATTTTTGTGCACATCAATGTTCTATGATTTCTCATAGCGATTACAAAAGTTATTACGACAAAACCAACAACTAGTCAATTGATTTATATCAAACTACGGTTTATCATACATTTCGTTAATTATGACTCTCCGTCTCTCTCTATCACACA
Source organism: Mytilus coruscus (assembly GCA_017311375.1). Taxonomy (NCBI): domain Eukaryota; kingdom Metazoa; phylum Mollusca; class Bivalvia; order Mytilida; family Mytilidae; genus Mytilus; species Mytilus coruscus. Next base: position 4,584,166 of record CM029602.1, on the reverse strand, counting down.
AACACACACATACTCCTAACCATTGTACACTATATACTCGAATAGTAACCTTTATCAGGTTCGCTGAAGTCCAATTGGTGCGTGGAAGTAAAACAAATTGCAAACTTAGCAGTCCCAACCGTCTAAGGTCCTAAGTTGAGGCAGTTGCAACTTGGCGTAAACAACAAAAAATAATCAGGAATATAAGATTTAAAATCCAATACATATATATTTTTTTCGATATCAGATAAGAATATACATCATTTGTAAAATTTCAAGACACCTTCTTGTTAAAATGTATTTGTGTCAAATTTCAGAAAACTACAAAGTACATTTAACTGCAGTATCCATTGCTCTCTTTTTGTGTGTTATATTTGCGATCTTGGCGTAAGTTAATTTATTTAAGTACTAATACATGTGATTAAAGGTAATTGGGTATATCATGAATACAACAAATCCTGAAATATAATTTGTAAAACAAATCAAACCGGTAAGAATTATCCTGCTTGAGATGTCCCTTAGATGTACAGTACTGTAATTCCTAAACTTGATCAATCTGATCAATCTACTATAGGCAATTACAAAAAAGGGTATCAACAAAATAAAATAAACAGAAATGGAACACAATCATCTAGCAGAAACACAATAATTATCAGCATAAAACATTCTTTTTAAAACGTATGTCTATACTAACCATTAGTATCATTATGCATGAAAGGAAGGATCATAATCGGAAGTCTATTCCTTACTGCATTTGCTTCAAATTATATATAATTGAACTATAACGTAAGGATATAGTGCATGTATTCTTTGTATAAAAGTATGAATTTATCTATGTAAGGTTATACAATCATGTTTAACAATTTTGTTATTTCATAACTAAAAGACACTACTAGTATTTTCAATATTGTCAATTATATTGTTTATTGAATGTTTAATAACGAATGAATCATTTACTAATTGTATATAATAATCTATCATGATCTATTGAATATTAGAAAATGATAACAAAAGGAGATCTGATATGACTGCCAATGAGAAAACGATCCACCAGAGTTCAAATAATGAAGATATACGCAATTATAGAGCACCATACGGACTTCGACAATTAGAAAACTTGACCAAAATGGAAAATGACAAAAATACCAATTGATAACAATATATGAATAATTTTGAAAAAGACCATGACCTATTGTATAATAATATAAACGGTACCAATTTTACTGTACCGGATGCTCATTTCGACAATGAATGTCTCTTCAGTAAAGCTCGAGGTCATATTTGAAAACCCAAAACTTATTATAAAAATGAAGAGTCTATAAACCGAAAAGGACAAAAACTGTAGCCAGAGCCTGGCAAGGAATCAGAGCTTTGCATGATGGATATATATTCCTTAATCTAAAATAATTAATAATTTTCTTAAATTTTGTAACAGAAAATTTCGAAATGACATGAAAACAAACAACAATTCACGCAGTACTACATTGAAAACTTAAAACATCATTATTGATCAAAACTACCCCAACAAAAACTTGGATGTGTACATAGCAGTTACGCTTTTGAATGGATTCTAAACTGACGCTTTTAGACATTAATATTTTATTTCGTAATTTTGAAAATAAATTCTCTTGTAGTGATTTTTAACACAACAGAAATAACTATAAATCGTATCATCACAGACACCACAAATGTTTAAATCAAAAGTTTCAATTTCAATGTATAGAGGGGTGCATTAAAAGCTATCTTGTTGGGGGAAAAAAGAAAAAAAAACCTTGTTCAAACTATATGAAGAATTATGTTAGAAGAGGCAGGAACAAACTGGCTATGATTAAATTATATAAAGATGTTCCTCTCTCTACGCTTATCATTTGTTATAGTTTTTAACAAGTTTTTTCTGAATCAGTTATTTTTCTTGTTAAATATTCAAGCAAAAGTATTTTTCTAAGATTTAAATCTCATATATTTATCAGGAAAAATACATAAATGTTAAAAAAACAATCTGATGAAATCGAATAACTCCAAAAGTATTCAGATGGTTTTACGGATAATATAAAAATATGGAAATGCGGTTTCAAGTGTCACATGTCAAACGAAAAAACAATTGCCTGACTTAAGTGACAAAACTAAAAACGAAAAAGACTACTGCAGAATAACACATATAAAAATGTGGTGGGGTTAAACATGTTTGTTAGCGTTTCATCATTCCAATACACGGGACAGTGGGGTAACAGCATAACATAAGAACAACCCGTAGAAATCAGTCGGAAATGTATTAACTCATTAGATTGGCAAGAATCTGAAAAAAACAAATTCACATGAAGACCGAAGAGTACTCGCAGTTAATGAAAGTTTATTCAAAAACATCAGCAAATAAATAAATCTTTTTCTCCTAGACTAATGTATGGATCAGGTAAAATCCAACTGATTTAATGTAAACTCTTCATAAACAGTCCGAGCAAAGCATGACCTTGTAAAATGCTAAAATATAAGTATATGGTTTCGATTGGATGTGGGACCATAAGTTTTCATAACTGTATAAAGATACAGATGTATCTATGTTTTTATTTATTAAAAACAAAAGTATTTGTACCGATAAAACAAAATTCAAAGAACTAACCACGGTGCTAAACAGATATCCTTTAAATTTGAATTTAGTCGAAGGATTAATCAATGTGTTGACATTGACTTACGGGCTTTATAATCAACATCACATTAAAAAATGGGATTTGATATCCCGTTTGTGATCAGAAGGTACAGACAAACTTCCTAACCAAATCTTTGTATCTACGAATTAATTGAATAATAGCTCTCAGTATTCAGATTTTTAAAATTCTATTATAATATGATTTCGAATGACAAATTTAGGAATTATACACAAAATATTGACTTTTTACTTCAATGTTCAGAAGATATATTTTCTATTTTGCTCCATCCACCGATATTATTTGAATAAATTTAGGTTTTGCATCCAGCGAAGGCAACGAAAAAACCCTAACACTTCTTCCATACGTGACCAAGCACAGATTTACCCTGAAATTCAGACACATCACTATGATGAAATCACAGACTTGGATGATTCTCACAGTCTTGCTGACGTTTCTCACAGTCTTGATGACGGTGTATACGAAACTCCACGGTTAACCAATAAAAAGGCACCCAGACGAAAGAACTCCGATGAAGACGATCTTGGATATCTAAAGCCACATACTTATTACAATAGCATTGTCACTGTCGTTAAAAAGTTTAATCAAGACAAAGATACTTCAGAACTTAAAAGAAACAAATATGGATATACAGCTCCCGTGAAAATTCATGAAAAGGAGAAGATACAACAGAAAACAAATAGATCTCAGAAAAGAAACACAGCTGGATGTGCAATTCCGATGAAAGGAGAACAAACGTATAAGACAACTTCAGAAAAATCTTCTCCATTTGTTGAAAATTCCTTGTGACACTGTCGACGGTAAAAACATTGACTTCTTGTTTCTTACATTTTAAACCTACCATTGATGAACAAATAATAGAAACTAACAAATAAGATGAACTGCATGATTGCAAAAAGCTATGTTAGACCAAATCAAACTGTTCACTTAAATTGGGATATTTTGGCGTATCACTATTTTAAATGTTTGTCCAAAAAGAATAGATTTTAAACAAGGTGTGTTAGTTTGACAGATTCAATCATCTTTTTCAAGAGAATGTATTGACAAGTGTTCAATATACATACTTTTTTTAAATCAGCATACACAGGCAAATTTTGTAAGTATTACGTGAAATTTACATCAATCTAACGTGAAAAATGTCATGTGAAATTCACCTCAAACGAGCATATATGTGAAACTCACGTGAATATCACATAAGAAATTTTCACGAAATGCCTATACCAAGTAAGGAGTATGACTGTTGCTTTTCATTCGTTTAATGTGTTTAAGCTTTTGATTTTGCCATTTGATAAGGGACTTTCCGATTTGAATTTTTCTTGGAGCTCGGTATTTTTGTTATTTACTTTTTTTTAAATTTTGATGTTATTTCGAAAATGCACGTAAATTTCACGTCTATTTGTGAATACTTCATGTAAAGTTCTAATTGTGTTTTATATATTTGTGTCGTTTTGTTGCTGACTTTTTAATCATAGGTACATATTGTTGTGACAAGTTGTAAAAGACAATAGAGACTATCAGAAGGCAGCATTATGGGCCGTGTAAATTTGAAAACAAGAAGTGTATAAGAATAAGAATTTCTTTCGTCTAATGAACACTGCAAAAATAGTTTGTTCTTATGTTGTACTCTCATACCACTGTATCAGGTAAGGTTGAGGTTTCGGGCATCGGCAAACATGTTTAACCCCGCAACACTCAGTGTGTACTTGTTCCAAGTGGAAACCGTACGGTGACCTAAAGTTGTGTACTTCTACGTCATTTGGTGTCTGGTGGTGAGTTGTCTTATTGGCAATCATTTTACATCATCTTATTTTTATAAAAAGTAGAAAAAACTAACTTTTAGATGTTTTCAATAAATAAAATTTAGAATGGAAATGGGGAATGTGTCAAAGAGACAACAACCCGATGGAAGAGCAGAAAACAGCCCAAGGCCACCAACGGGTCCTCAACACAGCGAGAAAATCCCGCACCCGCAGGCGGGCTTCAGCTGGCACCTTAACAAAAATGTATACTAGTTCAGTGAAAATGGACGTCACACTAAACTCCGAAACATATAATAGAACTAAAATTAAAAAAAACATACAAGACTAACAAAGGCCAGAGGCTCCTGACTTGGGACAGGCGCAAACATGCAGCGGGGTTAAACATGTTTTGTAAGATCTCAATCCTCCCCCTATACCTCTACCCAATGTAGAATAAACAAACACACAGCAATAAGCACAGTTCAACTCAGTTTAAAGTCGAAGTCCGATGTCAGAATAGGTAACAGAAGAAACTAAGCAAAATGACAATGATACATAAACGAACAAAGGACTACTAGCAGTTACTAACATGCCAGCTCCAGACCTCAATTAAACTGATTGAAAGATTAACACAATCCCTCCCGTTAGGGGTTTGGTATCATACCATCATAAAATATATGAGAAGAACATAACCCGTATCATGCCAACAACTGATTTTAGAATAAATGTATTTATTTCCGATGCAAAGACCCTCTTATTTCAAAAATCGTATTTTCACCCAAAACTCAAAAATCGATATTAGAACTCGGTCTGCTTAAAATTTTGAATGCCTTTGCAGATATTTGAATACTTAATTCTCATCTTCGAAATTAAGTGACGACTTTTGTCATCATTTTCCACAAAATAAATTTGACCCCTGTGTTCAATAACACGGTATTTTCTCACTTTCCAATTTGGTCAGTTTCTTTTAATCATATGCATTTGCTTTGCAAAGTAATGTTTTTCATTGGATAGTTTAACAGTTTTTCCTATCTATTATATTTTATGATAAATTGGAGTTCAAACTTGTGTATCGTTACTTTTGTTGACTAGTATATCATGTATATATAAAGTTTAGAGCCTCACAATTTTTCTTACAATACTTCGTATAAAAATATGATATGATTAAACAATCTTTTTTTGTTATCAATAGTTGTTGTAAGTATTTATTTTTGACCAAAATATATGTGAAAGGTCTAATTCATTTCAAATATGTCAGTTTTGGAGATGTTAATGACCTCCATATTGACATCACAAATGACATTACTGAAATGAAATGTCCAAACGATGTCATCCGTTTTATTTTCGATACAATATTAAGCAAAATACTGAAGTATTAAAGTATTGAAAAACTTTACTGTGATTTAAATTTCAGGATCCAAAAATGTAAATTATGATATTTCTTTTTTATGATGATGAAAACCAAAGCTCTGAGAGAGAGAGAGAGAGAGAGAGAGAGAGAGAGAGAGAGAGAGAGAGAGAGAGAGAGAGAGAGAGAGTAATCCAACTGATGTTTATATCAACTAATTTACAATAAATACATTTTATTTTAACTTTTATTTTGATTATAAGATACCTCATCAAATTGATATAAAACAATGAGATGTTGTATGATTCACCAAGAGACAATTATCCACCAAAGACCAAGGATTTAAACAACTACAGGTCATACACAGTGAGGCCTAACCAACTCTAACCACTATAATATTGCTTCTTATTCACAGCCAGTCAGTTTCAACATATACATATGTAAATATACCATGTTTTCCTATTTGTTTCACGTTGAAATGTAAATCAGTACATCTGCAATTAATATAACACTATTATTAAGTAAAATCACAAAAATACCGAACTGCGAGGAAATTTCAAAACGGAAAGTCCCTAAACAAATAGCAAAATTAAAAGCTCAAACACATCAAACGAATGAATAACAACTGTCATATTCCTGACTTAGTACAGGCATTTTCTTATGTAGAAAATTGTAGATTAAACCTGGTTTTATAGCTAGCTAAACATCTCACTTGTATTGCACTTAATTTCGTGCGTCCGAAGCACTTTGCTGGATTTAACTTTATCATCAACGATCAAACCCTAAATTGTGAAAGCAAAGACTATATAAGTCAGGAACCTGATGTTCAGTGGTTGTCGTTTGTTGATGTGGATCATAAGTGTTTCTCGTTTTTCGTTTTTTATATAGATTAGACCGTTGGTTTTCCTGTTTGAATGGTTTCACACTAGTCATTTTGGAGGCCCTTTATAGCTTGCTGTTCGGTGTGAGCCAAGGCTCCGTGTTGAAGGCCGTACTTTGACTTATAATGGTTTACTTTTACAAATTGCGACTTAGATGGAGAGTTGTCTCATTGGCACTCATACCACATCTTATGTCCATATAAGACTTTAACATGAGCAACAGAGTACATGTTTAAACGTCATAAACAGTGTTATAAAAGCACGACCTAGTACAATGACAAAATATTATGAGTATCCACAGGATACAGGACCATAAGTGTTAAAAATAACTGGATAGCAATATAATATTATGCTGTCATAAAATTAATGAAAATAACATGAGTAAAATAAAGACAATATTCAAGTATCTTACTACAATGTTTAATTGACAACCTTTAAGAAATAGTTTAGTCTAAGTCGGGTAGGTTATCTTGGATCGTATATCAATTACAGAGTTTTTTATGCAGCATCACCGTAAACGTTAGAAAGAGAGATTCCCCGTTTATTAAAGATTTCAGTAGAAGCCAAACTTTCAAGCCAAAACTTGGTATCTAAGAAAATGTTCAATAAATGTTTCAAGTTACTTTATGGAAATAATGTATACATAGATTAATTCATCGAAATCCAAGCAAGTCGTCACCTCATACACGGGCATAGGAAACACGATAAAAAATATACACACCGTAAGAAAAGTTAATTGTTTAATTGCTATATATCCATATGCCCAGTAAAGAACACCACTGTTCAGATAAATCACCAAAAGGGAACGATTTCATCTCGTTTGTCATAAATTCAGTTTTGTTTACAGTAATTGTTCTGCAACCGAAATATCTAAATGAAGAAAAAGATATTATGTCTATCCATATCCCGTCCCTTATTATAAACTTATCTTGTTATTTACAGATTGAATGTTTTCTTCTTAGCTGAAATATAAATAATTTCTCAAATGTTTAGTCAATAACTGTTAATCTTTTTTTTTTATTATTACCATACTCGCCTCGAGAGCCGGTGGTCGTTGATCCAAACTCTGTCCGAGTCAATTCAAAGACTTAAGAGTAAGTATTTGCTGCTTCTCCTCTAACATGCGGCATTAAGGTGTAAGAGCGAACGCTGGTAAGATTGAATTCAGAATATTGTCTTCCTGTGGACTTACTTTGTGATTTAACATGCATTTTTAAATTTGATGTGTTTAATTTTGGATATCTGATCACTGGTGGTAAAATAAGAACATGAAGAAAGCAAACCAAAATATGATCACGACCAAATTATCCGGTAGTACGGCATTTGTAAAAGGTCGTCGAGGAAAACATAACCTGGAACTTACGGATTAAATGTATAGTGAATATCACATTCTGCCTTGTGCCGGTGTTTTCCAATAGACAAAAAGTAATAGTTTTATTCGAGTTAATGAAACCAAATTAACCACCATAACTATAGATGTTTCATCGATTATAAGGGAAAATACCTTTCTATTAAACCTTTTATTGAATTATGTTTTTAACATTTCCAATCACGAAAAAAATTAAACAACAGTAGAAACTGCAGCGACTTTAAACAATGTTGTACTTTATTCTTAATAAAGACGTTTGTTTAATTTCCCCATAACTGATTTACACCAAAGCCTTTTTCATAAAGTTCTTAAATCTATCTTCTAATATTCACAGTATCTTAGATTCAAATGTATACTATAAGGTTGAACAACATTTTTGATGCTCTTTCAATAATTGCCTATATATAACATTTAACTGCATTTTTGAGTATGTATGAAGAAATGTATTACAAGGACTTTCTTTCCCATAACCAAAATTATGATAAAAGAAGAGCTATATTGTCCTTCGAATACAATATATTTCATTATGGTATTAGACGTCCTTCGATTTAAAAATTTTCAAAATCATGTAAAAAATGTTATGTTGTCTTCAACAGCAGTATGTAACGTTGGAAGACTTTTTGATTGAAATATATAAACTTTTTTTTTATTTGTATCGGCATAAAGAATATTATAAACACTCTTTGATATGTGGATACTAATAAATAAAGTCATAATAGATACCAGGATTAAACTTTTGTATGCAAGACGCGCAATTTGTCTACAAAAGACGCATCAGTGACACTCGAATTAAACAAAGTTCAACAGGCCAAGTTAAGTTCAAAGTTAAGAGCATTGAGGACCCAAAATTCAGGAAGGTTTTGCCAATTAGAGCTAAGGTAATCAATTCATGGGGTAGAAAATCCTTAGTATTTCGAAAAATGCAAAGTGTTGTCATCAGTTAATTTACAACTATCACCATATCAATGATAACTCATATAAACACAGAAGTGCTGGCGATAGAGGCGAAGAATCACAAAAAGATATAATCTAAGAAAAACTAACAATGCCATGGTAACAAACAAACAAAAAACGACCTTTAGGCGAAGTGTACGTAATTAACTACTCCACAGATTTTTTTTTAATTTTACATATGGATTCTGCATGTACAAACACATAAGAAAATAACATTAAAAAAAGGGGGTAACCGTTTTCGTTTTTCAGATACAAGCTGTTGAAATTAACAGCATGATACGCCAAAAATACAAAGGATATATAGGGAAAATCATAAAAATTGGCAGATATTTTTACTTTATCGAGATTTTCTAATTCGTTGGTCCACAGAATTTTTTTTAAAATCGAATTACAATTCAAAAATGAACGACAAATCCATTGGTGCAACGAAAGTCCTTAGCAACCGTGCTAGTTTTCAAGCTATATCCTGTGGAAGTTTGATTTTTAGCGGAAAAAATAAAACATATTCGGCGACGTTATTGATGTTTACTGTAACGTCACCACAACTTCTACTCTATAACGCTATTATACCGTACAGTGTCGTAACAAAATCGTGAGTGTGTATAACCCATTTTCCTAATTATTGCAAATGCTCAAGCGTAATCAATTGATAAGGAAATAAACTGAATGCAAATTGGCAAATAAATATACTGCAAGTGAAAGAAAGTTACTGTATAGACTTTAACTTTTCTAAATTAGACAGGGTTCCACATCTTTTTTGAAATGCTTGTATTATTCTAATTTTTATGAATCAAATATCGAGTTTGAAATTGTCCCGGTTAACACAGCGTTGACAGAATGATTCTATACATATTTAAATAATCGGTTATAATATTGTATTGGGATCACGTATACACGTCTTTTTAAATCTTATTTTTGCATGTTTGTATTTAAAAAAAATAAATATCATTTTCTGCATCTTTTCATCCTCACCATTTCCGGCGTTATTCGAGGTATTGCGCACAAAACTCCATTTTATTTGCCAGGTTCACACATGTGCACGTGACACAACTTTGCAATTTTATTTTAAAAATTTCCGGAGTTTCAGTAACAAAGGAAATAATTTCTTATACCATTATTTGTTACATATCCACATGCACGACTCCCAAAAATAAGAAAACTGCATCTGCATATTATCTTGAGAATTTTTATGGCTGTAATAGGGTCAAAAGAAGAACCCGCATATGAATTTCAGAAAAATAAAACAGATCGGAGTTTTCGATATAAGTTCCCGTAGCACAGATCATTCCCAGTGTTATGCCGTTGCATTGTGTATATTGTAATGCTACAGCACTGTGTATAGTGTAATGCTCAAGCTTTGTGTATATTGATATGCTATAAATATACTGGTGTGATGCAATAAATATATTGATGTAATGCTATAAGAATGTACCAAGGACGATGTTATGAGAATGTATCTATCCAGTATGATGCTAAAAAAATGTACCTAGTGTAATTTTATTAGAATGTACCTAGTGTAATGCAAGGAGACTGTTCATAATGTAATGCTATACGAGTTTACCTAGTGTCGTGCCATACGAATTGCGCCTGTATATAATGCAAATGTATTGCTTTTTTGTTAATATAATATAAAAATAAGGAGATGTGGTATGATTGCAAATGAGATAACTATTTGACACAGTTTAAGGTAGATCGGGTGTCTCTTTCTGAGCGAGAGTTCTGGTCATGTTTCAAAAATACTTTTTTGTTTTAAAAATATTTTACCAAGTATCATTCAATATACAACAAAATACCTAAAACTTGAAATTTAAAGATTGAACTATCAAAAAAGTATGTCCAAAATTTTGGGGAATTTTTTTCAAGAAAAAGGCCCGTGACCCCCTATTTTTATTTGATATTGCAGAAGTATTAATGAAAAGCAATTCTCTCATCGAGTTTTAGCCAATTCTATCGTTTAATGTTTCCTCGTTAAGGAAAACTTAAGTTTCCCCTACATAAACAATATAAAATAACCCAAATTTCGTTAATTTCAATGTATTATTACGAAAAAACAAGGTCCGTGATCCCCAGTTTTATATTGAAATTTGAAATTACATTGACCCAAAAGTCTTTTACAGAAGTTGAAGAAGAATCTATCGTCGAACATTTAGACACCCCAGCTACCTTAAATAAAGTAGATGTAAGCAATTATTATAGGCAACCATACGGCCTTCAGCAATGCGAAAAATACATACCGTATAGTTAACTATAAAAGGTCCCGACATTGTATACATTATTTTCTTCACACCTCCCCCTTTTTCCCCTACCTTATACTATTATACTCTATACTATCATAATCTTAAATTGAGGCTTGAGATGAAAAATTTAATTTCAAAATTGCATTCACTACTTCTGTGGCTCTTTTCACAAAAAATCTTAAGAGTAAAAATATTCGCAAGTCATACACATTTCAGTATAACTTACGATCAATTTTAATCGTAAGATATTTTTTTGAAAAGAGTCGCTGACAATACACAAAAGCACAACAAAAGAAAACAAATTTCGCTATCCCTTCGAAATTGGAATTTAATAAAGAAAAAATAAACATGTTCTATGTTTTATCATACATGTGTAGTTTCAGTTTCAACAATGGTTCTAAATTTAGATTTTACTTTCCCCAAAAATTGCGGACGGAATAGAAGACACCTGTTTATTTTCTGCACCTTGAAAACTGAGATTTGGACGACTTAGATTTTACTTATTCTGAGATAAATGTTATAGTGCTCAATTCTTAGTTTCTGTGGACAGAATCTGATGGTTTTTTTTTAATGTTGTTGTCTTTGTTTTTCTACTTATAAATGTTGCACTAGTGGTCGATTACCCCTTAGTATCTTTCATACATTTTACATAAATATCAATCATTTCCTAAAATTTTCAATTGCACAAAAAACGGACATGCCAACGTATTTCTTCTAGTTCAACACACAAATGCACATGGAATATAATTATTCGTTACCTACAAATTTACACTGTGAATTTCATTCAAAACTATGGTTTTTCAAAAAATATTGTGGGGTCAATTCTGGTTTGATTTTAATGAATTTGATACGAAAAGAAGCAGAATTGTCACTGGTTTATTTGATTATTTGGTTAAAATTTTGTTTTTATTTTCTGTTGAAATAAACACGAGTCGTATTGTATACCTGCTCCTGCGTGTCTAAAACAAAAACAGTGGTAATAGAGTCAGACTTACTCACAATAGAATACTCAGATTTCTGATTGGAGTCATTCTGATAATGTCTTTAAAGTTTTGATATAGCACAGGAATACTTGTTTGGATTCGTGAAAGACCACACGAAGTCATTTCTCTTTCATGTGCCCATTTTTCCTTTCTTGGAGTAAGGGAGATAACTCGCGTAACTAACGACGCACGTTTTTATCCCAAATTCCGCTAGAGGCGTGCAATTGCGTGTATTTCGCCTTAAAAACAAAAAACAGTCTACAAAACATAACATAGAAAACTAAAGACTAAGCAACGAGATTCCCTCGAGGAGAGGTGATCTCAGGTGCTCAGGAAGGTTAAGCAGATCCTGTTCCACATGTTGCTGATGTAAGGACAATTTTGGTTACGAACCCCACCTACAACAGAGGTCGATATCAAATGCTCCTAAATGGTAAGCATATCCTGCTTCCCATGTGGTAATTGTCGTGTTGCTCAAGTACAAATTTGGCAGTAGTACGTTTCAGATTTTGACCATGAAACTAAAACAAATACAGTGGAAATTTGCCCTACCTCTATTATCGTAGTAAAGACATTTGTTGTCCATTAATTTAAGGATGCATATATGAATTTCGTTTTGTTTTGTTGGTCATTTGCTTTTACCGTCAGAAGCTTACATCTCATGCATACACAACATGGTAGTGTACGACATGATAGTAAATCAAGAGAGGAGTACGATAATGTTAGCTTCTCTGTAAAATAAGAGAATAGGATAAAACAAAATAATCATTTAGAGCAGTCTACTTATAAATTCTTGATTCACTCATAGGGTCTTTGCATCGAAAATAGACACTCTTATTCTAAAACCAGAATGATTGTATGATACTAAACCCCCTAACGGGACGGATTGTACTTGATTTTCATATGATGAAGACATAATCTTTCAATCAGTTTAATTGAGGTCTGGAGCTGGCATGTCAGTAACTACTAGTAGTCCTTTGTTAATTTATGTATCATTGTCATTTTGCTTAGTTTCTTTTGTTACCTATTCTGACATCGGACTCGGACTTCTTTCAAACTGAGTTTTACTGTGCGTATTGCTATGTGTTTCTTTATTCTACATTAATTGGCTAGAGGTATAGGGGAGGTTGAGATCTCACAAAACATGTTTAACCCGCCGCATTTTTGCGCCTGTCCTAAGTCAGGAGTCTCTGGCTTTTGTTAGTCTTGTATGTTTTTTTAATTTTAGTTCATTTACATGTTTTGGAGTTTAGTGTGACGTCCATTTTCACTGAACCAGTACACAATTTTATTTAGGGGCTAGCTGAGGACCACCTCCGAGTGCGGGATTTTCTCGCTGCGTTGAAGACCCATTGGTGGCTTTTGGCTGTTATCTGCTCTTTGGTCGGGTTGTTGTCTCTTTGACATATTCCCCATTTCCATTCTCAATTTTTTTCTAGTGAGTTAATTGTTGCTCGGCTTCTTTTAAGATGTCCTCTATTCATGATCCAGGTATAAAATGCAACATCAAAAAGGGAAGTCTATAAAAACTGACAAAATCAAACGTTATCAACCAACGGAATGAGTGAAAAACAACTGTCATATTCTAGACTTGGTACAGGCGTTTTCCGAAGAAAATGGTGGGTTAAACTTGGTTTTATAGGTAGCTAAACCTCCCACTTGTATGACAGTTGTTTATAGGTCCATTTTCAATCAACAGTAAAAGATGAAAACACAGCAAAACTTATATTGTAAAATATATGGATAATATGTGTTGTGAGATAATTTTGAGATATTGCTTTTATTTTGAATATTTAGACTTTTCCGTCTAATCTTAATTTTTGGTATATTGGTTTCTAAAAAATGGTTTTTCAAAACATAGCATTTGTTTTAAGTGTCAATATTGAAATATTTTGTCCTGTCTCTACCTATTTTGAAAACTTCTTTAAGAAGCTCTACTGTAGGGCATAAATGCATATAAGCATGTAATAAGGTAAGAAGTTCAGCCACGTTTAATACATGGTCACTACGAAGACAACATCATCTAAAGTGAATTTCAAAAAAAGCATACTATATCATAAATGTTGAGCAATTACCACAATAAAAATAGAAACATTATAATTATATCTGTTTTACACCATTAAGTATAATCTTGCAAAAATTCACATAAATCTAACGGAATTATTAGTATACTCATTTTATGTGACTATTTTGACATTTAAAATGTGTTATAATAATGATACAATTTATGTAAAATAAAGTAATTACAGGATGTTTTGTTAATGCATCGTAACTTTTTATCAAATTAGCTTCAAAATATGCCTATTATCTCTGAAAACACTATACTAATTTTTCGTTTAACTGTATAAAAATACTATTGAAAAAGGACATTTTCGTCACGTTCAGCATAGATCTAGTAGATCGAGCTTATATAATAACGCAGAAATGATGTTAGTAATGGTGATTTGCTTTGGGTAAGTACATTATTTTTTCTGTGTAATTATTGACTTTTATCTTAAACTATATTTTCTTGTCATGTGTCCTCGTTAAGTATAAATATTCTATATATATATATATATATTTTTTTTTTTTTCATTTAGCTTAATATTTTACTGCGTTTATCGCTACATACGTAATATTTGACAAAAAGTTAAACTTATCATACTAATCCATATTTCACATAACGGTTATTTGAACCTTTGGTTACGAAAACTTATTATATTTGACCTCAAAATGATACGCGACTGGTGTGGTATAGGCACATGTCGTAGACTAAAATTGACTTGCCAGATAACAGAAGTTGGCAAATGTCAAAGAGAGGCAAAAGATACCAAAGCTAAAATGATCTCTTTGTCGTTTATTATTGTTCTCATCCGACCCTCATTGTCAATTTCTAAATGAAAGCAAAGATATGAGGCAGACGTATCTGTATCTAGTGTATCATTTATTTCAATTTCTATATGATAGATGCGTTCAACAAAGTCCCCAAATTTTGAATTATTTAGTGAGAGAACATCATCTATATAGTGGAATGAAAGTTAAAAATAATGCTAGCTTCTTTTCATTTTCACAAGAAACTCTTATATGAAGTCAGCCTCATATGAATAAAAGAACAAGTCAACAAGAAGAGAAACACAGTTTGTTCCCATGGGCATGCCTATTATTTGTTGAAAAACTCTACCAAACGTAACGGAATATGTTGTCAATCAAGAAATCAAGTATCTTAATAATGTCAGAACCAGATAAATTGTTGTTTGAATCAGATTGGTTTTCTATAGTATGATTTATCCTCTCTAAGACAAGTTACTTGTATTTATGTTGGTCAATCTTTTATATGATACAAAGCAGAACCAATTCTATCAATTTGTCTTTTAGTTTGCAAGGGGAATACTTGTGGAAAGGGTATAAAATGAAATGATTTAAAACTAGTGTAAGAGGAAAGAGTCTTAGATTGTATGCACTCTAACAGATATTTGGATTTTTTAGTATCCACATCGGTTTCAAGCCGCCCTTTGATTATGCAGTTTCACAATAACTTTGAAACCTGGCTTTGATTGCTGATAAAATTAATGTTAATGATTTTGAGGTTTCGAGGAGCACATGAAAGACGTGCAATACTGTTTATACCAGGACACAAGTTCTAACAAAAATGTGTTAAGTAGAGGATGCAATGGTTTTTCAAAGTGGTATACTGTTTTAAATTAAGACTGTTATATTGTGAACGCCTGTATTTTTTTAGTTGTATATTTATGTTTTTCCAATGATACATAGAAAACTAAAGACTAAGCAACGAGATTCCCTCGAGGAGAGGTGATCTCAGGTGCTCAGGAAGGTTAAGCAGATCCTGTTCCACATGTTGCTGATGTAAGGACAATTTTGGTTACGAACCCACCTACAACAGAGGTCGATATCAATGCTCCTAAATGGTAAGCATATCCTGCTTCCCATGTGGTAATTGTCGTGTTGCTCAAGTACAAATTTGGCAGTAGTACGTTTCAGATTTTGACCATGAAACTAAAACAAATACAGTGGAAATTTGCCCTACCTCTATTATCGTAGTAAAGACATTTGTTGTCCATTAATTTAAGGATGCATATATGAATTTCGTTTTGTTTTGTTGGTCATTTGCTTTACCGTCAGAAGCTTACATCTCATGCATACACAACATGGTAGTGTACGACATGTTAGTAAATCAGGAGAGGAGTACGATAATGTTAGCTTCTCTGTAAAACAAGAGAATAGGATAAAACAAAATATTCATTTAGAGCAGTCTACTTATAAATTCTTGATTCACTCATAGGGTCTTTGCATCGGAAATAGACACTCTTATTCTAAAACCAGAATGATTGTATGATACTAAACCCCCTAACGGGACGGATTGTACTTGATTTTCATATGATGAAGACATAATCTTTCAATCAGTTTAATTGAGGTCTGGAGCTGGCATGTCAGTAACTGCTAGTAGTCCTTTGTTAATTTATGTATCATTGTCATTTTGCTTAGTTTCTTTTGTTACCTATTCTGACATCGGACTCGGACTTCTTTCAAACTGAGTTTTACTGTGCGTATTGCTATGTGTTTCTTTATTCTACATTAATTGGCTAGAGGTATAGGGGAGGGTTGAGATCTCACAAAACATGTTTAACCCCGCCGCATTTTTGCGCCTGTCCTAAGTCAGGAGTCTCTGGCTTTTGTTAGTCTTGTATGTTTTTTTAATTTTAGTTCATTTACATGTTTTGGAGTTTAGTGTGACGTCCATTTTCACTGAACCAGTACACAATTTTATTTAGGGGCTAGCTGAGGACCACCTCCGAGTGCGGGATTTTCTCGCTGCGTTGAAGACCCATTGGTGGCTTTTGGCTGTTATCTGCTCTTTGGTCGGGTTGTTGTCTCTTTGACATATTCCCCATTTCCATTCTCAATTTTTTTCTAGTGAGTTAATTGTTGCTCGGCTTCTTTTAAGATGTCCTCTATTCATGATCCAGGTATAAAATGCAACATCAAAAAGGGAAGTCTATAAAAACTGACAAAATCAAACGTTATCAACCAACGGAATGAGTGAAAAACAACTGTCATATATCTGACTCGGTAAAGGCGTTTTCCGAAGAAAACGGTGGGTTAAACTTGGTTTTATAGGTAGCTAAACCTCCCACTTGTATGACAGTTGTTTATAGGTCCATTTTCAATCAACAGTAAAAGATGAAAACACAGCAAAACTTATATTGTAAAATATATGGATAATATGTGTTGTGAGATAATTTTGAGATATTGCTTTTTATTTTGAATATTTAGACTTTTCCGTCTAATCTTAATTTTTGGTATATTGGTTTCTAAAAAATGGTTTTTCAAAACATAGCATTCGTTTTTAAGTGTCAATATTGAAATATTTTGTCCTGTCTCTACCTATTTTGAAAACTTCTTTAAGAAGCTCTACTGTAGGGCATAAATGCATATAAGCATGTAATAAGGTAAGAAGTTCAGCCACGTATAATACATGGTCACTACGAAGACAACATCATCTAAAGTGAATTTCAAAAAAAGCATACTATATCATAAATGTTGAGCAATTACCACAATAAAAATAGAAACATTATAATTATATCTGTTTTACACCATTAAGTATAATCTTGCAAATATTCACATAAATCTAACGGAATTATTAGTATACTCATTTTATGTGACTATTTTGACATTTAAAATGTGTTATAATAATGATACAATTTATGTAAAATAAAGTAATTACAGGATGTTTTGTTAATGCATCGTAACTTTTTATCAAATTAGCTTCAAAATATGCCTATTATCTCTGAAAACACTATACTAATTTTTCGTTTAACTGTATAAAATACTATTGAAAAGGACATTTTCGTCACGTTCAGCATAGATCTAGTAGATCGAGCTTATATAATAACGCAGAAATGATGTTAGTAATGGTGATTTGCTTTGGGTAAGTACATTATTTTTCTGTGTAATTATTGACTTTTATCTTAAACTATATTTTCTTGTCATGTGTCCTCGTTAAGTATAAATATTCTATATATATATATATATATTTTTTTTTTTTTTCATTTAGCTTAATATTTTCCTGCGTTTATCGCTACATACGTAATATTTGACAAAAAAGTTAAACTTATCATACTAATCCATATTTCACATAACGGTTATTTGAACCTTTGGTTACGAAAAACTTATTATATTTGACCTCAAAATGATACGCGACTGGTGTGGTATAGGCACATGTCGTAGACTAAAATTGACTTGCCAGATAACAGAAGTTGGCAAATGTCAAAGAGAGGCAAAAGATACCAAAGCTAAAATGATCTCTTTTGTCGTTTATTATTGTTCTCATCCGACCCTCATTGTCAATTTCTAAATGAAAGCAAAGATATGAGGCAGACGTATCTGTATCTAGTGTATCATTTATTTCAATTTCTATATGATAGATGCGTTCAACAAAGTCCCCAAATTTTGAATTATTTAGTGAGAGAACATCATCTATATAGTGGAATGAAAGTTAAAAAATAATGCTAGCTTCTTTTCATTTTTCACAAGAAACTCTTATATGAAGTCAGCCTCATATGAATAAAAGAACAAGTCAGCAAGAAGAGAAACACAGTTTGTTCCCATGGGCATGCCTATTATTTGTTGAAAAAACTCTACCAAACGTAACGGAATATGTTGTCAATCAAGAAATCAAGTATCTTAATAATGTCAGAACCAGATAAATTGTTGTTTGAATCAGATTGGTTTTTCTATAGTATGATTTATCCCTCTCTAAGACAAGTTACTTGTATTTATGTTGGTCAATCTTTTATATGATACAAAGCAGAACCAATTCTATCAATTTGTCTTTTAGTTTGCAAGGGGGAATACTTGTGGAAAGGGTATAAAATGAAATGATTTAAAACTAGTGTAAGAGGAAAGAGTCTTAGATTGTATGCACTCTAACAGATATTTGGATTTTTTAGTATCCACATCGGTTTCAAGCCGCCCTTTGATTATGCAGTTTCACAATAACTTTGAAACCTGGCTTTGATTGCTGATAAAATTAATGTTAATGATTTTGAGGTTTCGAGGAGCACATGAAAGACGTGCAATACTGTTTATACCAGGACACAAGTTCTAACAAAAAATGTGTTAAGTAGAGGATGCAATGGTTTTTTCAAAGTGGTATACTGTTTTAAATTAAGACTGTTATATTGTGAACGCCTGTATTTTTTTAATTGTATATTTATGTTTTTCCAATGATACGTTGACCGCCGCCTTGTATTTGATTAAATGATAAGTCACTCTCCGGAAAACCTTTTCTTCTTTTTTTTCTATCAAATCTGTTATAAATGGTGTGATTGGACAACATATCAATTGTTTGACCCTGAGGCAAAAAACTGTCACAATTAGCCTACGACTTAGGACAACTGTTTAATATTTTGGTCATGTATTTCAAAAACAGTATTCTTCCCTTAGTTTATTTACTTTGTATTTACATTGTATCATAGATCAAATTTATTTGTTCTTTGCATGTTCACTGGTGTTAATATGTCTTTTGATTGAGTTAAGCCATTTCCTTTGATATTTTATAGTGTGTCTTTCTATGTTGTGAAGTTACACTTTTGTTTCAGATAAGGATAAAGGTTTGGTACCATTAAAACGTTTAAACCCGCTGCAATTGTTTGCACCTGTCCTAAGTCAGGAATCTGATGTTCAGTATTTGCCGTTTGTTGATGTAGTTCATAAGTGTTTCTCGTTTCTCGTTTTTCCCGTTTGAATGGTTTTACACTAGTAGTTTTGGGGGGCCCTTTATAGCTTGCTGTTCGGTGTGAGCCAAGGTTCCGTGTTGAAAACCGTACTTTGAGCGTTCCTGATGAAGGGAAATCCAGGAAAGCGCTTCGGACGCACGAAATTTATAACGTGTTGTTTCATTTTTACTGCACTGAGGTGATACCTCTCCTGGTGGACTATCAGTCCCAGAGGGTATCATCAGCTCAGTAGTCAGTATTTCGGTACTGACATGATTTATAACAAACCTTTCTAAAATTGTCTGTTAATAAACTTAGAAATTATAAGAAAGTAAGGTTTCAACTCCTTCAGGCAAAGTTGACTTTAGATAAATTTGGAGATACATGTATTGTTAGGTCCTTTTTGGTAATATAGCTTTTCAACTGTTTAGGCTATTATACATTCTTGGCTTTCAAATATTCGGCTTTGAGCGTTCCTGATGAAGGTAAATCCAGAAAACTGCTTCGGACGCATGAAATTTATAACGTGTTGTTTTCATTTTTACTCTAGAGTGATACTTCGAGTTCATTGAGTATTCATAATAGATATTATAATTTGGTGTGTAAGTTTAGTTTCTCTTCACCTGTACCAGAAATTACAAGAATATATGACATTTAAAATAAAGGTCGAAAGAATTAGTTGACCTTCATTTTATTGTTTAGTTACTACGAATACGACTCATGCGATTTAGTTTTATAGTGCCTTATCATAAAAGAATTGGTTTAGATAGTAGATTAAAATACCATTGGTCAAAATTTTTCTAATTAACTATTTCAACATTGTATGTCAATTAAAGACACAATTTCAATGCCGTGCCCCGTATGCAGTTGACACAAAATATTGTTTATTGTTCGTTTCTGACACCCGTATGTTTTAAACGAACATGTGATTGAAAGAATGCACAAAGAGAATTAAACACTATACCTTACAAAAACCAGGAACAGAAATATTATCTGATGGCAGCTTCTCATATAGTTTCAGGCACATCCTGGCAAATTCCAAAAGAATGCGAACCAGTGTTTGAATGTTCTTACATGTTTTTTCGTGTTGAAGAGTTCTTCTATGATGGCGATGATTTAAAGGATGTCAGTGTAGAAACAGCTGATGAGCTATGTCAGTAAATGTCTGTCTAGTATATCATAGATTTAAACCATCCAGATTGATAAGCCGTTCCTGTTGAATTCAGAAAAAAATCTTTAATCTGGTATCAATGTCCAATAATAAAGTACAGTTACTGCTAAATAACATAAAATAGTTCCTGTTTAGAAGTAACCTAAAATGGATATTCAGTCTTTCATTAACTTTTTTCTCCTAATTTTACTGATGAGTCTTTTATGGAAGAAACGCGCGTCTGGCGTGCAAACTTTTAACCCTTGTATCTATGATGAGTTTGTCGTTCAGTCTTCATTTCTTTCCTAAACTTATAACTAGCAGTAAAAAAAAAATATGTCGAATTTTTATTCTATGATAATTAGACTCCGATTAGCGTTATAAAGAACATTTTTCAAATTAATGTTATGTGAAAAATATTTTGATGCATTTGAAACCTGGAAATTTATACGTTGTCTGGTACCATTATCAGTACTGAAATTCACCTCAACAGATAGGTTTTTGTATTGATACAAGAATGGAAAAGAAAACATTCTTCAAAAGTGTTTTACATTTATTATATATATTTCTCTGAATTTAAAGTTAACTTTTCATGATTGAATTGCAGGAATTTTATGGATAGAGCCAAATGTGAGAAGGCAGGCAGTTTTGAAATGATGTCTTTTGCTACTGATATGATGAAGAAATTGACTAGGACTTTTTTTGTGTTGAGTACAAACAAGGTTTGAATATTGTTTCTAGTAGATTTATGTTCATGCATTTTGTTTATTTATTTATTTATACAATTTACATGTGGTTTCCCTAATTTTAATTTTCAATAATTTCATTGACCTTTTGTTTATCTTATTTTTGGGTGTCTGTCGCAATTTTGTATACATGTATAACATGTTTAATGAGGGAATGCATGTTTCTTTAAACAAGTCGTTATATGACCGATTACTGTCATACATTCGAAACTACATATGTACATTGTTTATCTTGTCTACCTTCTATTTTTGAGCATAGACAATTTTTTTTCTTTTCTTCACCTTATTACACTATCGTGTTTATTTTGATATTGATACCCTGTGTTCTAACTCAATTGTCCTTAAATCTGTTATAAGTAAATTTCTACTTTGCTACCTTGCTAAATACAAGTTGGGAAGTTTGGTGTCAAAATTGAATTTTGACCCTTTAAAAACTGAAAACGTGCAAATAGGATGCAGCCTTATAAAAATGATCTACGAAAACGGTTGGAAAAAGCATGATTGAGTCAATATCAGTGAATACGGAATACACAATAAACAAATATATAAACATCGTTGTGAAATTCGTGTTTTCGTGAATTTCCTTTTCTTTATGCAGTGTCACTATCTTTTAAAAGGTTAACATAAAGAGTTGTTTTTTCTGCTTTTTGTTAAATATGAACATAATAGACTTGGTTGAAGTCAGAATAATAAACTAAAGAAGGATGATATCCAGTTCAACATTTGCATTATATCATCACATAGTAAAAAAAAATGTTTTAGCTTTAGATTTTGCCTTTTGATAAGAGACATTTTGTTTTGAATTTTCCTTGGAGTTTGGTATTTTTGTTAATTTACATTTACCATGATATTGTATGTTTTGTCTTGAGAATAAATTGAATATGTGCTGCAAAAACATAATGGATATACAATGTATAAAAAATCCATCATCCGTTGTTATATTAACATTTCAGACTTTCTAAATTTGATAGCATGCTACAGCGATCCAGAGTTCTAGTCATCATTTGTGAGATGTGTCAGCAACTCAATTGTAGACTTTGACCCAAATAGCTGTGGGTAAGTTATACTTCGTTCAAGAAGCGTTTAATACAATCGATTTGATCTTTATTTCCAGTTTGACACCTCATTTAATATATAAATGTAATGTGTTATCTAATGTTAAAAACACTTCTAATTCATATTTGACCGATACAGGTTTAACATTTAATTTTCCGTTTTGTTCATTTCCAAAATGGCATTTGAGTGGGATAAATTATATATAAAAATAAGGAGATGTGGTATGATTAACAATGAGACAAGTTGACTATCGTGCAAAACTCAAATGAAGTTAATGTAAGCAATTATAGACAACCGTACAACAATGAGAAAAACCCATACCTGTATAGTCTGTTATAAAAGACTCCGACATGAAATATATGAAACAATTCAATTGAGAAAAATAACGGCCTAATTCATAACAAAACAACTTACAAAAAAACAATATAACAGACATAAATCAACGACAACCACTGAACTACAAGCTCCTGATTTGGGACATGCACAAAAGAATGTGACTGGTATCGTTTTGTGTCAACTTATTGCAGCTTGCGTGGATATAAATGACGTTTGATAATTGACAAAAAAAAGAATTTCTTTAATACAGATGAAAGGGAAATAATTATATTCTAAACATTGGTATATTCTGAGGGTATAGAATCTAATTCATAAAATCAGTAAATATATATAGAACGAGTTTCGTCAGACATGTATTATTATGTACAATTTTAAAAGCAATCCCTTTAACTTACTCGTTTACAAACTACAGATTTGTTGACAATCTGAAAAATTGTGCATCCATGCTCCATGAGTGCGACAACGGGTTGTCGGCGTCTGCTATAGAAAATATAATCGAAGTATATGGTAAAACCATATGTTAACATTACAGATTAGATATTAGAGTTGCAATGTGAATTTTTAAAATTTAAATTTGAGTTTTGTTCTTTCAAAGAAAACTTAAAAATACTTCATGTTTAACAAATATATTGGCAATTCATAAGCTGTTTTGCAAATTCCACTCATTGTAAACATGCTAATCTCAGTAATGTTTCAGCAGTATGTTGAATCCTCTTTGTTAAAACAGTGATTGAAATAAAATTTTGATTAGCTTTCTGTTTTGATATTTCAACTCAAAAGTGTTAATTGAATATAGTTTCCTTGTCCTTTGTATCTAGGGTTGTAACCCAGTACATCATATAGGTTGGTATTGAGATGTAATACTATGCAGATCATCTATTTATAGCTGTCGTAATGAATGATAATATCTACAGTTTCATCTTTAAAATCCAATTCGTTGAACTAGTAAACTTTATTGTTAAGGGCCAGCTGAAGCCCTCCTCCGGTGCAGGATTTTTTCGTTGCGTTGAAGAACCATTGGTGGCATTGGGCTGTTTTCTCTACTCGCGTTGATGTCTAAATATTAAATGCTACCTGTGCAATGATGATATGATAACGGTTCAGTTACCTGTTGAAATATTTGTTACAAAAATATAAAGATAAGGAAACGTAGTATAATTACAAATGTCACAACTATCCACTAGAGACAAAACGCAGTGAATGAAAGCAGATAAATGTCACCATATGCCTTTCAACCTTGAGCAAAACCATTTCCATATAGTAAGAATATAAATTGGATATATCATTTATCTTATATGTATTACTAAGTGGTGCTCTTTGAATTTGATATAACTTTAGTGGACAACTTTCTGCTGGCTACCTCTTTTCCTGTATATCTATTTCAATTCTGTCAACATAAAGATTTTAAAATGAAAAAAAATCGAAATGAAAATAACACTTTTAAAACATTTTTTAACACGGCGCTTCTTCTGGATTAATCTTCTTCATGAACACTACAAACCATTTATTTGAAAGCGGACTTTTGGGTCAACTTAGTTGTATGACTAGTGTAAACTCTTGAAGAAACCAGTAATTCGCCAGAAAACGTCTGTTAATAAGAAAAATTAGTAATTGGCAGGTTTGCGAATTCAATGCCAACGGAAAAGTAACTACAGTATATATATAAACTTGCTCGGAAATTTCGAAAGGGTTTATCAAATCTGTTCACTTGAGTTGATGATAAATTGTCAAAAAGTGATATTAGTTCTTGCGAGTATCCCCGTGACTTATATTCACTTAATCATTCTTAGACAATTGCAAGACAAATGAACAATATAGTCTTAGATACATGACTTTTTATAAGTTGCTATTGGCTTTAAACTAGCTGTCAGTAACTGCGAGTACTCTCAGATCTGTACTTATTGTCTTTTTTGTTAAAGGGATGTATAAATACCCTGCCATGTCCGGTTTATGTTTTTCTGCTTTGTATCGATCTAATGAGTTAAACCCTTTTCAACTGATTTCATAGTTTGTTTATATGTTGTACACCACTTTCCCAGGTTAGCGGATGGTTGGGCATTATTGGTGAACTATAGTATTGAGTGTCATCCAGGTTTTTAACTGTTTGATGAATAAATGTCAGAGTTGGTGTTAATCTATCACGTCAAACAGTTCTCTGTCTTTCAGTTGGCTTCTTGTTGGAAGGAAAGGCATCAGGTCTTACTAGTTTATATCATTTCAATGAGACTTTTAAAGGGCTTCTATAGTGTCCACCATCTTTTTCTATGTGTATTTCCGATAAAAAATTTAAGCTTAGCACAAGTTAGCCGTTATTTCGATACAAAAATCACACCTAAAAAGTTCCATTAACACAAACAGACGTTATAAATTCTTATGAATATATTCAGTTCATCACGTTTGTTTTCACCATGTAGATCTTTATAAATCTGTCCAACACCTCCAGACCAATTTGTTTTTAAATAAGTTGAAATAGCTAGGTACGAGGTACAGACTAGTGTACGCGAAGACTGTTTAAGATAATCAAAATGTATCACCAGCCAAGTAACCAGTTTTTCGGTAATGACATGCAAATACAGGTATTGTTCTTTTTTTTTTTTTTTTAATTTGCTGTTATCTTTATTCAGCAATGTATCTCCCACATGCATAGCTCTGATTCCTTGTCCATTGTTGTCCTGATTTAGCTTTATTTTGTTATCCTTTTGTTTTTTTTTTTTTTTTTTTTTCTATTGGTTTTGTCTACTTTTCAACTTTTGTATTAGGTTTTAGACTTTAAGATTGTTTGGACTTGAGCATTACTGAAGAGACATTAATGATCAAAATGCTCAACTGGTGCCATAAAATTGGTTTCGTAAATGTAATAAACGCACTCAAATCCCGTTGTAATAATAACACAACTAACGATACAAATTTCACTCACCTGGTGTGCATTTCGCTAATCAATGTTACTTCAGAAACAAACAAATCTTTGGCAAGCTGCTATGACCAATAAAGGCAACAGTAGTATACCGTTATTCGAAATTCATAAATCGATTGAGAAAAAACAAATCCTGGTTACAAACTAAAACTGAGGAAAACACATCAAATATAAGAGGAGAACAATGACACAAAAGAAACACAACACCAAAATACAACACACACAGAAACGAACTATAATATAACAATGGCGATTTTCTTGACTTGGTACAGGACATTTTAAGAAAAAATGGTGGGTTGAACCTGGTTTTGTGGCTAGCCAAGCCTCGCACTTTTATGGCAATGTTAAATATAACACTTAAAAAGACTAAAATGTATAGCCAAACCCTTACAAGGAATAAACGTGATGCATCAGAGAAATTTCTATAGGAATAACTAAACTTCCAATTATTGTATCTAGGACACAATCGGTAATATTAGTGACAAAGAAATACTTCACTTAAACCTTTACATGGTCGCCTTAATTTACACATAGAATACGTTCATTGAAATCCAAGTCATTACAGTTAAAGTTGACCAAACTAAAGGTGCAATGGATAATTTATGATATAGTATATTAATTTTAATTTCAATGTCTGAAGCACCGACGTAGGGCAACAACAAATTTAACAAAACGTTTGATGTATTTAAACAAGTTAGTTGATATGTACAAACAAGGATAACTGAATATTTGTTCTAAAACAACTTTAGCATTTATCTCTACTTTAACACCAATTTTTAAAAGGTTGGTATTAAACAAAATTAGTATCATTATCAATTTATCCGAGTTGTAAAAGGTCGATTGCATAAATATAATCTGGAAATGAACTTTGATAACGCTTAAATGCAGACAAAATAGGGTCTAGCGTGCTCTACCAAGTTGTAAGTCTGGTATCTGTGGTCTGATGAGTTTTTACATATAAGTTCTGGCTGAAATGTAAGCTAAATAGGACATCCTGTTATGTAAGGGTTTTAAGTTCTTTTTGAGATCTAAATCGCCCACCATAGTTATTGCTGGCATATTTATTAAAACAGCAAGTACATTATTTTTTATCCTTTGATTAAATGTTGTATAATAAAGTAATTAGAATGAGGAGTTAAGATAAAACCATAATATTGGCCCCTGAAATGTAAAAATAGTAAAATCAATTGAATCTTTAAAATTGATTCATTTTATTTTTTTTTTTTTTTTTTTATTAACATCTTAATATGAAAAGGATATATTTTACCAAACATGTCAGTTTTGTTCATAGTGTCTAGAGAAAAATATATTTAAGCAAAGTCTTTATCCGAAAATATATTTTAGACACAATAACGTCTTTGTAAAATACATATTGTTATAAAACATTTTTTGGGTAAAATTTTTTGCACATTCTAATATTAATGACACCATCAAAAACAAATGGAGCTATTTTGCTTTTTTTCCATTTTGCTCTTAATTTCAAAAACGAAGCTATGATGCAAAGACAAAATTAAAAAAGATAAATGCTATTGTCTTTCAGACAAATGTATCATAAATATCTTAAATATGTTTTTTGGTAGATTTTTAATACTCTTTGATATTCAAATTGAAGAACAAAAAAGTGGACATATCAATCTTTCTCCTTTAACAAAAAAAATGGAGAAAAAATATAAAAACTACAGCGACTCTGGACGATGTTGTCTGTTTACACTCAACAAAGATGATCTCAGTGGCGGCAGATGTCTAAATGTGTCTTTATTGGTTGATTGTTCAATAGAATATTGTGTTTTAACGTTCAATTGCTTATAGGTATTGTAAAAATAAATGTTCAGCTTTTTTATGTAGTGTTGTGTGAATTAGGAAGACTCCTTTTCAATCTAAAGATGTTGTAAAATGCTTAAACACTGACACAAAACTCTTTGTACTTACTACTTTATTTTTAAAGTGTTCTCATGAAGAAATGTATGAAAGATCACTTGTTAGAGAGAATGACAAAAAAATCTTTGCAAATTAAAGATATTTCATACCTTTGTGGATATCATGATGTACATTAATGTGTATAACCAAAGCGTGATAGCCTTCAATTATTTCTCTGTGAATTTAAAAAAATTAAAGATATCTTTTTATATATAATTTACTATTAGAATAATCCGTTCAAGTAATATACATGTGTGGTAATTATCTAATTCAGGACGAGATTAGTTTTAATTTCTTGTATGTGAGGAAAATACCAAAATAAGACGTATACTTATTAATGTACAAATGTAATCGGAAAATGTCAGCGTGTTACTACTTGTTTTGATATAGCATTATGTTTTGCTTCCTTTTGTAGACAAAGAAGAAATAACATTCATACAATAATGCAAACCGAAAATTCATTTTTTATTGTTTCCACCATTTCCTACATAAGGAAATAGAAAGAAGAAGATGTGGTATGAGTGCCAATGAGACAACTCTCCATCCAGTTCACAATGTGTAAAAAATAAACCATTATAGGTCAAAGTATGGCCTGTACTAAGTCAGGAATATGGCAATTCTTTTTCATTCGTTTGATGTGTTTGAGCTTTTGATTTTGCCATTTGATAAGTGACTATCTGATTTGAATTTTCTCGATTAATTGGATTGGGAAATTGTAAAGCAGAAACACAAAAGAACAATGAAGTGCGTATAAGCATCCAACAATATGGAAACAATAGACATGTATACTCCAAGCTAACATTGAAGATTATCTCATTTAAATTAAATAGCAAAATCGAATGAAAAAAAAACACATAAGCTCATAGATATTCAATTATTACTTTTACGAATAGTATTTTAATGACAACGTTTCTTATTTAATTAAAGAAGGGGCTGTATGAATCAAATTTATTTTATTATGAATAAGTATTGCGTAATTAACAGATGTCAAACGGACAGCAATGCTCTCAGTATCTCTTTAAATAAGACATTTTATGTGATGATCGTGACATTTAAAATATGATTGAAAATAGACTTAGAATAGTATATTCAAAGTGTAGTAATTACAGGATGTGTGTTCGTGTCTAATTATATTAGATTAACTTCTAATTTGCCAATTACCCATATAAATATTGTTCAAAAGTTGCGTTCTCCAGCTTATAAATAACAGCCTAAAAGGACATTTTTCTGTACAATATTGATACTGTACATTGAGCTCATACAACTACGAAAACTATGTTGGCTTTGGTGATTTTTATAGTTAGCTTTGCTTATGGTGAGTAAATATATTTTTCTGTATAAAATCTATTTTTCTTCTTTTTACAATATCGTCTTTATCGAATACGTTGTTGAGTAGTCTGTTTTGCAATACACGTCATAAATAGTTTCTCCATTAATAGACATACTGTTTAACTTAACTTTTGAACTGTTCCGCGGTTGACTATACTGTTGGTTCTTTATAGTTTTATTAACTCTTCAATGTTTTGATTAGATTTCGGACTTTCTACTATAATGACATTAGGCAACGACGACAAGACATTATTTGTCAAATTGTACATCTGGTACAGTTAAACTGGTATCGTAAATGTTATTATTATAAAATGATATTTCGACCTCATTGTTCATTTATTATACAATGATACGTATATATCGAGCTCATTTATCATTATTCATGCAATGATACTTTGAGCGCATTGATCATTTACCAAGCAATCATACCTCAAGCTTATTGATTATTTATTATACCTCGAGCTTATCGATCATTCAACATATAATGAAACATCGAGCTCTATGCACAAATACATGTATTATATACTGGTGATCGAGTCTATTGACCTTTTATCATACGAAGAAATCTCGAGCCTATTTATCATTTATTATACAATGATACCTTCAGCTCATTCATCATTTATCATACAATGATAGCTTTAGTTCATTCATCATGCATTATACAATGATACCTCAAGCTCATTAATCATCTTTATGCAATTATTCCACGTTAATCATTTATCATAAATAGGTCAAATTGATATGAAACATATTTGATATCCAAATTTAAGTTCTCTTCAGCTCTACCCGAAATTACATTAGGATATTACTTCAAAGTAAATGTACACAAATAGTTATATTTTAGTTGCATTATTTTGGGTATATGGAACCTCTTATAAAAGAAAGTCGAAAGATACCAAAGTAAATTTTAACGCTTGGCAAGAAATAGGAACATAAGGAGCAAGATCACAGCGCCATTAAATCAAAGAGTTAGATGCGCGTATAATATCGTTTGTCGCAATCATTTAATGTGCTTACATCTTTTTCTTATTATAAACACATTTGTAATAATATACCGTGTATGCAATTGACACAGAATACATATTCTTCTTTTTTTTTTCGTTTGTAACTCTTTAAATGAACAGGTGATCGACATAATGCATAGAGGAAAAATCAGTAACAGAAATAATATCTGATGAAAGTTTTATTTATATTATAGTTTCAGGCACAAGTTATAAGGTTCCAAAAGAGTGCATACCAGTGTTTGGTTGTTCATCAAGTTTCCTAAGTGTACAAAACTTTTTCTATGATGGTGATGCCTTAAAGGATGTAAATGCAGAAACAGTTGATGACATATGTTGGTACGCATATTTTTCTTTCTACTTATATATACACATATGGTGAACTATTAGGATGAAATATAATATTAAGCCTTACCTGCATCTTAACAATATTCAATATTTTGAACTTTAATCTGATCTATGAAAAAGGATTCATTAAATTCCAGAACTAAATTCTGATATTATAGGACCTTCTCATATTAAAAAGTTATCAAAGATACAATGCTTATAATTTGGAAATTAAAGAGAATCTTCAAACAGTCATTACTAAAATAAGTATACAAATCACATCAACTTCTGATTAGAGTGTTCTGTTGTGATACAGGTATGGTAAAAGACAACTATAAGTATGGTTTGTTATGCCCTGCAAACGATAGTATGCGATTCATTATGTTTTTTGATATGTGGCCAGTCGTCTGTGTGGCCAGTAGCATATTCAAATGTTTGGTAACAGTACTTTATAATAACGAGTAGTTGTTATCACATCAACATGACTCTTATTACACATGTTCACTTTGATGGGTTTTTTTTTTTTTTTTTTAATATACGTCAAATTACGGTTTTGAACTAGATTCGCTTTACATGTTAATGTGAACATGAGAACACACTATTTGATAGTACTAGCAATCCATGATGTCCTAGGTGTTGCACATATTCTGGTTTCTTTTTTTTTTCTGATGTTTCAACGTTGAAAATCCCTAAAAGAGAGGCGAAAGATACCAGAAGGACATTCACACTCATAAGTCGAAAATAAACTGACAACGCAGACAATCGTACACAAAACACAACATAGAAAACTAAAGACTCAGCAACACGAACCCCACCAAAAAATGGGGGTGATCTCAGGTGCTCCGGAAGAGAAAGAAGATCCTGCTCTACATGTGGCACCCGTCGTTTTGCTCATGTTAGTACAAACCCGGTAGGTCACATTCGGGAAAAGGGGACGGGATTGTTGTTACGACATTAGAAACATATCCGTTATTATTTGTGAAACGGATATTTGTATTGCAGGCATTTTATGAGTAAAGCCCTTTGTAAAGAGGCAAAGAAGTGTGGAGAGATGACTTTCGCCACTGATATGATGAAGGAAATGACGAGAGCTGTTTGTGTTGAGAATAAAAATGGTTAGTTAGTTATTTCTATTCAATTCAGGTGACTCATTATAGGAGTGTTTGCCCTTAAATGTCGATTTTTATCAATTGGTTGCATGTTGCTATTATGATTTTAACATTTTATTTATTTCCTGCGTCAAAATTGCTCTTATGGATTTATCTTCATCGGGTACTCGAATCCAAACTCTTGAAAACTAGAATATATATTGAGAGAAACATTAAAATGCGAAAACAATAAGCAGACCAAGATCAACAAATATGTCCTAAAAGCAAAAATTATAAGACAATTTCGTACTGGGGTTGTTACCCTTTAATGGCAGTCAATTTTAACCGTTTATTGCGTTTTGACTATAATCTTGTAAATTATAATAATTACAAAGACTTTATCAAAACTGTGATCACCTAGACAAGGTCTACAATGAAGTCAAAAAAACTCCTTAAAGAAAACATTTATCATTTTTAGTCTTTTGACAATATCGAAATATCATGTAGAGAGCAACTTTGAACATCTAAATCATTAATCAGCTTCCCAAAATGTACAAATTTTTTGACCCATTTCTGCGATGATTTGTGATTATCTTAAAAACTTAAAACTATTTTTAGGTGGAGAGAGACTTTAAACAGCAAAAGTGATCTGCTTAATAGGATAAAAAAAAAGTCATCTTGACGAAATTGTCAGGTGACTCCTATAAGGAGTTATTGCTTTCAGAATTTTACTGTTGCTTCTACAATTTTTCAAACAATGGCCCCTTTCATCAATAAGGGGCTTTTTCATTGAAAAGGGCTCTTACGGCAAACATTTATTTCTTTCAACAAATTCTTTTTTCAGCCCTGAATAAACATTTCCTGTGATATTTATATAAATATTCTTCACAAATTTCTACTTCGGTGTTAGGTGAGCGATGTAGGTTCCGAGAAACATTAACTGTGAATACTTTAATATCAGTGCTTTGTGTCTAATGTTTTAATTTTAGTCGTTTATGTGCCTCGTGTGAACCGATAATTTGAGTTAAGCCAACTGCAACTGATTCTTACATGTTGCTCTAATCTTGTGCTGTCGCACCACTGTTACCAGTTACGGGAGGGTTGAGCGTTAACTAGCATGTCAAGCCCGCTTCATTCATTATGTGACTGTCCCAAGTCAGGAACCAGTTGTTCAGTGGTTGTCAATTGTCCATATCTCTCATATTTTGTTTTTCGTAAATTGTTTTGTTACAAATTATGTCGTTTCTCGTTTGAATTGTTTTCAATTTTTCATGTCGGGGTCTTTTATATCCGACTTCCCAGTATGGCTTTTTCTCATTGTTGATGGCCTTATGCATTGTGGCCTATAATTAATAATATTCTATTCATTTGAATTCTCAGATCTGTTCTTTGTGTCTTTTGTGTTTTAATTTATTTTTCGGTTCTTTGCATTGATCTGATGCCTTTTCAATTGATTTTTTATAGTTTGTTCTTTGTTCTTATGTTGTACTGTAACACCACTATCAAAGGTTAGCGGAAGGGTTTCGACGCCAGCAAGTATGTCTAACCCCACCACATTCAGTGGTTGTCTCGTGTTTCTATATATCATACATGTATTTGGTTTTTTCTTTTCGTTTATTGTTTTGTACATAAATCGGGTTGTTATATTTTGTTTTCGTTTGAATTTTTTTTCAAATTTGTCATTTTGGGACCTAGTGTAGCTTACTATGCAGTTTTGCTCATCGTTGAAAGTTGTTCGGTGACAAATAGTTGCTAACTTATTCGTGATTAGGTTGATGGTCTCAAATTTATCATTCTGAAAATCCATGAAATATTTCCTGTACATTAAGCATCCATCAATAAATCCAATACAAATTCTAAAATTAGAATTTGTATTGGATTTACAGGAATCTGATGTACAGTAGTTGTCGTTTGTTGATGTAGTTCATAAGTGTTTCTCGTTTCCCGTTTTTTATATAGATTAGACCGTTGGTTTTCCCGTTTGAATGGTTTTACACTAGTAATTTTGGGGCCCTTCATAGCTTGCTGTTCAGTGTGAGCCAAGGCTCCGTGTTGAAGACCGTACTTTGACCTATAATGGTTTACTTTTATAAATTTTGACTTGGATGGAGAGTTATCTCATTGGCACTCATACCACATCTTCTTATGTCTATTAACATTTCAGAGTTTCTGGATTTATTACCATGCTACAACGATCCTGAATTCCGATCAGCACTCGTGAGATGTGTCCAGAATTCCTTTGTAGGGTATGACCTAAATACGTGTGTGTAAGTTGTACTTTTTTTCAATCCATGTTATCTATAAACCTATAAACAATAATATTGGTACTTGTAGCTCAGCACTTCTTGAAATCTTTTTATGGCAACAAAACATTTTTTTATAATAGGTAGAACCTTCTAGCACTTATTTGGGACAGAACGGTTTCGCCTTACTTTTATCAATTTTCGGCTTTAAAATTTTCAATCCCCAAAGCGTGCACTTTAGTTAATAAATTATAACAAAAATACCGAACTCCAAGGTAAATCAAAAAAGGGGAAGTGCATAAAAACTAACCAAATCAAACGTTATCAATCAACGGAACAAATGGAAAGTTTGCATTTTCCTAAAAAATAAAATGGTTGGTTAAACTTGGTTTTATAGCAAGCTAGATCTTCCACTTGCGTAACAGTTGTTTATAATTTATTTATATTGAAAAGATTGGATGAGGAACCAAAACAGATATAATAGGTTAGTGTGACAACCGTTGATTAAATTTTACTCGTATCCATTTGGAAATATTGCAATTGGCTTTTTTTTTTAATTGAATTGATAGAGAAACTCATCCTACCACTTGACCCCGTTAAAAGCAATATTTGTTGTCGATAGCTTAATTTTCAAAATTAAAATGCTCGTTAAAGCTTAGATTGTCAGTTGTCAAACTGAACACTCGAAATATTGATATTGGACGTTTTTAATGTAGCTTGTAAGGCCATGCATGTTGCCTTTTGTAAGGTATGATATAACAAAGACATAAGTTCTTAAATACTGGTGGAACAGCAATGAACATATTTTGCTTTTAGCTCACCTGGCCCGAAGGGCCAAGTGAGCTTTTCTCATCACTTGGCGTCCGTCGTCCGTCGTCCGTCGTCGTCCGTCGTCGTCCGTCGTCGTCCGTCGTCGTTAACTTTTACAAAAATCTTCTCCTCTGAAACTACTGGGCCAAATTTAACCAAACTTGGCCACAATCATCATTGGGGTATCTAGTTTAAAAATTGTGTCCGGTGACCTGCCAAACCAACCAAGATGGCCGCCATGGCTAAAAATAGAACATAGGGGTAAAATGTATATTTTGGCTTATAACTCTGAAACCAAAGCATTTAGAGCAAATCTGACATGGGGTAAAATTGTTTATTAGGTCAAGATCTATCTGCCCTGAAATTTTCAGATGAATCGGAGAACCTGTTGTTGGGTTGCTGCCAAAAAATTGGTAATTTTAAGAAAATTTTGAAGCTTTTGGTTATTATCTTGAATATTATTATAGATAGAGATAAACTGTAAACAGCAATAATGTTCAGCAAAGTAAGATCTATAAATAAGTCAACTTGACCAAAATGGTCAGTTGACCCTTAAGGAGTTATTGCCCTTTATAGTCAATTTTAACCATTTTTGTAAATTTTGTAATCTTTTACAAAATCTTCTCCTCTGAAACTACTGGGCCAAATTTAACCAAACTTGGCCACAATCATCATTGGGGTATCTAGTTTAAAAATTGTGTCCGGTGACCTACCAAACCAACCAAGATGGCTGCCATGGCTAAAAATAGAACATAGGGTAAATGTATATTTTGGCTTATAACTCTGAAACCAAAGCATTTAGAGCAAATCTGACATGGGGTAAAATTGTTTATTAGGTCAAGATCTATCTGCCCTGAAATTTTCAGATGAATCGGAGAACCTGTTGTTGGGTTGCTGCCACTAAATTGGTAATTTTAAGAAAATTTTGAAGCTTTTGGTTATTATCTTGAATATTATTATAGATAGAGATAAACTGTAAACAGCAATAATGTTCAGCAAAGTAAGATCTACAAATAAGTCAACTTGACCAAAATGGTCAGTTGACCCCTTAAGGAGTTATTGCCCTTTATAGTCAATTTTTAACCATTTTTTGTAAATTTTTGTAATCTTTACAAAAATCTTCTCCTCTGAAACTACTGGGCCAAATTTAACCAAACTTGGCCACAATCATCATTGGGGTATCTAGTTTAAAAATTGTGTCCTGTGACCTGCCAAACCAACCAAGATGGCCGCCATGGCTAAAAATAGAACATAGGGGTAAAATGTATATTTTGGCTTATTACTCTGAAACCAAAGCATTTAGAGCAAATCTGACAGGAGTAAAATTGTTAATCAGGTCAAGATCTATCTGCCCTGAAATTTTCAGATGAATCGGAGATCCTGTTGTTGGGTTGCTGCCACTAAATTGGTAATTTTAAGAAAATTTTGAAGCGTTTGGTTATTATCTTGAATATTATTATAGATAGAGATAAACTGTAAACAGCAATAATGTTCAGCAAAGTAAGATCTACAAATAAGTCAACATGACCAAAATGGTCAGTTGACCCTTAAGGAGTTATTGCCCTTTATAGTCAATTTTAACCATTTTTGTAAATTTTGTAATCTTTACAAAATCTTCTCCTCTGAAACTACTAAGACAAAATTAACCAAACTTGTCCACAATCATCATTAGGGTATCTAGTTTAAAAATGTGTCCGATGACCCCGCCCGCGAACCAAGATGGCCGACATGGTTAAAAATAGTACATAAGGTAAAATGCAGTTTTGGCTCATATCTCTGAAACCAAAGCATTTAGAGCAAATCTGACGTGGATAAAATTGTTCATTAGGTCAAGATCTATCTGCCCTTAAATTTTCAGACCAATCAGGCAACACGTTGTTGGGTTGCTGCCCTGAATTAGTAATTTTAAGAAAATTTTGCAGCTTTTGGTTATTATCTTGAATATTATTATAGATAGAGATAAACTGTAAACAGCAATAATGTACAGCAAAGTAAGATCTACAAATAAGTCAACATGACCAAAATTGTCCATTGACCCCTGAAGGAGTTATTGCCCTTTATAGTCATTTTTTACAATTTTATAAATTTTGTAAATTTTGTAAATTTTACAAAATATTTTCCACTGTAACTACTGGGCCAAGTTCATTATAGATAGAGATAATTGGAAGCATCAAGAATGTTCAGTAAAGTAAGATCTACAAACACATCACCATCACCAAAACACAATTTTGTCATGAATCCATCTGTGTCCTTTGTTTAATATGCACATAGACCAAGGTGAGCGACACAGGCTCTTTAGAGCCTCTAGTTATCATAAGTCTTTTCTTTAAAAAGTGAGTTTAATTTTTTATAAGATAAAAAAAAATCAAAACAATTATTACAATAATCAAAACTCCAAATGGAGCTTCAAGCGAAACACATTCCTTATGCTTTATTTCATTTGTCATGTTTAAGTGATTTCCGTCTGATTATAAACCAATTTAATAGCAACTCATTGAACTTGTTTGTTTCAATTACAGGTTTGTGGACCGTCTGAAAAACTGTGCTTCGATGTTCCATCATTGTAACAAAGAGCAGCAAGCATCTGCTGTAGAAACTATGGTCGAAGAATATAGTAAAACAATATGCAATCATCACAAATTTAATATTGGAGCTCCTATGTGAGATTTGTAAACCTTAAATAAATAAAACTTGTTTGATCTATCATAGATATATTCATTTTTATTTATGCGTGAACCCCCTGAGGGGTTCACGCTTATATATTGGCGAGTTTTGGATATGTCTATGGGCCACTCGATATCTCTCGGCCGGAAGTCGGAATAAAATTCTCGGAACGTCTCGAAAGTTATCGATCATTTATACAGGTAGTTATCTACGTCTTTGATACGGTCCCTCTATGGTTAGGCTACCACGTGACATTACACCATCAAAGTAAATTGGAAAGTAAACAATAAGGCTAGGTTGCAGTCAATAAATCGTTTAAATATAAGAACATTTTTGCCTTTTTACAAAACATATGTGTTTTTAATAATGTGAATGTTTATAAGCGCTTTGATGTGAAAGTTTCTAAACAAGTATTATGACAACGCAATTATATTTGTTTTAAAACGACCCCTGTACACTGTGTGTATCTAGGTCAATTATAACGTGGCATTGTGCATTGTCATGACAACATGTAAACTAATTATGTCTGAAGATTTAACCACGTGTGTATTTTCATCATAGACTAAGGAGAGAACATTCTGGTTTAAATGTGTATATTAGATCGGAAAACAGAAAGATAATAAATATTATTATTATCAAAAGTATTCAATTTAATTAATTCAAAAGAAATCAAAGAAATATATACAAAATATATACTGTATTTATGTTTCTGTAGAAACTAAATATTAAATTGAAGTCAGAATATTTTCAGAGTTGCAATTAAGAAATAAGTATTTATATGACAAGATACTCTGATTTGGTATTTTAAATATTCATTTGTAAATGAAACATGCATAATAATTAAATCTGAATAAATCCTTGCATCATACAAAAAAATGCTGATAAACAATAATAATTATATTTCTACGTTAATTACTTCCTACCGTTTTAGTAAGGTTTTATAAGTAATTGTTATTTATTTTTTTTTTGTATTGTAATATATCCATAAAACGGAAAGTAAGATAAATTAATCAAATATTTAAATTCTAAACGGTCGTGAATAAAAATACTTGTGTGTTTGCACTTCACAAAGATTTTAAATCCTTGTAGCTCACAAAAAGCGTAATAATAATTAACAATAATCATAACAAAATTTAATTAAGTACTATCATAATGTTAATTTTTTGTACTGTTTTAGTATGGATTGATAAGTCTTTGCTTATATTTTGTAATCTATTCATACAGTGGAATGGTAGAATTTAAAAATAGATTCATTTCATAAATAAAATGTCCGTCCGTAAATACTTGGCGTTTGTGTTTATTGATACTATATGTATATATATTCAAAATTTTCGAAAAAAATACTAACAGGAACGTTTGTTTATTATAAAATTTCAATTCTATTTTTGTTTGTTTGTTTTAATAGTTTAACCTTATAACATCTATATATTTCTACTATGGTATGGTTTTGAAAATTGTATTCACTGTGGTGCCCAACTATCCTACACGTCTTGATTCATTCACATTATAGATCACATTTCAAACACACACTATCGGTTTGCGTTCTCAAAATTCCAATAATACTTATTTCACTCGTGAATGTGCATTTTCGTTTTTCTTATCTAAATTTAGGACACGGCTGTAAGAGGTTCACATGTGACTTTCATGCATGGTCATCATTACTTACGGTATTCTGACCTCTAGCTGTTTCTCTTTCGTTTCTTTTTTGAGTCACTGTCCTATAATAAACTTTGACCTTTTCGAAAAGCTAAGGATTGTCTACCCAAGGAACAGATTCCTTAACCTTGTAATTTATTTGGCCTTTTAAATATTTTTCATTCGAGTGTCACTGATGCTTTTTTGTAGACTGGCGTCTGGCGAACATTATTTTAATTCTTGTATCTTTTTATATTTACATACCTTTTTATATAAATTGGTTATTTTGAGGGGGTGTACAGGTATTCATAAAATTTCTGAATTAATTAAGATATTCTTCGGCAAAAACACAAGTTTCCCTATTGAATATTTGAATTGATTTAAGTAAAATCAGGAAATCCTTAAAATTTGAGATGTTTTATTAGACCAAAAAAAGTCTCTTTATAAGATGTCCCAATTAATTGCATGCGACAGGTTTCAATGCACATGGAAATTGAACTTTAGATTTATCTATACAATTAACATCTACCATGAGTACAGACAGCTTCAATAACGAGTTGAGAACATGAAGGTCCATGCAGGAAACAAAATATAAAGATATGATAGATAAAATAAATGCATCCAGAATTCCCGATTATAAAGCAAACTGAGTGCATAAATTTATATAGCGATTGGTTTGTGCAATTTGCATAAGTCATCCGGTTTGTAGAAATTGGAATTTGCAAAAGGGTAATCATCTGGAAAATTATGTACATTCCCAAGTACTAAATAAAATAGTTTAGCTTTAAAATGTATATTCAAATAGTAGATGTAGATATACACTTTCAATTGACTTCTTCTAATCACAGTCAATTATTTCAATTCAAAAACAAACACAAATTCATCAACAATCTTTTGGTGACCCAGCAGTCAGCGGTCGTGGGTTAATGTGTTGCCTTTCTTTTTTTTTTAAAGAAAGCAACTTGTTTTCTATTTTGGTATTCACCGTTTTACTCAGAAGGATAGCATTGGTTCGTTATGTTACCTGTTTTATTAGCAGTACAAAAAGTAAAATAACAAAAATATCGAACTCCGAGGAGAGTTAAAAACGGAAAGTTCCTAATCAAATGGCAAAATCAAAAGCTCAAACACATCAAACAAATTGATAACAACTGTCATATTCCTGACTTGGTACAGGCATTTTCTTATGTAGAAACGGTGGATTAAACCTGGATTATAGCTAGCTAAACCTCTCACTTGTATGACAGTCGCATAAAATTCCATTATATTGACAACAATGTGTAAACAAAACAAACAGACATAATAGGTAAAAATGTCAAAAATAGGGATACAGTAGTCAACAATGTGTTATAATCTTAATCATTATAAAAAACAAACAAAGATATCAGTAGTCATCCCTGTCTCTTCAGGTAAAAAGTTGCCTTTACTTTGCATGGGCAACCGGGAGGAGTAAAATTTTTAACAAATTTGTACTATAGTAGTATATGTATAGTAAATGGTATGTTGAAGGCAATATCTTTTTTTCATAGATAACAACTTTGTTTAATGAAGGACATTAAAGTGGTAGTCTCCCTTATAATAGGCAATGATAAAAAAAATCTGGGCAACTTTCCGTAATTAACAAGTTCGTCTTATCTGGTTAATCCCTTTGGGAACATGAGTCATTATTGATTTTCGACTTATCTTGTCAATCCCTATGGGACATACATGTACACGTGTAAATAACAGTATTGATTTACGGATTATATCATTACTTTGGAAAACATATTCTATGCATTATTTATTTGACTATTTCTGTCCGCTGTGCTACAAAATATGTCTCAGTAAGAATATTTAGAAAATAGTTTAAGGGGAATAACTAGATATATACAAATTATCATATTACATGTCGGAGCCTAAAACACGTCAGTTCAGTATGTTGGTTCAACGTATACTGTGCGTAGAAAAATGGACGAGTCCAATTTAAAGGGGTGTAAGGTGTTGCAATTTTATTATCTTTATTATTTCATTGGTTAACATTGAACTATTAATTAAATATCTGTTATCAAACATCGAAGCAATTATTATCTATGAACATATACTGAAAGTATACCTCATACTATTTGTTTTTATTCTGATTTACATTGCTATATACCCCTACGATTAAATGGTTTAGTCATGTCGTATATAAACCCGATAGCGGATCACATTTCAGACATCTTCTAACACAGTGAACGAGCAGGATCCACGACAGTTTTATCAAGGTAAGTGTTATGGTCATCATTATTATAATTTTGGACAAATACTTTGAAAAAAAAATCATTGCATCTATAAAAAGATAGTAAACTTTGTAAGTCTGAGGCCTTCCTACGCATGAACTAGGTGTACCAGTTTAGGGCGATATCATAGCTATAACGGAAAGGAAAGCAATATGATATGTCCCCGCTATGACTGAGAAATCTTTTCCGACTAACAGTTCATGTGGACCCTTTCGGGTGCCAGCTCTGTTTCTGGTGACAGAAATTTGAATGGGGCGTGGAAAATCTTGAAACACCAGTTTCTTAATCAGACTATCACAACAAACTAGCATCAGTTTCAAATAGAATTTATTAATTAAAAATACATTGTATTAAATATGAACAACATAATCTATAAACATTTCACAAATCTTTAACGTCACTAGCTTTCACCCACGAATTGAATTTTACAGGCCAATTCAACCATTTTTCAAACAATTGTTTATTTCGACCAGTTCCTTTTCCTTTTATAATTTTCTCAATCTTCCATTGTTCATTGTCACCTAAATCACCTTCTGTAATTCAGACTGATAAAATGAGCCTGTTATTTCCTCG
The DNA here is from genome assembly GCA_017311375.1 of Mytilus coruscus. Classification (NCBI taxonomy): domain Eukaryota; kingdom Metazoa; phylum Mollusca; class Bivalvia; order Mytilida; family Mytilidae; genus Mytilus; species Mytilus coruscus. Next base: position 4,542,251 of record CM029602.1, on the reverse strand, counting down.
TTATAATAATCTTTGATTCGATATATCTGAGTTTGACCCCTCCAGTATCTTCTGAATACTGTGAAAATTTCACCTGTCCATTTTTGGTCATATTCCCTAGAAAACACATTTCTCAGGTGGGTTATTCTTACTTTATCTCCTTTCTTGTATCGAAATTGTAGACGTTTCACGGGTTTCGTTGATGAATGTGAGGAAAAATAGGTTGATAGACGGGCGATCTCCTCGTTTGAATTTGTCACTTCAGCTGGTTGCATATCTATTGTAGAATGAATAGTGTGATTGTATGCATCTGCAAAACTTTGCAACTTTTCCATATATCTATATGTTTGTTTGTAAGTAAAATATCTAAAGATTTTAGTTTTAATCGTTTTGATTGCTCTTTCCGATACCGATGCTTTTACCTCATTCAAAGCATAAAAATGATGTATCCCCTTTTTTTGAAATACATTTTGAACGAGTCTCGATTTAAACTCCTGTCCTTTGTCTGTTCGAATGCGCCTTGGATAGCGTTTTGTCAATATATCTTCAAATGCCTTAGCTACGGAAGAACCTTTCTTGTCTTTTAATTTTCGTAACCATAAATATTTGGAAAATGTATCTAAAACTACTAAAATATATGAAAACCATCGTTGTACTTTGAAAAATTCACCATATCCATAAGGTCAGCAGACCATTGGTCATCAATTCCAGCAACAATTATATGAGTTCTGTTGTGGGGTCTCTTTGCCTGTCTTTGAATACTGTATGATTCTTGATTATGTAACCATTTCCGTATTTTGTATTTGCTTAAATTATATTTTTTATCCTTTTTGACAAAAGCAAAAATCTTTTCAGGTCCGGAAAAGCTGGCAGGGTTAGATGGATTGAAATAAATGTTCCTTAGGTAGTCTTTCCAAGACATGCTTGTTGTTCTGCGTTCTAACGTTAAATATTGTGTTTTGAAATATTTACAGTTACTTATATTTCTATTCACCAGCATCGTTTTCATTATCAGTTTCGTCATCAGTGTTGCTTTCGTCTTCACTACCGCTTTGGCTGTCATTTCCATTATCACTTTCATTGTCTTCAGATTCAGTGTCGTCATCTTTACCGGAATTTTGGCTGTCTTCTATGAAGTTCTCAAGCTGGTGTCTATATTTTTTAATCGCCATCTGGATAGCTCTATTTTCATCAAATCCATCGCGTAAATACGCTTCGACTTTTTTCATAACATTTTGATGTATTCAATTACCTACAAATATCTATTCATAAATACAATCCAGTCCTCATTTTTTAGCTTGTCATTTGCTCTCTGTTTGGCTTCTGTTTTTGAAAGCCCCCTTTTCAAGTATTTCGTTATCTTCGACTCTCTTGCTTCTTCATTGTAGTCTCTTGATAATTTGCCTATCTTCAGAAAAGCTTTATTTTCTTGCTTTTTGTCATTTAAAACGTACTCGTTATCTGATTGGTTGTCAGGTCTTGCCCTTTTTGCTGAATTATTTTCTTCTATATCTTCAGGCAATTTTCTTTTTGATTCTTTATTTTCCGGGCACCATGTTTTAATGTGTCTCTGTAGATCATGAATAGTTTCAAACAAAACGCCACAATCGTCACATGAATTCATTTTTGAGAGATCTCTATCTAACGTCTGTTCACTTCGAATCTTTTCTGTATAATGTTGTAAATCTTCTCTGACTGCTGTATTTGTAATAATTTGCGTCTGTGTAACGTGACGAACGTTTTCTTCTAAAATATTGGCTCTTAATCGTAAAGTTTCGAGAGTTGTTGGTTTTGAATCTACTAATAAATATCCAAAGGGTTGTTTTATAGCTTCCTGAAACTTATTCATAAAATAGCTGACTTTTCCTGGATACATTTGTTTAGCTAATGTCATCACTTGTTGCTTATCTATAGGACTATTAAACATAACTAAATAATGACAGTTTCTCCTCTGAGTAGGATCCTTGATGTAATACAAATTTTGGTTAAGAACTACTACGGATAAATTCCTGTGGTGGCTTCCTTCAGTAAACAGATCGGTTATTCTCGGGTCTTTGGCTGCAGTAGACATCAAATCGTCCAAAATAATCAAGTTTCGCTCTGTTGGGTCAAGAAAGCTATCATTTTCCAAATCTAAAGGTATCCCTTGAATGAATTGTACTCTTGGTAGAACTGTGTTTTTTATTTCCTCATACAAAGGCTGCCATCTTCTATACAACCATATAATTCTCTGTGGTTTGGGTGAAACAGTGTCTACATTTTGAAGCAATTGTTTTAGAAAATATGTCTTCCCACAAGAAGTTGGTCCGCTCACTGTCATTGTGAAAGGATGTTTAAACACAAAGTCTTCGGCATTCTCGTTCCTCAGCTGCGATGACTGCGGGCTATTTCCCTTTTCCGGAGGCGGAGGAGGAGGAGGAGGCGGTAGGCTATCTTCCTTTGCCGGAGGAGGCGGAGGAGGCGGTGAATACACATCATCGCTCTGTAGATATGGTTGACTAATTCCATGTTTATTTCTATGATGTCGCAACATATTATCTTTTCTTGAAAATCTCGACTCACAAATAGGACAATTTTTTGTATCCATCTTTACACATGCAAGATTGTTGTAAATATGAAATGAACCGATATTTTCGAAATTTTATATAGCCTTTGGAATGCATTCTGGGAAAAAATAATAAAGTATGAAAAGTATATTCTAGATTATTCTAGTGAACTCTGGTATCGTTTTTATGTTGCATTATGGGTAATATTTTAACCTATAAATTATTTTCTTTTTTGCAGATACTCATTCACTTGTGAACCACCAACGAGGAAAGATGGAAAGTAAAGTACATGTTTCAAAACATCATCGACATTCCAAACAGCATGAGATGTATGAGTGTCACATATGTGGAAAACAGTTTGGACGAAAATACAATCTTGAACGTCACCTATTGCGACATAAAGACGATGCGCTGTTTCAGTGTAATGAATGCGGTGTCCTTTTTTCAAGAAAGGATAATTTACAACGTCACTTAGAACAAGTTCATAATTACCAAGCAGGAGGAGGCTTAAAGAGAAAAGTTACCAGCGAAAAAGGCGCTACTAGAAAACGTCGTATGACCCAAAAGGATAAACCGGATCGTTTTTACGATCTACGTGTTGTGTCAGAACGTGATTTACCCAAATTTAGGACAAAATCAACAGCATATAAAGTTACATTCAAGGAACTAGAGGTACGTGGTCTACCACAAATTTTGAAGACGCTTCAACTTTTGTTTCAATCCCTTATCAAGGACATGACCGAATTCATGGAAACCGATGATCTTATACGAATGTCAATACAGTGCCCAGAATTGGACTTCCCTATAACAATACCATTTATGAAAGTGGCACAATTGTCAGCAGAAACAATGCTAAGAGAAATTGAAAAAGTGTTACAGTCATATGAACAATTTGTTCTCGGTAGTTCACTTGAAATAGAGATTACCCATGTAGATATGCCGAAAGGTAGCGGGCGAAAGTCGTGTAAATTCGTAGACATAGGAAGGTTTCTGAAAGACAAAAAGTGTATTATTCAAATTCAAAATAATGATGAGCTTTGTTGTGCTAGAGCCCTAATCACTGCTAAGGCCAATATCGACAAACATCCGAAGTGGGAAAGTATTCGGAAAGGATGCAAGATACAACAAGACATGGCTATCGAGTTGCACGAGAAGGCAAATATTCCTCTTAAAGCTTGCGATCTTGAAGATATCAAGCAATTTCCGAGAGCGATGAACGACTGTCAAATTCATGTTGTCTCAAAGGAACATTTTAATGGGATAATTTTTCAAGGACCAGAAGCAGAGAAAAAAATATACTTGTATCACCACAACGAGCATTATGATGTCATAACAAGTATGCCCGCTTTCTTAAACCGAAGTTATTATTGTAACATCTGTCAAAAGGGATACCAGCACAAAGAGGAACATAAGTGTAATAACATTTGTACATCTTGCCACAAAATACACGAGATAGAAAATAAAGAATGGATCTATTGTAAGGATTGTAATCGTTATTTTCAAGGAGATGTGTGTTTTCAACTTCACGCCAAGAAAACTAGCCAAGGACGTTCAACATGTACGTCATATTACAGGTGTAAATAATGCGGACAATCGATCAACAGAAAAATGCACAAGAAAGAACAACAATGTGAGAGGTTTACTGCAAAACATGCAAGGATTATTATGAGCCTGGACATTTATGTTTTATGATGCCTATACAAGACGAAAAAAAGCTTTCTTTAGTTGCAGATGATGACACCAAACTGAAACGGAATACACAAGACGAACATCCAAACCAAGTTTATATTTTCTTTGATTTCGAATGCACACAGGATGATTTAGTTCAATGTGAACAGGGATATGAACGATCTGAAAGTATGCTCTGACTGTTTTGAACATAATGTTAATTCTTCATCGACATGTGATACCTGTGGTAAACATGAAATTATATTTAGTGGTCCGAATACAAACGACGAATTTTGTCAATGGTTGTTTTCTGGTGAAAACAATGGAGCAACAATCCTCTGTCACAACTTCAAAGGATATGATTCTTTTCCTATCCTTTCTTATCTGTACAAGAATGGAATTCTACCTAAAATTATTCTAGCGGGGCAAAGAACATGTCAGTTGAAGTCCCTGCCTGTAATATTAGAATGATTGATTCGCTCAATTTCCTTCCTTCCGCCTTGTCAAAACTGCCAAAGATGTTTGGGCTAGACGAATTACAGAAAGGATATTTTCCCCACCTCTTTAACAGGCAAGAAAACCAATCTGTTGTACTTGAACATCTGCCTGATATTAAGTATTATTACCCTGACGGAATGAAAGTTGATGATAAAGAGCTTTTCCTTGAATGGTACGCCGCAAATGCTCATAAGAAGTTTGATTTTAAGCTAGAGCTTTTGAAATACTGCCAATCAGATGTAGACATTCTAAGACGATGCTGTTTAAAATTTCGGCAGTTATTTATGGCTATGACAACTAAAGACTCTAATAAAGATGGCATTGATCCCTTTGAGAAATGCATAACTATAGCCTCGGCTTGTAACCTTGTGTTCAGGAAAAACTTTCTTCGTCCAGAAAAAATTGGAATAATTCCAGCGCAAGGCTACAATCCAGAAGAAAAACACTCTATTAAGGCACTGAAATGGCTGAGATATGTATCTACATCAAAAGGAATCCATATACAACATGCACGCAATGGCGGAGAAAAGAAAATTGGCGACTACAGAGTTGATGGCTATCACAAGAATGATAATGGAGAAGAAATTGTTTTTGAATATCATGGATGTTTCTGGCATGGGTGTTCAAAGTGCTACAGTAAACAGACAGTGAACACGGTTAATACAATGACAATGGCTGATCTCCATCAACGAACGCTTGAAAAAAAGAGTCATATAGAAAACCAAGGTTATAAATACATATCTAAATGGGAATGCGAGTTTGACAAGGAAATAATTGAAAATATTGATATTAAAACTTTTGTAGACAGTGTGAACTACGTCACTCCACTTGAACCTAGGAATGCATTTTCGGGTGGTAGAACAGAAGCCTTTAACCTATACCATGAAGCTAAAGATGATGAACAAATCAGATATTATGACGTAACATCTTTGTATCCCTTTATCAATAAAACTGGGAAAGTTGTATTGGGACATCCTACTATAATAACAGAGAATTTTGATGATATTTCAAAGTATGAGGGTCTTATCAAATGCCGTGTTCAGCCACCTCGTGGACTTCATATTCCCGTGCTCCCTGCAAAAATCAATGACAAACTGATGTTTTCGTTATGTAGAACATGTACTGAATTACAACAGACAACAACCTGTCTCCATACTAAAAATGAAAGAGCTATAACTGGCACTTGGGTAACAGATGAATTAAAAAAGGCCAAAGAAAAGGGTACATAGTAGAAAAAATATACGAAGTCTGGCATTTCAATGATGTTGAGCAATACGATCCGAAATCGAAATCAGGAGGAATTTTTACGGAATATATTAATACTTTTCTTAAAATGAAACAAGAGGCAAGTGGATGGCCAAGCTGGTGTATTACTGAAAAGCATAGACAGAAATATATTCAAGATTACTTTGAAAAAGAAGGTATCCAATTAGACTATAACAAAATAGAAAAGAATCCGGGCCTCCGTTCCCTTGCTAAACTTATGTTGAATAGCTTCTGGGGTAAATTTGGGCAACGGACAAATTTACCTCAAGTGGAGTACGTATCTGATCCATCCGTTTATTTTGATATGTTGACCAGTGATCAACAAGAAGTAACTTGTGTCAACTTTGTTACGGATGAAATGATTGAAATGCGTTGGAGGAACAAAGAAGAATTCTTGGAAACTTCTGGAAGAACTAACGTTGTCATAGCTGCATATACAACAGCTCAAGCCAGACTAAAGCTGTACAGTTATTTAGACAAGCTAGGAGATCGCGTATTATATGCTGATACAGATTCTGTGATATTTACAGCTAAACAAGGCGAATGGGAACCACCTTTTGGTGATTATTTAAGAGAACTTACGGATGAGGTTCCAGCTAATAATATCACGCATTTTGTAACCGGTGGCCCTAAAAACTATGCTTACAAATTGCAGAAACCCTATAGTGATGGAAATCAGACTGTATGCAAAGTAAGAGGTATTACCCTCAATTATAAAAATGCACTTAGCATAAATTTTGATGCTGTCAAGGATATGGTAACAACTTCTGAGAAGAAAACAATAACTGTAGTGGATGAACATAAAATCATAAGAGATTCAAAAGTAGTAGGGTTATTACTGGCCAACAGAGCAAAGATTATAGAATTGTGTTTGATAAGAGAGTGATTGTGTCCGATTGTAAGACATTACCATATGGATATTAAGAAATGATTTAACCATATACTACATATGTATGTATTGTAAATTATAATATGTATATACTAATGTTTTGATAGATATGTGCTTCTTGATAATAAAATACTTGAAAATTCTAAATTGTTCCCGTCATTTGCCTAGAATGTAAACAAACTTCAATAAACTTGCCTAAAAAAATGCATACAAAAAAGACACAAAATGCACATTGCACAAACACCAGAGACACGTTAGTTCCAATTATCCTGCTCATAATTACGGAGAGTTGCCCAGACTTTTTTTTATCATTGCCTATTATAAGGGAGACTATCACTTTAATGTCCGACATCAAACAAAGTTGTTATCTATAAAAAAAAAGATATTGCCTTCAACATACCATTTACTATATATATACTACTATAGTACAAATTTGTTAAAAATTTTACTCCTCCCGGTTGCCCATGCAAAGTAAAGGCAACTTTTTACCTGAAGAGACAGGGATGACTACTGATATCAACAAAGAAAAACACAAAGGCATATAGAAAAAGTACATTAGCAAAAAGAAAGACAAGAATACGAAACCTTACCATACTCCATAGCGCAATAACACAATGACGGGATGTATAAGTACCGAGCCGCGTCAAATGGATAATACCAAAAATAGACTAAACGTTAACAGTAATTGTAATAGTTTACAAAGACAAATAAAAGAACACTATAACACGTAATTAAGATGATAAACAACGTCAGTTTTTAGAATCTATACTTAATTACCATCGTGTATTATTTGTGAAGTTGATACGGAATATTTATCAACAAGGTCTTGGTATCTTCCGATTAACTTTTTTAGAAAAAGGACAAGACGTTCTTTGACAACTCTGGGTCATCAACTTTTTGCTCAGACACTGGTGACGTTTTGTATAGTCTGAGTAGCAGCTGCAGGCTCTTGAATACCGAATTAGTTGGGAAATGTATATCACATATGCAGGTGAAGTTGGTATATTGCTACTAAGGTTGGGGAAATTGATAATTTCAAAATTAAAATCGTCATAAATTCTGGTACTGAGATAAATTGTCAAATTCGAGTTATAAGTCTAAAAATGATGCAGAGGAAGCCGTGTCTGTTGTTTCTTTTAGTTCTGGAGGATATATTAATGGAACCCAATCAGAAAAGTTTGGATTGTTAGATTGTTAAGAATATCTAAATGTGAAATTAAAGTATCTGGCTTCTTTGATCTTCTTGTTTTTACAAATGTCTGAAGAAACTCCGACTCATATGAAAATAAGAAGAGGTCGGCAAGAAGAGGCGCACAGTTCTTTCCCATATGAATGCCGACAATTTGTTGAAAAAAACATCCAAATTAAAAAAATTGTTGTCAATAAGAAACTCCAGCATCACTTGTTCCTCTGTATATCATGTTTTACCGTTTTGTTCCCTATTAACAAAATATGCCGTATGGTATCCCAAAGTAATAAATTTATAGCGTATGCGACCATTTTTATGTTCAAAAGCATTGTGGGTTACTTCTTTGTCAATTTTTTTAATTTCACATCCCCTGATGGTATAAAGGGTTGCAAAATCAAAAGTTTTAATAGAACTTATTTCAGAGAGAGATTATCCAGAAGTTCTTTAGAGTCTATAGATAATTAAAAAAATCTTTACTTCTATCAGAAGATATGCAATACATTGAACATTCTTAAATGTTACTCCAGCTCTTTTCTCATATGACAGTAATGGAAAATACAAGGTTTGAATGTTCATCAACGAGGTAAACGTTAATATTGTGTAAATAAAGATAAATACAAGGGGCGATGTCAACATACTTTTCGTTTTCCTCGCGTACAATATATATATGTATATATGAGCCCTGGTCGGATTAGCATGGATGAAACAGTTGTGAAAGAAAAAAACTCGTTGATTATACATGTAAATTGTAAGAGGTGAACTATTGAAACTTAACTCCTTTTCTAAGTATTTCCTCTCATTCTGCTTTTAATGGACACAGAAATGTTCAATTAGTCTTCTTTCCAACTGAATACTAAGTAATCAATTCAATCATGATGACGTGAGTAAACCTTTGAAAAGACCCCTGCTTAAGCTGTGGTTACACATATTCCTGGAAGTTAGTGAATAGAGTGGCATAAAGTATTAAAGGCTAGCTTTTCGTTTTTCTTTAGAAATCACTACATGACGTCTAATTAGTACGAATAAAGGTAAACATGGAATACGTCGCAAGGAATGTACAATTATTGGAACATGCTAACAAGTTTATAGTCTTGGAGTGTTCTTACTTTGGAACATAGCTTTACGTTCCTGTGGCGCTTACTTTTGAATTAATCTAGAAACGTCGTCGATAGATTTAAAAAGGCTCGTAAAAATAAATAATACACCGTATTGCTCACCCTAAATTTTATTTTTTTACTGTTGTTAATAGACTTAAAACACTGAAAATAATATTTTAAAACAGTTACCTTTTTTACATCTTTCAACACCAAGGCTTACAGGTATAGTTAGGTAAAGGGGGAGATATGTGATCAAGTTAAAACTTTTGGGTTGTTTTATCTACCAATCAGTTTCTTACAAACTTCCATTATAGTAAATAAACTCATCATAGATACCAGGATTGAAATTTTGTATTTGCGCCAGACGCGCGTTTCGTCTACAAAAGACTCATCAGCGACGCTGGATCAAAAATAGTTAAAAGGGCCAAATAAAAGACATCGACACCAACACCGACCTCGAAATTTGCAAAAATATTCCGATCAAATAATACTGTGCATGCGCTTATTATAACAATGGCTGACAATGCAAAATTAAGACCGAATTCATATCATCTTATGGAACGCCTGGGCGTTTATCGTAAATTTGTTGATAGCAGTTTCATAGATCAAATTTCCTAAAGGTTTATATTTGATTCAATACAATCTCATTTTAAAACATTTTAACTTGAAATTTTGTGTTTGGTTCATGTGATATCGTTATGAGTGAAATTCTTAAGTGATCGAATGTCAGTTCTTTGTGTATGTTCCAATTGTCGTTACCACACTCCTGTCTTCTTTTCTCAAAAGTGACATACAGAATAAGACTAATGACCTGGTCTGCACTTATGTGAGCCAGATGTAGAGCATGATCTGCTTACCATTCCGGAGCACATGAGGTCCCTTCCAGTTTTTGGTGGGGTTCATGTTGCTCAGTATTTAGTTTTCTGTGTTGTGTTTTTTAGAATGTTGATTGGCTTTTGAAACGTTTTTATTTTTTGCCATGACTTTTTGTCTGATTGTTCGTTGGTGTCCTTCACCTCTCTTTTGTTGCCTTTTAAAGATTTTTCTGAATATATAAACATTCTTTTTTTTCATATTTCCATATTCTATCTAAAAACATAATTTTTTAAGTTACATATAAGGATATTTCATAATCTTTCCTATGATCTTTCTGTATGATGATGTCCATCTCGTGTCCCTCGACTGAGATCTGTTCATCATAAGCTACTTTCATTGACGTTGCATTGAGTTATTGTGTTAAACAGATTATCTTTGGTCTTTCGGGCATTAAAAGTTTCTCGGCTACATCTCATCTCCGAGTTATCGCACTTCATTGATATTATAGTAGAAAAATTCTGTCTTATTTGCAGAACCATATGTAATCTTTAATAATTCAACTGTAAATATTCAACGAAGTCTTGATCAAGTTGATATTTCAGTTTTTCACCAAGAAATATGATTGTTCCTCTTCCTGTATCTTTCTTCTGTATTCCAAAGAAAGGTTGACTTCATATGAGTTAGTTATCGTTGCAAATGAGTTCGTCTATTACAATTTAAAATAGTGTGTTTGAAATTAAGCATCGACTAAAGAAAGAAATAATGTTTGTTTTCTATTTTCAATTTCTTCAAATTATTTATTCACAAAGAATCTGCAATCCGAAACTCTATTCTGCGGCAGACAGACTTGAAAAACTTATTTAAGTTTACTGAAAAACTTTAAGCGAAAAAATGAAACAGAGATCTTTCGTAACCCAATAGAATGTAAAGTTAACGTTGTCCTTTTGGTCTCAGGTTAAAACTTCCTGAACAATGAACCAAAACGTAATAGGGAGAATGAATAGACCATCGCAGGAAATGGTCAGGATTTTATTAATGATTCTAAACAACATATGAAACTTGGATTTTTTTATCATGTACTTAACTTAAACAGACTTTGTATGCCTACATTTTGTCTAAAAACATCCATTAAATTTACTTAACATATGAACATTAGCTTAATTTAGCTAGTTTTGTTTTCCAATACATTTTCTCAACAAAGGTAAACAAAAATGTTACCCACATATGTTTTTGTAAAACATGAATTTTACATATTTTACGCAGTATTAGTATAAGACTTCCGTTTTGTAGTCTATTCTATATATATATATATTGATAGATTGATTGGTGTTTAACGCCACTTTCAACACTATTTTGTTATTTCGTGGTGGTCAGTTTTTATTGGTCGAGGGAGCCGGAGTGCCCGGAGAGAACCACTGACCTTCGGTAGGAAAACTGACAATCCTAGTCAATTGAGATTGAAGTCGAGCGAACTTTCCACGTGCCTGATTCGAACTATCAACCTCAGTGTTGACAGGCTAGTGATACAGTAGTTCGACTACTTAGACCACACAGCCACCGAGTCCCCCCTCTTTTCTATATAAATATAACTGTTGGAATACTAATAAATACGTCATTTTAATAAGCAGGATGACATTTCGGTATGTGAATATGTTATTGATTAAAAATATTGCTTCGTAAGCAAACTGTGTTCATCGGTACATTTTAAAATTACCTTGCGTTTAATGACGAGATAAAACTGTGTTTAAAATTTTATGTGGGAGTTCAGTTCATATTTATCTAGAATTTAATATTATATTAAACAGTTTGGAGTATATTAACTACATCAAATGAACTGTATTTTTAATACCCGGAGTCTTTATTGCTTTTTAGTCAGAATTTCTTCCTCGGTTATCGACTATTGACGAATTTAGAGTATTTTCAATTATTATTATATTATTTGGAAGATTTTTTTAACAATATCAAGATCTTTATCCCTATCAACAGCCTCAACTTTGTCATTAGAACTACACTGGATTTTTTTAAAAATTTTGTTATTTTCCATAATCCTTAAAGGGGCATTTGCTGTCAAATTCTTGTTCACCGATTTGACTCAAATTCTCATATTTGATTTATAACATACTAAAACGTATATCCAAATAATAAAACTTTAAGTCTAAAATAAACAATTTACAAGGCATAGGCTCGATAATATGTAGCATCGTTTTGTGTGTATTTTAGTCTAGACGCCGTCTAATTAACTATCGAATTGACCTCCAAAGACTGCCGATTGTCATATAAGCGATATAAACATAAATATAGATATAAATAGATAGCGAACGCGTGCAATTGGATTTCACTAGGTCTGTTTAATTTCATATTATAGGTATGTTAATCATCGTTTTTAGCTGTATAAGAATGAGTATTTGTGGATCGAATCAGTCAATCAAATGATTAACCTTTAATTGTTTCACTTTCAATGCTGACTTTCTTTTCCTTTTAATAACAGAACACGCATAATTCGTGCGTAATCCGTCTCTAGCAAGTGAATAATTCATCATCGATGTTTCTTAGCTTATTTTGACAAAACTGAACCATACTGGCTGCTAAAAGCGAATTATTATTTCACTATTTCACTTTCATTAATGATTGAACAAAAAAAAATCATATCTTAAATTTTTCATATACGTTTCTCGTAGCTAGTGCCCCTTTAAAGATCAGTCTAATATTTTATGAGATTATTTCATGTATTAGCAGTATGTATCTGAACATCTTTGTACTTGCCTTCTTCATTGAGGTATTTTAAGCTGAATTTTAAAATATTTATATTTCTTTCGTTTGGATCTGTGAAAAATCTTTCTTTCAGATTCACATTTTGTATTATATCAAGGGTTGTTTCAAATTTCTTACATTTTGTATCATATGTATAAATTTTACATGTCATACCAAATACATTATCAGATGATTTTTAAAACACATCACAAAATTATTCACAAGTGTATCAATATCAGATTGCCATACATTTAGTTTCAAAAGCACCTAGTCCAACGTAGTTTCTATATTTTTAATAGTATGTGCTCCAATCACTATTACACGTTCTATAAACTTTGTTTTCCCCTTACTTGTCCGTCTCATGTTTTATTTTTTTGTAACCATGTCATTTTTCATTATCAATTTCATGAGCTATGAGTGAAAAACTTAACTGTAAATTAAAACATCTGAAAACAGGGGATTAAAATCCTTTCCTTTCTCATCTTGCCTTGCTTTTTTCATGACGGGATACAATTTCTTCCGTCGTGTCTCGACTTCGCCTCGCAACTCTCCTTATTACCGAATAGTTTCCTTTTTAGCTGGTATGAACTATTAAGAACTACTTGGAGATCTTTACGATAGATAGATCGTGCTACAATCGGTATCACGTTATTTAGACCTAGTTTTCCAAATCTGTGATTATTTCCGAACTCTGTTTTTGTGATCAATCTGAGGTTAATAATAAAAAAACATAATAATTTCTTTACTGCACTTGTTCTTTTCTATGATATTCAAGGCCAAAAATATCAGGTTATTTCTCATTGACCTACACTAAAGATCACCAACATACTCTTCCAGGCGTTTTATGTGTTCCGAGTTGTCTGTTCTATGCGATTTATTTATATCAGACTTAATTTTCCATATTTTGTCTTTAATTTCTTCAATTTCCTCCCCGTTTCATGCACAACGATCTATGGCACAATCTAAAACAGTACACAAACCTTCCACATTGTTCTCCATTTGTATATTCTTATTTCATTTGAGAATCTTTCTATATCAGTAAACGTTTTTTAAAGACTATCTATATTTTCAAATTTTTGTTCAATTGTAGCCATTATTTCCTCTTTAAAGCAACTGTTTTCAAGATGTCTGTAAGAACATTTTAATCTGTTAATTGATTGTATTATGGCTGATTTTACTTACATGGTGTTTAAAAAGGTTACTATATCTTAAAAATATCTTAAAAATACCTATTATGTCTGTTTGTTTTGTTCGCATATTGTTGTCAATATAATGGAATTTCGTGCGACTGTCATACAAGTGAGAGGTTTAGCTAGCTATAAAACCAGGTTTAATCCACCATTTTCTACTTAAGAAAATGCCTGTACCGAGTCAGGAATATGACAGTTGTTATCCATTCGTTTGATGTATTTCAGCCTTGTTATTTTGCGGTTTACATGTTGTAATGTACTATTATATTATTTAATTGTATTTCTTTGTCCTGAGTGTTCTTGCGTTAATTTGTACTATATTCTTGTCACGTAATGTAATCATTGTTGTTGACAATTAAGGCAACAATAGTTTACCGATGTTAAAATATCATCAATTGATTTATGAGTATACAACGAAAGGTGGGGTATACACCAATGAGATACCAACATACGACAAAAATAACCAAAAGTCGTATGACGGGCATGAATAGCCTGCAACAATAGACGAGTATGGCATGGTATCGGTTGCAAAAATTTGATATTTTTCATTTATATGCAATATTTTTAATTTAATTGGTATATTTCTTCATTTAAATGCAAAATATTGTTTTATTTGAATGGTATATTTTTCATTTAAATGCAATATTTTTATTCAAATGGTATAATTTGTCATTCAAATGCAATATTTTTTATTTAAATGGTATATTTTTTCATTTAAATGCAATATTTTTATTCAAATGGTATAATTTGTCATTCAAATGCAATGTTTTTATTCAATTAGTAGATTTTATATTTATATGCAATATTTGCATTATGGGTAATTTTGACGTTACAAGGTCAAATTTGCAACAACGTTTGTGATTGGTCGGTAATTATTTGGATTTCTCCCTCTTTCTAAACATGAGTGACCAAGAATTAAAAAAACGCGTCGGAATATCGCCCTCTAACTAAATTTGGCGTTCGTGCTGTTAATGCCAATAATGGCCAGGTCGAGCAAAAATGCGAGTGACAAGTAACAATAATCAATTTGACAAGTAATAATAATTAATTTGACACACAACCTGTTCATGGATAGAAACAGATGCCTGCGTGCATGCCAAAATGCATCCAGTGAAAACCCTTTCTGAAGAAACTCCCCCTCCCCTAAGTTCCTTACAGTCTCACATTGAAGTAAACAGGAAAAATACATAGCTAGCCCCCAGGACGTTATAATTATTTGGACTAAGCCCCTCTTTTTGCTACTTGTAGAAAAAAAAATCACCCAATTACGACAGCAGAACCAGAGACCCACAAGAAGAGACCTGAGCTGTGATACTCCGGATTTAGATATTTGTATAGAGATGTATATATGCGAATGCGAGTATTGGCAGTAATGGTTATGGTGTGTGTGTGAGGGGAAAGGGGGGGTGGGGGTCAGATCAAAGATCGTTTCTATAATTCTATATCTTTTAGTTTTTACCATTTCACTCTTTTCTTTATCCTTTGATTTCTATTATATTTGTCTTAAACATGCGTGAAATATTTGCCACTGGACATAAGGTAACCAAAAAAACAATCAACGTATTCTTTATATTTCATCATTTTTTTATTATGTTATCTAAAGGTTTGGTCCCGCCCTTATCTATTTTTGCACATTATTCTCTATGTAAACCCAATTCCTGTCCTGATAAATGGTGACTCATGCGTAGCATCATATGCGGTTATTAAAACAAGAAACATATTCATATTATAATAATTTACTGTATTCTTGGACTTATAGATAGATGTCATTAGTCCCAGATCATGTAATAAAGTAGGTCTTATAAAAATACAATTGGCATTTTAATGATGATTATATAAATATATATATATTTAACAATGCCATTTTTGAGAAAAAGGGTAGGGGCAAGGCGTTTTAAAACATATTAATAGGGCGCGTTTGTTTGTTCTTCGGTAGTGAGCCAGAAGAAGTCCATTTTGTTTTTTACATCGAGATGACCGTGAGGGTATTCCGATGTATTGCTATCGCCTAGATTTGCACACATAACTTTCGTTTGGGGTTTGTAACCGATCTATAAACATGATAAATACGCGGAAATTAACTAGTGCAAACTAACATTCCTTATCGTTTGTTATAAATACATCTCTTCAATGAATACTGATAAAAATATTTTTGTTTAGAACATAAATTAATAATAAGAAAATGTTTTGTCGTTAGATATATATATATATATATATATATATATATATATATATTATATATAAGTAAAAATCATTAATAATATCTATGCACACGTACCTAAAATTGTGTTAAAGCATTCGCCAGAATATCTCAAGAACGTTTTTGCGACAATCCCGGCAAGGACCGGTAACTCTGTAATTGTTTTACGGGAAAATATGAATGCCTACTCATAACTAGTGCAAACTAACATTCCTTATCGTTTGTTATAAATACATCTCTTCAATGAAAAATCGAATTCTTACAGAAGAGTGTCCACCATGCACTTGCACTGCACTATTATTAGAATATTTGAATAGAATCATATACAAATGGATGAAAATTATATATAAATGTAACTGTTATATTAATATAATATATAAAAACAAACCAGTGTATACTGATTTGTATCACCATAATATAATAGTTATTACTGTGCGGTTGAATTTCATGTCATTTATTCATCATCCACGCACGAACTTGTCTCAGAAAAAAATATATCTCTGTACATTTACCTCAGTTTCAGGTATAGAGATGTGATCTTTTTCTGTGACAATTGCTTTTGACCATCCACAAGAACTTGCAGTCATCCGATGTTCAGTACTTCAGTACTTTGATTTGCATTGGGAAGATGTTCTGGCTCTCTTCCACCTCTTCTTTTTTGATAGGTTGTTTAGACGGCAGAGGCACATATCAAACATGGCGTGGTTTAGTCTAAATGACGTTAATAAATTAATGAATGTTGATATATTAGAATGTGAGCTGTGTTATAAACGTTTTTTATGGTATGCCAGCCTTAGTAGGATATCCCTATAGGACGATAAGCTGGATAAATATAAGAACTACACGAACAATAACAGTTAAGGGTCGATTATTTGATATTCTAGGGAAGGGATTTTGATTAATTGGTGTTTAACACTACTTTTGAACAATATTGGGCTATTCCGTGGTGGTCAGTTTAATTTATAGATGAAGGATGGGGAAGGGAAGAGAGGGCATTATTATTCGTTTCAATCTGTCGCTAATCATGCCTATTTTCAACTCTTTTACCAGCAACCATATTCATATATTAAATCCTTCTGTCCCCCACCCCAACAAATAAATAAATATCAAGTGGTTTTCCCTCTTATTTAACACAAGTTTAAATTGATTGATTGTTTGTTGCTTTTTAACGCCCAGTGACTAATATGTCATGCTTGTTCAGGAAAACACGAGTTTAGAAGTCATGTATATAATATAAAAACGAAGAGCTGGGATATGATTGCTAATAAGGTAACTATCCTCCGGATTTCAAATATGAAGTGGATGTAAGCAATTATAGACAATCGTAAGGCCTTCAACAATGACAAAACCTATTACTTTAAAGTCGTCTATAAAAGGCCCGACATGAAAAGTGTGAACAATTCAAACGAAAACTAACGGCCTAATTATACATAACAAAACAATTTACAAAAAATATCAAATATGAGTCGAGACATGAACCAACGACAACCACTAAACTACAGGCTCCTGACCTGGGACAGGCAAATAAAGAAGATGGCAGGGTTAATATAAAAACGAAGATGTGGTATGATTGCAAATGAGACAACTCTCCAAATTACACAGAAATCAACAGCTATAAGTCACCGTACAGCCTTCGACAATAAGCAAAGCCTACACCGCATAGTCAGCTATAAAAGGCCCCGAAATCACAAATTCAAACGAGAAAACTAACGGCCGAATTAATGTACAATAAAATGAACGAAACACAAATATGTATAACACAGCAACAAACGGCAACCACTGAATTACAGGCTCCTGACTTGGGACAAGCACATACATACAGAATGTGGCTGGGTTAAACATGTTAGCGGGATCCCAAACCTCCCCCTAACCTTGGACAGTAGTGTAACAGTACAGCAACATGTTTGTGAGCACGCAACCCATCCAGAAGCTTGGACAGTGATGTAACAGTCCAATAAAAGAACAACCTGCACTTATCAGTTGCAATTAGATTAACTCAAAAGATCGGTACGAGACACACAAAAAACTAACATTAATAGAATAGACGCAAAGCACCGACATTTATAGAGTATTTGCAATTACTGGAAGTTTGCTCAAAGCTAATTACAACTAGTACTAAAATAAATCTTGTTCTCCCAGACTGATGTATCAATCAGTACACAACGCGCGGCAAAGGATTTATTAAAAAGAAAACAATCTAAGAAACGTCTGGTTTACGTTGTATACAGATATAAGAAGATGTGGTATGAGTGCCAATGAGACAAATCTCCATCCAAGTCATAATTTGTAAATGTAAATATTATATAGGTCAAAGTACGGTTTTCAACACGTAGTCTTTGCTCACATCGAACAACAAGATATAAAGGGCCCAAAAATGACTAGTGTAAAACCATCTAAACGGGAAAACCAACGGTGTTTAATCTATTCCAAAAAAAACGTTTGACTTGCATATAGATCCATAAATAATGAAAGTTTTTGAAAAGTTGTGGTCAGAACGTTTCGAAATTTTGCAATAGAAATAATAGTTAGGACCAGAAGATTTTAACAGCCAGTGCAGAACTTGCACGAACGCCAGATTTAGTTAGAGGGGAGATATTCTGAAGCGTTTTTTAATTCTTGGTCACTCATGTTTAGAAAGAAAGGGGAGAAATCCAAACAATTACCGACCAATCACAAACGTTGTTGCAAATTTGACCTTATGACGTCAAAGAATTTCCCATAATGCAAATATTGCATATAAATAAAAAACTACTATACCAATTGAATAAAAAATATTGCATTTGAATGACAAATTATACCATTTGAATAAAAAATATTGCATTTAAATGAAAAAATATACCATTCAAATAAAAATATTGCATTTGAATGACAAATTATACCATTTGAATAAAAATATTGCATTTAAATGAAAAATATGCCATTCAAATAAAACAATATTGCATTTAAATGAATAAATATACCAATTAAATTAAAAATATTACATTTAAATGAAAAATATCAAATTTTTGCAACCGATACCATGCCATAGACGAGTGTCTTTAAAATATATACACCGTGATTTAAACCGTACTTGTTTACTCTGACAATTCATTTAACAGAAAAAAATCACATATGTGCCATTAATACTTACTTCTACAAAATAACGAAAATCATTAATATTATGACATGAAATACGACAATAGCAGCTGACGAGGTTCCTGGCTTTGGACATGCACAACAATTCTCCAATGGTATTAAATCTATACAATCTCTTGACCGTTCGTGACCGTTACTTTGAAAGGCCGAAAAAAATCAAACAGTTCTTAATATAACATGAAAATCTGTCTACGGACGACTTCGGCAGATGATATATATTGCAATCTCAGTTTTAGCAATTTTAAACGTGAACAGGAAATCAATAAACCAAATGTTAATTCGGAAACTTCGAAGAGAAATCTTCTGGTGTCTTATAGGTATGTCTGTAATCATATGTATAATAAAAAACTATCTTGACAATGAGCTGTTCGTTGTTGTTTGTCATGGTGGTTTTTTTTACTGTCTTTTGTGGGCTTTCTCTTGATTAGGATTTGGTGGTTGATGTGGTATGTTGCACTTAACAGTTTTTGTGCTTTCTGTTATCCTTTTACTGTATTTTTCATTAAGAATCAGAATATATGAAATTTTTTTTATAGTTTGATCTTATGTTGCATCGTTATACTACTGTCCCAGTTTAGTTGGAGGGTTGTGTGCCTTCAAACTAGTGTTAACCCCCCCACACACACACACTCACACCCATTCTGTATGTGCTTGTCCCAAGTCAGGAGCCTGTAATTCAGCGGTTGTCGTTCGTTGTTGTATATCATATTTGTTTTCCGTTAAATATTTTGTACATAATCAGGCAGTGTTAGTTTCTTCGTTTGAAATGTTTTACATTTGTCATTTCGGGGCCTTTTATAGCTGACTATGCGGTATGGATTTTACGCATTGTAGAAGGCCGTACGGTGACCTATAGTTGTTAATTTCTGTGTCATGCGGTCGTGTCATTGGTAATCATACCACATCTTCTTATTTTTATAAATACGTATTTTACTTAACCCAAACGGCACTTACTTTTGTTGATTTATTTTTTCAATACATTTTTGCATACTATAAGAGACGAATGAAAAAAATGGATAAAATGGAATTCGCTCTTTTGCATACGATTTCGATGTAATCATAAAGATTCATACACATGTTCTACCTCATGCTAAATCTGCCGTTTAAGGATTTTACGAAAGATTTTTGTTATATCAATTAATTTGTAAGGTACACAACTTCATAAGGTTAGCATCAGAGGTAGCGCCGCCATGTAGTTTGGACAAAATAAATAGCAGAGACAAGTTAGTATGTGAGTATGACCTTCAAGACTATATATATATCTCGAATTCTTGCTAACTTCCAAATTCGTAACTAACCACAGTAATTCATAAATGTCAAGCCATACTAGGCATAAATAGTATATTGAGCTATGAACTTTTCAAGCCCTGGAAGAACCAATTGAGAAAACTATTTTAACATTATATTAAATTAAAAGCATTGTTATCAGTAAACTCAAGCAAGATAAGTTGTATTGGAAAACCTTGGCATTAAACAAATTTGACAAAAGTAGATAATAAACGTGCAAGCATTTATAATAATAACAGCGTGTTTACTATACAATATTAAAGAAATGAACACATAAACATTTAATTGTCAAATATCTCCATAAATATTGAACTTATTATGTAATTAACACATCATAATTCGTCAATTATCTCTATGAATATTGCACTTATTTCGCGCTCACATATAAATATAAATGACATCTGTATATTCAGCACAACAAATTTAGATTTTAAACTCGTTTCAACAAGTACAACTATGTTGGCTTTGGTACTCTTTTACGTCGGCTTTGCCTTGGGTAAGTTAAATCTTTTATTTTAAGTACTAATATTGCGGTGTGATCACATTTCTCCAACATTTGATGGGCGTATGACATTTGCGCCGATTTAAATTTGTTTCGATCTTCATGCATATGTACAACTGGCTAACGGAAGAGGTTTGTAATGATAAATAAACAATAACATTCACCTGTAACTAACGTATACACAATCGGCGCATATGAAAGACAAAATCGGCGCAAGTGAAAGACAAAATTGGCGCAAGTGAAATGCAGATCGGCTCAAATGCAAAACGCCGCATTTGATAGTTAGACTAAAACAACATTATATATAGGGATTAGGGGGTCCTCTTAAGGACTGGCATCTTGATATTTACCTGTAATTCACCTGTTCTTAACTAAAATATTGTTAAAAAGGGGTATTTTTTTAAAAAAAAGATATACATCAGTGTATGTAATGTGCGAATCCTGAAATGTCATTTTCACTGTATCCGTGATGAATTTCTAATGTAGAATGATAAATAAACAGACGACAAATTCATGATTTTTGAATAAAATAAGAAATAATATATAATTTGTACTGTTTTTATAAATTCATGATATAGGTATGAGATGCAGACGGATTTTCAGCCTACAGCCATCCATGTACAAAATTGATACATAAATAGATAAATATTAAGAATAGTTTACGAACAGAGCGTGCAAGAGATTTAAAAGTACCAGATAAGTTTCATTTGCAGAAAAATGTTCCTTTTAACATAATTATCAATGTTGTATAACTTAAAACAGGTTTTGTTATTCAGCTTGTTGATATTGAATCAAATTCCACTATGCTGTTTTCGTTATGCGATTCATGTTTACTGTCGAATAATGATACTGGACTTTCATTTTCACTGTAGGGCGATTCATTTCTATTGTACATGCGATGCATTTTCACAGAAGGAAATTAATTAATTTTCATTATATAAAGTCTTAATTCAGCCGAATCTCTAACAAAATTTATGAAGTCAGAGGGATTGATAATATATACATACACCCATACCACATCTTCTTATATCTATTTAGTGAGTGAAAATCTGAGGTAATATATGAATAAATTCCTTAAAAATGGCATTTATTGCTAATATAGTCAATTCCAACTTCCCTAATAATTTGTCCAGATCCAGATCTATATGTAGGATAGAATTTATCCTTTCCAAATGCAATGACACGCCATCATTGAATACATATATCTTGGACAGTTAGGCCAATCCACGTCACCGAAAAAGCAAAGTTTCTGTTTCGGTCTAAATCTACATCGCATACTAATAAATTAAACGTTATTAGAAATATTTTAAGCATTGTAATTAAGATTTAGCAAACATGTATACAAAAAAGCGAGCAAGCCAACTAAACCTTTAAACTACAAGCATTAGGAAAATAGCTCTAATGGATGCATTTTAGATAACAAAGAGCATTCACAAAACGATCTTCATTTCACGATTGAATGAGTGGAAATGTTTTCATCTTGCACAAACAATTGGCGCTTGGATGACTGGATAATTGATATGAATCATGACATTGTGTATACGTCTAACACAGTAAAGAAAGTTCAAGCACCAGTCGAGTCACCTTAATTTATGTTTTAATTTCTTTAAAGTCCGTGTTACAAATAAGCAAATACCCAATTGTAAGAATACAAGGAAATATTGCAAACAATTTATTGTTACATGTTTAAATGGTTCTAATTTTAACTTTTACAAATTGTGACTTGATTGGGGAGTTGTCTCATTGCCAATCATACCACATCTTCTTATTTTTATACCACGGGGTATAACTGCCGTGCAGTTGATTCCGGACGTTAATCGCTACTCTTCGCGATGTAGGTAGATAGACCGTTCTTATATTTTCACCAAAGACTAATTGACGCAATGTTCAGATAAGTATTCAATGTTTACTAAAACAAAGTTTACTGCTCCTGGCAGCATTGTATATTATTTATATTACATGAACACCATGTGACTATTTTAAATAGACAGGTCTGTGAATTACTTGTAAACATCGCGAAACAAACACTCTGTGTAACTCAAACTTGATTAAACTACAAATAGAGCATAGTTGGTTGGCTCTTACACTAATGCGAACCTGTATTTCGTGATTTGTTGTTATTAAAATACATAATACGAATGAGAAACCCCGGTTTTAATTATTTTGAAGACATTTACTTGAAAAACTGACCTCAGAATTTTGGCACTGTACGATTCGTTCTCTTTGTAGTTTGTTTATTTTCTTTAGTACCATTCGTTGTACATTCTTGTACTGTTCGTTGTGCAAAAGCCTATCCATATGGTAGAAATATGTATGACACGGCGTGACATATTTTCAAAGCTTTTTAAGCGAATTCTAAAACTTTCAAAGGAAAATTCGCCTTAGAAATACGTTATATTCATGAATATTCTGCTCCAGTAAATTATCGGATCCATGACAAGCTAATAGCAAACTCACCAACAATATTTGAATATGCATGATATGAACGTGGTTATACCCGTGTATATTCAAGTAGGCATCTACGACTAGCTTGCATTTCAAATTGTAAATATCATCAATACTAAAGTCATTTAAACACTATTTTCAGTTGTTGCATGTCGAATTAACATATAAAACAACAATGAAAATTCACCGCACCTTCAAAAATTCTACATCAGAAATGATTGCACTTACTGTGATAATTCATCGCATCTATAGTTAAAATGAATCGCATACAAAAATTCATATTATGGATTCTGCTGCTTTAATTACACTTTTGGGATTTTAATCCTGTTATTAAACATTAAAAGTTATATTCTAATGAAATTGTGTTAAAACATACATTCAAATCAATTATTTTGTATTTTCAAAAGGTAAACAAACGCAGTTTTCCCATCATGCTTTATTCTACAATAGACATATTTGCATACAACAGTGAAAATGAACTAACTGGATTCGCACTTTATATACACTGTACATTAAAATATTAACAAAATTTTTTTTTTATTCATAGATTTTTTTAAAGTCGATATAATCTAGCACAGTCATGTTAATTTTTATTTTACTTTGTTTTCATATTTTTTCCTCTATTTTCCATAATAATGTATTATTGATTACAATGTTGCGATCTTGAATAAAATAAACATTTCATATTCTGAAAACTATTAAGAGTTTATAATAGCTTGTATAAAAGTACCAAACGCTGCTAATTATCAAAGATGTAGTATATTTAAATTTCTTAGTCAACTTGCATTATTTGTCCAAAGCTTCATGTTATTTTCAATAAAATTCATTTAAAAAAAATCATTTTGAGATTATTTCTTGATCATGCGGATAAATGTTTATGAAATTTTCAGTTTGATTTGATTTGAATTTTCCTTGTTTATTCATGGAATTTTGTTGAATAACTTTTTAATTTTGTTATTCAATTATTGTTTGTGTTTGTAAATGTTTAATATATATCTTTAAACAATGTCACTTTTAAAATATTTTAGTTAAGAACTGATATAGGTGAATTACAGGTAAATATCAAGATGCCAGTCCTCATGAAAACCCCTTATCCTCAGTGGCGGATCCAGAAATTTTTCATAAGTGGGGCCCACTGACTGTCTAAGAGGGGCCCGCTCCGGTCATGCTTCAGTGATTCTCTATATAATCAACCAAATTTTTCCCAGAAAGGGGGCGGGCCCCCCCCTCTAAATCCGCCTCTGATCCTTAATGTTTTTTGTCTAATTATCAAATGTTGGAGAAAAAACAAACAATATTGCATTTTCCGCATCGATAACGAATAGTTTCTATGGCAACAATAAACATCTAGTCATATCACCACGTATTTTTGTTGTTTTTACTAAATATATGATAAAGATAATACTTAACTCAAGTTATGTACCTTTCATCACTCAAGGCTTGTATTATAATTAAAATGACTGGCCTGCCTGCCACGAACACAGGTCGCGTAGAACGCTAGACTAACGGATTAATTGGCAAATGACAACCGGAATTTCATGTAAAATAACGGTGGTAAAAAGCTTAATTTGTTAATTCTTATTTAAGATGTGTTAATATTCAAAATATGACGAATGAAGACGAGTTTCCAACTTCAGAAGAAAAAATTAAATAAAGACGTTTAACAAAATCAGCCCAGTACTCCGCATTTTTCTGCTGACATTAAATATCATTTATATGCTCTTTTTCTCTAAATTTACTGTTTATAAACTGTTCAATTTCTCGTAATACAAGCGTTTTTCTACCACAAGTTATTGGTCATATTTGGCACAACTTCTGTATTTTTGAGGTTGCCCTTCAACATCGATTTTGATAAGGCTTTACAACTATTTTGATTCGAGATTCACTGATGAGTCTGCGGTTGACCATACGAGTCTCGTGTAACAAATTATAAGCCTGGTATTCTTGATGAGTTTTTACATTGTAGGCATGTCAGATAATTTATAAACATCGTCATTAAAAATCCTACATTAACAATTTAAGAGTTTTCTATCATGATTGATTGGTGTTTAACGCCACTTTCAGCACTATATTGTGCTATTTCGTGGCAGTCAATTTATATTGGGAGGAACCCGGAGTGCCCGGAGAGAACCACCGACCTTCTGTAGGAAAACTGACAATCCTAGTCAATTAAGATAGGAGACGAGCACGAACGCACCTACCACGTGCGGGATTCGACCTCATAACCTCAGTGTTGATAGGCTAATGAATTTTCTAACAAAACATTGTTATAGTTGCAGGTACATTACGGGTTGTTCCGGAAGAATGCTATCCAGTGTTTAGTTGTTCTAACAGGTTTCTAGATGTTGGAAGCTTCTTTTATGATGGCGATACTTTAAAAGATGTCAGCAAAGAAACAGTTGACAAGCTATGTCAGTATGTGAATGTTGCTGTAATTAAATAGTATAAATACATATACATATATACCTAGATCTTGTCACAAATTGTAATCCATCGGTATTTAACGAAACTAATGAAACTTTGGTAATACCAAATAGACTAAAATGTTAATCTGCGTATTTAAACTTAAAATAATGTTTTACAAGCATTCCATTGAATGTTAAAAAGAACAATTAAAGCATGTTTTGTGTCAGTATTAGATCTTTTTTTTTTTGTGAATTAGATTTAGGAGAATGTTGAAATTGTAAATACCAATATCAGTGCAAAATCTTACCTTAACTTCGGATGAAAAAGTTAATAAATTAAAGGATATGTGCGGTATACGTAAATGAGTAAGCGCCCAAACAACAATAAAAAATTGACCTCTAGGTTAACATAGTATTACAGTTTTCAACTACAGACAGATATGGAAGTAGAAGATTACAATTACTGTGAAACAACTAATTTTCGAGAGCGATTTTTGTTCGTGACATTCGTGAGTAGGACAATAAAGCGAATGTGTAAAACTTGGATCTTCAATGGAATAAGAAATTAAATCGCGAAAAAATACATATCCGTGAAGTTGGCTAGAAAGGGCTAAATCCGAAATGAAGTATCCGCAAATAAAGGTTGATTTACAGAATCATTGCGCTCTCATATTCTATAGATTTATACGTTAATATTGTATATTGCATTGCAGACATTTGAAGACAAAAACCGTTTGTAAGGAGGCGGACAAGTGTAAAGATATGCATTTTGTTATTGACATGATGGCTGAATTAGAAACAGCTGTTTGTGTTCAGTATAAAAGATGTATGTATATCATTTGCATTAGATAATCGGATAAAATTGAAATAGTTTATGTTACAGTTTAAATTTTGCATACAACTTTTGCTAGTTGATTTTAACTGAAATCGAAAAATTATGAATGTATCTCTTTTTTGAATATTGATACCTAGTTTTTTATATGCATTTACTTTATGTTTGTCTACTATTTCGTATCGAGATCTATATTTTCCTGCCTGTTTGATACGGTTCCAGTAGCAAATAGTGAACAGAAAGGAAATTTGATATCCGAATTGAATTTCGATCCTTTAAGCTGAAATTGTGGTAACAAGTCGTTGCTTAAAAATAGAAATATAATAGACATCCGATTGGAAAAGTGTAAATCCGCTAAGAATGAAAAAGTACTGAGTACAAAGCGACCTGTTTAAGATAAGTTTGAGAGAAAATACTTTGATTCCTCTCTAATGAAATCCTCTTTAAGCATAGCTATTCAATCTCTTTTTGTCGAATTCTCTAGTTGAGTGAAGCGTAATAAATACCAGGTGATTGCTGTTTGATTGTTGAAATACGTGGCACATGTAGGAACAAGAAAGACTCGGATTGAACTCACAACGATATGCATACGTATTATGATTTTGTCATCTGTTTGAGTAAGAATGCATTTCATTGATTAAGACTACAGGCGAAAACCCAGTTGAAATCAAACAAAAGAAATGGAACTCTTTGTTAGAGAAGGTAAAAAAGGCAAAGTTGGTAAATTTGAATTGTTTACATCTGTTTCTATGGGCTTTAAAAGTTTAATGAATGTGCCTAATTTAGGGTTTTATGCATCTTATGTATGTGTTTTTACTTAAATTAGTGTATGGAGCTTCGGGGTATTAGTAAACTTTTAAATTATAGACGGATTTTCACAAAACAGTTGAGTGTGGTAGATGCAAATTCATGTGGAGTTTTTTAATACATAAGCATAAATTCCGCCGAAAAAAATTCCAAAGAAAGATAATAGATTGATCTTTTTAAAGCATTAGTTTGTATCTCTGCCACCGATTCAGTTTTTTCGGAAAAACCCCAAAATAGGCAATAATTTCATCGAAAAGAGAAAGTCGAGTAAACCTTTTTATGTTTAGGCATGTTTGAGTTGACTATCTTGAAAACGTATAAAAGTAAAAGTATTTGATACATCATCTCGCTTCAGATTCTATTATTTTCATATATTGGGGCTCTAGGGTTGATACAATAACATTAAAAATATACAGTACTAAAAGATGAAATATATGGGTCAAGTGAAATACCTTTCTAATGAGTCGTAACAACAGATTAGGTGTGTTCGAATAACAAATTTTTACTAAAATAATTTGACGACCGACTTTTTAGGTGGATCTTTAAAATGCATAACTTCAAAAATCTTCATTTTTTTTGTGTGTGTGTGCTATCTGGGGTAATTAGTCTTCAATCTCAGAAAATTTTTAGTCTGCCCTTCCACGAAATGTTTAATTAGAATTTTTTTAATTATTTTTAACTTTCGAAAATTTCCCCTGACAACCGATCAGACAATAGTTTTTAGTTGACCAAATGCATAAAAAATACATTAAATGATGCTCAATAGCTAGTAGATACATTTGTCTTTTAAAATACAACTGGCATATAAGGATCGTAATGATGCTATGTGGATAAATGTAACGGTTTTCAAGAGCTAAATTGACAACGCTTCATCACTACAATGGCTTCCATTTTTACGATTATAAAAATTAGGTGGCGTAATGGGGAGATAATTTTGACGAAGTAGAATCCTGACTGCTATAGCCGTGTATAATCATATGACATTGAAATGTGAAGGTCATGAAAACTTATATTTTCTACTAGATATATTATAAAGCATCTAGCAATCAGTTTATTCTATACAAACAATGATTTGAACATTTCAGTCATTCAAGTTTTAACACCATGCTACAATGACCCAGAGTTCAGATCAAAATTCATGAAATGTGTCCAAGGTTCTTTTACAGGCTCTAATCCATATACGTGTGGGTAAGTTTTACTAGTGTATTCTATCAACGATTTACGATAAAATTTGTATTTCAACAATTCCTTTCATAGAAATGTTTGCCATTGGTTGTCATTTTATTTTTAGAATATTTGTAAATTAATGACATAATTTGTGGTAGATAATTTTTCTTCAGTTTTTAAAAACGCTTTAGGATCCGTAATTGAATTTTCCCATTTTCATAATAGCACTATTCTATTTTGTTATCATGTTAGCTTGTTTAAGATTAACGTCCGCTACCGTATGGAGTTTATCAATGATTAGTATGGTTATATGTCTAAACCAAAGAGGAATTCCTCATAATCTGAAACAGTACGATATTCTTTTGGGAGCTCGTGTCTCTTCTTCTGAGATTTAATTTAATTTTAACCCATACGAAAATCAAGCGAAACAAAAATCAAAAGTAGTCTGCAAATTTGATATTTAAAATTTTCTTTCATCATTGATGGCTGCATGACAAACCGATAAAACAAAAACAGAGACATATTATATATTATATGATCTGATTAAATGTACTGGAAATTCTTGATTTTGAATTACAGGTTTGTGGACAGCCTAAAGATCTGTGCTTCAATGTTCTATCAGTGTAAAGACCGTCAATATGCATTTGCTTTTCAATCAATGCTCGACAAACATGGTACAACACTGTGCAATCTTTACAAATTTAATAGTGGAGCTTTTTAATTTCAGCTCAATCTTACATGAATTTTGATCTACCATGAATAAAAATATTTTGTAACACCCAGAATCTTTTGTGTTCAAAGAATTAATTACTGTAAATTCGGAAATTGTTGCGAGGTTTTTATTATTGCGAAAAATGCGACAGGGTTGTAACTGCAATAATTTAAACTCACATTTTTTATTTTTTTTTTATATGAATGAAGGGGGATTTTTCTCAGTAACGCAAAAATAATAATCACGTTCTGGTTTAAATTGACAAAATTGTAATAATAAATGCACGCAATAATTTCTGAATTTACAGAAGTCAACTGTTTTTAGAAGATTTATCTTGGTTGGTTATGTTAACTCCTTTCTCATAATCAAGTCTTAACACATTTCACCTGCTTGTGCTACCGTTAGACACTTTGAAATACATTTTCATTTATTTTTTGGGGGGGCAAGGTCACTCATCACAAGACTGCACACGCTGAATTGTCTCAGCAGGATTCATATGATTGAATTTACGTTGAAAGTTTGTAATATAAAGGTTTTACTACAAGTATCACATATACTTAACAAGATCAAGGTTGTATCAAAATGATGTAATGGTCAGATGAACCATGCCAGACAGACATGTACACCTTACAATCAATCCATACACCAAGTATAGTGGTCTTATTGCTAATAGTACCTGAGAAACAGACCAAAGCACAAAATATTAACATTGACCAATGAACAATGAAAATCAGGTCAAGGTCATATGAAACCTGCCAGACAGACATGTACACCTTACAATCATTGCATATGCCAAATATAGCTGACCTATTGCTTATAATATCTGATAAACTGCTAAAACTGCGAAAACTTATCATTGACCAATGAACCATGAAAATAAGGTCAAAGTCATATGAAACCTGCCAGACAGATGTGTACACCTTACAACCACTCCATACATCAAGATAATTGACCTATTGCTTATAACTAAACATTTGTCCAATAAACCACGAAAATTAGGGCATAGTAAGATGAAACCTGCTAGTTGGACATGTACACCTTATAATCATTCCATACACCAAATATAGTTGACCTAATATTTATAGTATCTGAAATACGGACTTGACCACGCAACTTTAACCTTGATCACTGATCCATGAAATGAGGGCGGGGGAGGTGAACCCTCCCTGAAGGACATGTGGGCATTGCAATATTAAAGTGAGTATTTCACTAGAAAATGTTTGTTTATTTCAAGCAGTCACTTCGTATTTGTTTTGGCCTTCCAATTGATTTGATTAAGAGCCACTGATGAGTCTGATGTATCATGTGTCTGGCAACTTCCAACTGTGGCTCTGCTGTTACTAATTTTAAGCCTGATATCTTTTGTAAATAAAATTATTTGAAAACAAAATTTCCAGGAGTATCATTGATTTATATCCCTAGTTCCAATGTGTAGGAATTTGTAGTAGACGAAACAGTATTTTGTGATGTGCAATGCTTTTTGTTTTCAGGGGTTTTTTTGGTGTTTTTTTTTTTTTGGTGGTGTAAAGTCTGATGTCAAATATAAATGTCAAATGGAGTTAACAAATTCAGTCTATCAATTGCTGCTGTCCCTTGACCTTTGACCAAGTGACCAAAAGAAGTGTTCTGTTTGAACCATAAGCACATGATTTATGGTTGTTACCAAGACTTGGTGAAGTTTGACATCTGGAAAACAAACATTTGACTGAATTTCAGTATTTTTTTTTTAATCAATTGCTATTGTGACCCTGACTTTTGACCTCAAAACTGATAGGGGTCTTTTTCAACCATAGGCATCTTAACTAATTAACTAATAAAGATTGGTAAAAGTCTGATTGACGGCTCATAAAATATATTCTGGCAACAAAACCTTTCCCAAAATATAAGTCTTTTCATAGGTACTGTGACCTTAAACCTAGTTACCAAAAAATCAACAGCATTTTTTTTCATGCTTTACTTTCAAGCTATGTATTCTGGAGATTGGACATATTGTTCAAAGATATCTTCCTGAAACCTTTACATGGGACATATTCAATCATGTATCATGTATCATGTATCATGCTATAAGCTGAGCTGTGACAAAGTGAATTGGAGGTGCACAAATTAAAGTTTGTTGAGATTCTGTTAATGTTAAAATTCAGCTCCTGACTTTGGTGGTGTCGTAGATTACAAAATGCAAATCAAGAAAATTCACTTTGATCACTATATATATAGCTACTTCAGTATAAATATCTTAAATTGTAAAAAAGATGCCATTTTTGCTTATTTGAGATCTTAATTAGTGGCATTTTTGTAAGTCTTGTATTGGTGATCTTTTTTTACAGTTTATAGTGTATACCCATAAATTAAAGTTTTTGATGTTAAAAAAAAAAAAACAAACAAAAAAGGCAGTATATCCTATAACTAGTGTGACAATTGAGACACTGACGTGAGATTTTTTAGAATCATCATTCTGGAGAAATAATTTCTACAAGGATTTGGTCGAAAATTTAGGCCATGATGGCGAATTATTTTAGGATGATCATATTTTCCTGAAAACTTTTGAGTTTTAAAATTTCTCTCTGTTATAGTTGCTGCAAAAACGCAAAAATGATTAAAATTAGTTCTTTAAGGGCAATAACTGCTACAAGGGGTCAACTGACCATTCATCAACGTTGATTTTCTTGTAAATCATATTTTGTTCAACATTTTTACTATCAAAAGATTCTTTGGGCAATAACTCCAAAATGGGTTGTCCTGATTTTTCTGAAAATCTGCAGTTAGAGCATGACCTGCTGATCATTTTTACCACAGTTAGATTTGCTCTATCTGCTTTACTTTTTGAGATATAAGCCAAACATTGCATTTTACCTGCATGTTTTATTTTTAGCAACAGCAGACATGTTTGTTAATGAATCAAATTCTGGGATATCAATTTTAAAGAAGATACCCTAAGAAACATTCAGGTAAAGATTTCATTTGGCCTAGTAGTTTCAGAGAAGAAGATTTAAAAAAAGTTTATGACAAGGGACGATGGACGATGACCACAGACGCCAAGTGATAGCAAAAGCTCACATGGCTTTTTAGGCCATGTGAGCTAAATATACGTTTTTTCAAACTACAAAAACACCAGAACTGGTGTCCAAGTGTACTTACACAAATATATACACGAGACACAAAATTAAATTAAAAATCACCCACTGGGCATTTCACACATGATGCATAAGATCTGCCTAAAAAGAAATTTCTTAAGTATTTTATAAATCAACAATTTAATGACACCAAACCTTGACAGGAGTTTTCTCATTTTCTTGCAACCAGTCAGTTCAATTATATTTTCAAACCGTTACCAGATATTAAAATCAAAACTGCTTTAGTGAAGCTGTAAACTTCAAGTGTCATACCACCAATTCAACCAATCAGCATCACAAAATCAAACATGCAGTAATTTTCAAATATTGTTTTTATGTAATAGTCCTTCTCTGAATTCTGTTAAGCTGACTTTACCTCAAATTTACAATAATTAAACCTGATAAATTTTTGTTGAGACACTTCAATGGCCATTCTTTTTTTAAAAATAAAATGTGTTTGTTTAAACTTACATAATTTTAAAACAACAATGCTAAGTAGGATGCAAGGTATAGTGTTTAATGGTCAACTAATGTTAGCTCCTCTGTTTCAAAATAATATCAATTGAAAATTTGGCGGGAAATGATTCTCTCTAGATTTTTCATACATTTAACATTGGCACCTTTTTTCTTTCAAAAACAATGAAAAAATACAAAGGATTTTATAAGATTTTAAAAAATGGAGTTTAAAACAACTTATTATAAAATTATGAAAAGAAAAGTAGGGGTTAGCGGACAAAATTTTTATTGGCACTACATGGATAAAACTAGAGAATCCCGAATATATGACAAAAAGTCAAAAACAAGAGTAGCGAACATCCTTAATTTTTATTCTTTTTGGACAAATTTACAAAGGTTGGGATGTAATTGATATAGTTAAAAGTAAAATTGTAGGTCAACATCAGTTGACATTTAAAAAAAAAACTACAGCATAAACAACAGACAGATGTAAGATCAATTGATTAAGAACAGGTAATACTTATATCAGTGACTAATATAAGTGATAAATTTTATAGATTTTGATTGAATGTTTAATCTTTCATTTCAAAATTAAATAACATTATTGACATTTTGATGATTGTTTTTTTTTCTGATTACTTTAAACTTACATAAATGTCTCCTTAATTAAAAACGAAAAAAATAAACTGCTAACATTCAGATATATGTTTCTAGTGTGACCTTATCACAAATTCAACATTTGTTGATGCTTTTAATGTCAGAAACAGCACTAAAACTTTCTCAACTTTCAACATAGATGAGACAAAACATATTTTGGACACCTTAAAAAATTAAAAAGCTTTCACACTAATTCTCATAATAGCATGATCATTTAAACAATGAATGCATTTTCCTATTGAATGGACTTTTCTAAAAAAAAAAGCCATCATTTGTTTTTTGTACATTTAATGTACTTTATCAATTCTGAAGCTTTAAATCTAATCAATGATGTGCGAAAATTGAATCTTGTAATGATTAAAAAGTAATAGAAAAAAATGTATTGAAAATTGACTCTTGAAACTGTTCTTAATTATAACAAGAGTGCACACGCTGAAATGTCTTGCCTACTATACTGACCATTGATTTTATGTTGATAGTTCAACATATAGTTTTACTACAAGTATCACATAAACATTAATGATCCAAGAAAATGAGGTCAAGGTCAGATAACCTATGGCGGAAATACATGTACACCTTTAATACAATCATTCCATACACAGAATATAGATGACCTATTGCTTATAGTATAAAAGAAACAGACCAAACCATGGAAATTTTATATTGACCATTGAATCATGAAAATGAGGTGAAGGTCAGATGATACCTGCCAGACAGACATATACACCTTACAATCATTCCATACACCAAATATAGTTGACCAATTGTTTAAAGTTTAAAAAAACAGACCAAAACACAAAACCTTAACATACGCAATAAACCATGAAAATGAGGTCAAGGTCAAATAAAACCTGCCAGACTGACATGTACATCGTAAAATATGTCCATACACAAAATATAGTTAACCTACTGCATACAGTATTAAAAAAAAAACAGATCAAAAACACAAAAACTTAACACTGAGCAATGAACCGTGAAAATGAGGTCAAGGTCAAATAAAACCTGCCAGACTGACATGTACATCATAAAATATTTCCATACACCAAATATAGTTGACCTACTGCATACAGTATAAGAAAAACAGACCAAAACACAAAAACTAAACTATTTCCACTGAACCATGAAAATGAGGTCAAGGTCAGATGACACCTGCCAGTTGGACATGTACACCTTACAATCATAACATACACCAAATATAGTAGACCTATTGCTTATAGTATCTGAGATATGGACTTGACCACGAAAACTTAACCTTGTTCACTGATCCATGAAATGAGGTGGAGGTCAAGTGAAAACTGTCTGACAGACATGAGGACCTTGCAAGGTACACACATACCAAATATAGTTATCCTATTACTCATAATAAGAGAGAAATTAACATTACAAAAAATCTTAACTTTTTTTTCAAGTAGTCACTGAACCATGAAAATGAGATCAAGGACATATGACAGACAGACGGAACTTCATATCATAAGGCATCTATATACAAAGTATGAAGCATCCAGGTCTTCTACCTTCTGAAATATTAAGCTTTTAAGAAGTTAGCTAAAGCTGCCGAAGCCGCCGGATCACTATCCCTATGTCGAGCTTTCTGCAACAAAAGTCGCAGGCTCGACAAAAATCTGCTATAATGACTTTGAACATTTTCAATTATTGTTAATATTGACAAAATTGTAATGCACTATGCTTTAATGTTCAAACATTCTTATGTTTTTTTAAGTTAGAAAGATTTTCATAATTTGTAAAATCATGATTTAAACATAAAATGTAATGACAATGTTACAACTAGAATAAAACAAATTACTTTAGTATTTTTTAAGAAAAACACAATAAAATAAAATAATAAAACCTAAAAGCTCTTGATGAACAAGCTAGTAATATTTAAAGCATGTGATATCAATGGTAGCAAATAAAGAGAACAAATACTGATTTCTTCCTCAATAAGAAAGAAAAGTTCTACTAAGAAAGTCATAAACTTCTTCCATATTTCTTCACTGACACAAGGATTTGTGTAATCTCTTACCAGATCTTCTAGTCCAATTAGAAGTGTCTGGATACAAAGTCTCTCACCCTTTTCTTTGCAAACATCTTTCTAAAATGTAAAAGAAAAGTGAAAATGTGGTAGGATGTTTACATAAATACTATAAATGGAAAAGTGTTTTATGTAATTTGTGTTTAACTAGAGATCTGTACATATCACTGAGGTATAAGTGTCTACTTTGTGTTTAACTAGAGATCTGTACATATCACTGAGGTATTAGTGTCTACTTTGTGTTTAACTAGAAATCTGTACATATCACTGAAGTATAAGTGTTTACTTTGTGTTTAACTAGAGACCTGTACATATCACTGAGGTATAAGTGTCTACTTTGTGTTTAGCTAGAAATCTGTACATATGATATCACTGAGGTATGAGTGTCTACTTTGTGTTTAACTAGAAATCTGTACATATCACTGAGGTATAAGTGTTTACTTTGTATTTAACTAGAAATCTGTAGAGGTATGATTGTCTACTCAGTGATATGTACAGATCTCTGTAAATATCACTGAGGTATGAGTGTCTACTTTGTGTTTAACTAGAAATCTGTACATATCACTGAGGTATAAGTGTTTACTTTGTATTTAACTAGAGATCTATACATATCACTGAGGTATAAGTGTCTACTTTGTGTTTAACTAGAGATCTGTATATATCACTGAGGTATAAGTGTCTACTTTGTGTTTAACTAGAGATCTGTACATATCACTGAGGTATAAGTGTCTACTTTGTGTTTAACTAGAGATCTGTATATATCACTGAGGTATAAGTGTCTACTTTGTGTTTAACTAGAAATCTGTACATATCACTGAGTTATGAGTGTCTACTTTGTGTTTAACTAGAAATCTGTAGAGGTATGATTGTCTACTCAGTGTTTAACTAGAAATCTGTACATATCACTGAGGTATGAGTGTCTACTTTGTGTTTAACTAGAAATCTGTACATATCACTGAGGTATAAGTGTTTACTTTGTGTTTAACTAGAGATCTATACATATCACTGAGGTATAAGTGTTTACTTTGTGTTTAACAAGAGATCTGTATATATCACTGAGGTATAAGTGTCTACTTTGTGTTTAACTAGAGATCTGTACATATCACTGAGGTATAAGTGTCTACTTTGTGTTTAACTAGAGATCTGTATATATCACTGAGGTATAAGTGTCTACTTTGTGTTTAACTAGAAATCTGTATATATCACTGAGGTATGAGTGTCTACTTTGTGTTTAACTAGAAATCTGTAGAGGTATGATTGTCTACTCAGTGTTTAACTAGAAATCTGTACATATCACTGAGGTATGAGTGTCTACTTTGTGTTTAACTAGAAATCTGTACATATCACTGAGGTATAAGTGTCTACTTTGTGTTTAACTAGAAATCTGTACATATCACTGAGGTATAAGTGTTTACTTTGTGTTTAACTAGAGATCTATACATATCACCGAGGTATAAGTGTTTACTTTGTGTTTAACTAGAGATCTGTACATATCACTGAGGTATAAGTGTCTACTTTGTGTTTAACTAGAAATCTGTACATATCACTGAGGTATTAGTGTCTATTTTGTGTTTAACTAGAGATCTGTACATATCATTGAGGTATGAGTGTCTACTTTGTGTTTAATTAGAAATTTGAACATATCACTCAGGTATAAGTGTTTATTTTGTGTTTAACTAGAAATTTGAAGAGGTATTAGTGTCTACTTTGTGTTTAACTAGAGATCTATACATATCACTGAGGTATAAGTGTCTACTTTGTGTTTAACTAGAGATCTGTACATATCACTGAGGTATGAGTGTCTACTTTGTGTTTAACTAGAGATCTGTATATATCACTGAGGTATAAGTGTCTACTTTGTGTTTAACTAGAAATCTGTACATATCACTGAGGTATGAGTGTCTACTTTGTGTTTAACTAGAAATCTGTACATATCACTGAGGTATAAGTGTTTACTTTGTGTTTAACTAGAGATCTATACATATCACTGAGGTATAAGTGTTTACTTTGTGTTTAACTAGTGATCTATACATATCACTGAGGTATAAGTGTCTACTTTGTGTTTAACTAGAGATCTGTACATATCACTGAGGTATGAGTGTCTACTTTGTTGCCTTGATGATCACATTTAAAACTAGTTTAGTTTCAATAGGCTGAGTTGTTTCAAAAACAATTTTAAATGTTTTTTTAAAGAATTTTGTAGATGATTACTACTTTCTTTAAATATTTCTAATTTCAGCCTGTGTCATATAGAAAATTGACCCCAGGGTAATTTTTCCAAAGCGGGAAATTGAACCCCCCATGGAAAATTACCCCACCCCATATGGAAAATTGAACCCCCTTGTTTATTCAATCATAAAAATAATTAGAACATAACTTAATGGTACAAGTTGTTTTAAAATGCTGCTATAACATGATATTCTGATATCTGATGGGGGGGGGGTTCAATTTTCCATGGCTAAGTAAAAAATGTTTCAACATCATTTCTAATATGTTTATTCATACCAAGTATTTTTAATGCATTATTACTATATAACATAGCTTGAACAGCTATGACAATTTGAAAATCTGAGGTCTATTAGGGGGATAGTTTTCCATGGTAGGGGTAAAAATGTTTAAAAATATTTTCTAACATGTTTTATTCCAACCAAGTACTTATTATTGCATTATAACTATATAACATAGCTGGAATAAATATAAATTTCAAAATCTGAGGTCTATAGAGGGGGGTTCAGTTTTCCATGGAAGGGTTCAATTTTCCATGGCTGAGTACAAATGTTTAAAAATATTTTCTAAAATTCATAAGTACTTGGTAGGAATAAAACATGTTAGAAAATATTTTTAAACATTTGTACTCAGCCATGGAAAATTGAACCCCTACCATAAAAACTGAACCCCCCCTAAAGACATCAGATTTTCAAATTGTCATAGCTATTCCAGCTATGTTAAATAGTAATAATGCATTAATAAGTACTTGGTTGGAATAAAACATATTAAAAAATATTTTTAAATTTTTTTTATTCACCCATGGAAAATTGAACCCCTGTACAGACATCAGATTTTCAAATTGTTATAGCTATTCGAACTACTTTATAGAGTTATAATGCTTAACCTAATGTACATTAGACATTCATTTAAAGGATATACAGGGGGTTCAATTTTCCATATGGGATTTTGACCCCAGTCTAAGGTTCAATTTTCCATTGATCCCGGATTCAAATTTCAGGGGTTCAATTTTCCATATGACACTGGTCCAATAAATGGGGAATGTGTCCATGGAACACAGATGATGCCCCGCTTGCATAAAACGTTATAAAAAGACATAAATCAAGAACAGTAAAAGTGACGCTACCCAAATTTGTACCTGATTTGAGTTTTGTAGTAATAAGCATTGTGTATAAGTTTCATAACATTTGGTTGAGGCAAACTTAAGTTAGAAAACGGAAATGAAATATAAGGCAATTTTTCCATTTGTAAAGGGGCATAACTCTAGAACGGTAAACCTGACACCACCAAAATTCAATCTTGATCTGTGTTATGTGGTAATAAGCATTGTGTATAAGTTTCATAACATTTGGTTGAGACAAACTAAAGTTAGAGAATGGAAATGAAAAATTCATTATTTTTTTCATTTGTAAAGGGGCATAACTCTAGAATGGTAAAAGTGACGCCACCAAAATTCAAACTTGATCTGTGTTTTGTGGTAATAAGCATTATGTGTAAAATTCATAACATTTGGTTGAGGCAAACTAAATTTAGAGAACGGAAATAAAAAAATTCAGCAATTTTTCCATTTGTATTTGTAGAGGAGCATTACTCTAGAACGTTAAAAGTGACGCCACAAAAATTCAAACTTGATCTGTGTTTTGTGATAATAAGCATTGTGTATAAGTTTCATAACATTTCTTTAAGGCAAACTAAAGTTAGAGAACGGAAACAGATTTTGGGATGTACGGACGTACACACGTACAGACGGATATGGGTAAAACTTAATGCCTCCTCCGCCACTGCGGGGGCATAACAATTATTCTGTAATGTTTTACCATTTCTTTTAAGGCTGTGGCCTGTTATCTATTTCTTGCATGAATAGATATATCTCTTATTTCACTGCACAGAGTGGGATACCAAAAAGTGATATGAAAACTGTGTTAATTCGATTGGCTTATTCAGCATCATGAGACCATATTACTACTTTTCCATTGGCTATTTATTAGGTCATTGATAACTTTCAAAGGTGAAGACAATGTAAATTTCGTCCTGGTAACAGACATATGTGATTTCGTCAATAATAATGTTAATATACAAAACACTCACACATTTCACCTTGAAATCTTCTTTAACAAATTTTATTACATTGTAAAGTGTACTGATTTTTTAAAAAGGTCTGATGTTAATGTTTGACGCCGGAACAGGACATATGGCCTCATGCTGGTATGTGCAAAAGACTACATCAATGATTTGTGGAATTTTTAATTCAACTCAATGAGAGTGTTGGCCCCAAGAGAATTAGGTTTAACAACTCGTGATAATTACTCTTGTTATCTAATTTAAATAGTAATAATTAACTCTCCAAAGGCTTTTTTATTATTATATTGAAATTAAACAACTCGAGTTGATATCAAGTGATATCCAATTCTCACTCGTTATGAAACCTATAATTATTGCTGTGATTTTAGTACTGAATATTTTATATCCTGTCCCCTTTCCCCAAATGTGACCTACCGGACTAGAGTTACCCTTTCATAGCACCTGAGATCACCCCCAGTTTTTGGTGGGGTTCGTGTTGCTCAGTCTTTAGTTTTCTATGTTTTGTTTTGTGTACTGTTGCTTGTTTTTTGGTCTTTTTCTTTTGGTCCCTTTGGTATCTTTCCACTCTCTTTTTTAGACTTTACACTGCATCTAAATAATTTGACACAATATTTATATGCCCCGGTTACCATAGTAGGGGGCGTTATGTTTTCCAGTCTGTACCTCTGTGTGTCATTCTGTCCCATACAGAGTTTCAAATTCAAGATTCACAGAACATGGAAATTAAATAGGTTTAAGTTTTGGTTTAGCAGTTTGTAGTCGCATCAACTTGAAATGTAGTATGCATGTTCATTCTAAAGTGAAATGTAAATATTTTATTTATATTCCAAATAAGGGTTTTGACCAAAACTTCATGGTTCACTGCAAAATTTGACAGAGCAGACAGGGCATGGTGTTCTATAGAAACATATCCTTGTTTTGAATATTTTTGATGAAATAATAGATAACAGAAGAAAAGAGAGAAAATTAAGAGGTTTTTTTCCACAAAGTCTGACAGTTCAGGACATCAGACCTAATTCAATTCAACCCCTGCTGTGTTATGTAGATAAGAAACTAACCTTCAACAAAATACTGCAGAATTCTGCACCAAGTAATATATCTCTGCCAGTCAATACATCTTTCAAGATAATCTTTAAAATGTTCAAGTATTCCTCTTTGGAACATTCTGAAATTATCATCATAAAGTCAAATACATAAAATAATATGGCTATGGTGTCAGTTATTTAGTCTATACTTTAAGCTAGTCCCCATCGTTAAAGACCTTATTGTGACCTTTAGGGTTCATGTTGCTTAGTCTTTAGTTTTCTATCTCTTGTTTTATATACTGTTGTTGGTCTTTTGGTCAATCTTTTTATGCCATGACGTTGTCATTTTGCCATCGACTTATGAGTTTGGTATCTTCAACCTCTCTTTTAATTGTCTTTTTTGTACACTGTTTATGATTTATTTTGGTCTTATTGATGTTTACCCAAATCTCTTTTAGATCAGGTTTCATTCTTAATTCTAAAAGGCTGCAAAAAAATATGAAAATCTATAATTATGCATCAAGGAATATTATGTTTCAAAATGTCTTATCAAAATCTTCCAAACATATTTTTGGTATGTTTTAGCTCACCCCTAATTTATTGTTTATATCTAAATTGTAAATGAAGTGTTAACATTCATCTTTATAAATATGGAATAAAAGGTAATATTATCTGACACATCAATGGTCAACATTAGTTATAAGGAAACATCTGTAAGCTTTTTTTCCTGAATTCTCTTAGGTAAATATGGTTTACTTTAATACATTATAAATTTATTGCTATTTTCTCCAATTTTGCTTTGATTTCTTTTTTGGTGATAATTCTTGTATTACATTACTTCAGTGATGTGGGTTTTTCTCATTTGTCAGGTAGAAAGAGAATGCATGACATCAAAGTCTACTCCATTGATGTTGCCTAGGAAAACGCCAATAAACAGATTATCAATGGTCTTTCAAACTCAAGGATGTTTCTTAGCTACATCTCATCTCAGGGCTGTCTCCCTTCAGAGAGATTGTAGCCGAGAAACACCTTCTAGTTTGATATAACATCGATAATCTATAAAAATTATAATTTCACATATAACTTTATTGTTACTATTATTAATTGTATAGCAAACCTTGATTTCTGTAAGCTTTGAAAAGTACCCTGACTTCTGATGGTTTGTGACATGATAAAAACTTATTTACTCGTATCTGTCTTTGTAACCTGTGACTTAATATTTCTACATTAATATGTCTATGTACTACATTCTTTAAAGAACTTAAATCAACACTAATCTGTCTGTGTGGTGTGGATGCTTTTGTTGGTGATTCATCGGAGCTGATGTTGCCAACACTTATATGACCATGATCTAAGTCTTTTTCTGCCCTCTGTTCATTGTTATGTTGTCTTTCTATAAAATATAAAACAAGGATTTGTGCCCATAGGATACCATACCCACCAGAATTATCACATCCATGAACTAAAAAATTTCAATTAAAACCCATAAACAATGTATTTCTAAAAGTTCACACCATAGTGCACATGTGTACTAAGTTTCAAGTTGATGTGACCACAACTTTAAGGTAATATAAGTTGTAAACCCTCACACCATATTCTTCACAAGCCTGCCAGCAGCCTGTTATTCTGAGGGTGGTTGTTTGACATCATTTCTTTTAGCATAAACAAAGATAAATCAGGCTTTTGGTTTTCTCTTTTGTATTGTTTCACATTTCGTCATCCTTGGAATCTTATATGGCTATACTATACAGTATGTGTTTTGCTCATTGTTGAGGGTTGTATACTGACCTGTACTTGTTCATATTATTAATCTTTGGTCTCTGGTGAATATTTGTCTCATTGGCAATCATACCACCTCTCCTTATCTTTATATTGCATCTAATGACATTTCTATTATTGATTTTTGAAAGTATCATAATTACATAAATAGTAAAACACATAGGGCCACCCTTAAAAAATTCTTTGTTTGATGTTTTCTACCCATGCCTTGTAGGGTTAGGTAGATAGGTAGGGATTTTTTTGCCAACGACATAAGTTACATGTTTTAAACAACGTTAGAGCAGGAAAATATCTTTAAAAAAATCATTGAAATGATTTGTGTTATAAAATTTTTCGTGTAGGCTGCTTTTAAGGTGGGTAGGTAGGCAACATCAAACAATTTAAAGAGTATTTTTGGTCTAGGGTTTCAATTTCCTTCTTTTCAGTCTGCAATCAAAAGAGTATTTTTGGTCTAGGGTTTCAATTTCCTTCTTTTCAGTCTGCAATCAAAAGAGTATTTTTGGTCTAGGGTTTCAATTTCCTTCTTTTCAGTCTGCAATCAAAAGAGTATTTTTGGTCTAGGGTTTCAATTTCCTTCTTTTCAGTCTGCAATCAAAACAGTGTGGCATCAGCACCTTGTTAATTAAATTCATAGAATAATGACAAATTTTATGCAAAGTGCTGATATCATGGATATGAAAAGTGTTACCAATATTCTAACTTAAATTAAAAGAACACTGTTTC
Organism: Mytilus coruscus; assembly: GCA_017311375.1. Classification (NCBI taxonomy): domain Eukaryota; kingdom Metazoa; phylum Mollusca; class Bivalvia; order Mytilida; family Mytilidae; genus Mytilus; species Mytilus coruscus. Next base: position 4,498,780 of record CM029602.1, on the reverse strand, counting down.
TTTTATATTTTTCAAAGGAGATCCATTTTTGCACTGAAGCAATAATAAAGGAGTAGGGTCATGGAGGTCCAAATTTGACCCTAAAATTTAAGTCCCTATCTGTATAGAACCACTAATTCAGGCCTGGTCTGAAAGAACATATAAGAAAGTGCTTCATATTTTAAACAAAACAGTTCCTAGTCATAGCTGTAGCTTTGTCAATAGGTAAAATGTTTGGGTAAGTTTGGTATGAAAGGAAAGCTTAAAAACTTTGACTCACTGTAGAAACCTTGATGAAAGCTTGTTATAATAATAAAAAAATATGAAAATAAATAAAGGAGGGCATATGTGCCCTGGGTCGACTTCGATTTGTTTAACTCTAGTTACTCGTGTAAGTAGAGTTTAAATCGAACAGGTAGAGTTTCTCTAAAACGTCATCAATTTAACCTTTTGACTCGAGTCGAGTTCTACCTACCTCATAGGCTGGTTTAGTCGAGTTGAGTAAAAAAACAAGATGGAAGAACAAGTGAAGTAAGTAAAAACTGAAAAAAATATCTTCAAATTTAAGCTACATTTGCATCTTACACTGGGTAACAAATGGCAAAAATAACAACTTTATAAAACCAAAATATAAAAAAAGCAGCTCAGTTATTGATTCAATACAAAATGAAAATGTTTTCATCGATTTGGTACGATTTGATAAAGCAGTGGCTATTTTGCCCCGTCAGCAAACTAGAAAATATGTTATTTTGCTGGCTCTGATTAAAATACCTTGATAAAAGCCAGTACTATTTAAAAATCCAATGTAATGCTCCATTTTGAAGGGTTTGAAGAGTTTACTTGACTTGTAAGTTAATGGTCGATTTAACTGTCTAGTAGGCTTGCGCAGTTACGTAAAAGTTTTACCTGAGTAACCTGAGTTAATCAAATCGAAGTCCATCCTGATGTTCAGATCAGAATTATCTTTTTTTGTACTACCAACTTTCAGGGAACCAGTGAGCTCTAATATGCAATTAAAGGTATATTGATTTTTTCAGCACAAGTCAGTATAAGGTATAGTTTTGACATAAAATGACTGTCACTTTATCTGAACTTAAGACAAAACAGCTATGAATGCTTGAAATTACATAATTTAACATAGAAAGCAATGGGGTTATCAATTAGTGGTTTTATTTCTTAATCAGTAAAATACTGTAACAGAAAATTGAAAAAAACAGTATTCAAAAACTTTGCTCTGGTTGTTTCTCTTTAAGACATTTTTCAAAGTTTCCTATTATATGAAGGTTTGACAGAGTTATTGATGTCTAAAGATACTTTACCACTGAATGAACCTAAGAGTGGGGTCTGTCGGGGTATAATAGATCAGTACATACCTTTATTCGCCTAAAAATCACTCTTTTGCTGGAAGATTCACTTTGAAATATCTTCGTGTATATATTAAAAGATATCATATTACAACTTCATAGTGTTCTCACCAAAAATCACCAGCAATCACTCGGTTTCACCCCAGTGATATACTTAACACCAAAAAGAGTGATGTTTTACTGAATCATCTTGTGTTTATTGTAATATAACTTACTGCTTTGAACATGCTTTTCTGGAATATCTTGATTTTTTCTGATATTTCTATTTATACAATTATTATTTGTGTCCTCAAAGAGATTTCTGTTGACTCTAATGACCAGGTCATTGATGTTGTTGTTGTCATCACCAGACTCTTTTAACACCACAGTGCGACTAGATCTTGATGCTATAAATAAAAATATTTAGATTTCATTGTATGGTTCATACTATGACTTTGCAAAATACATTGAAAGTAACTTTTTTAATAGAATGCAATTCTAGTTTCCTTCTTAAAATAACTCACATTTGCTTACAGATGTATATAAAATAAGAAGATACATGTGGTATGATTGCCAATGAGACAACTATCCATCATATAACAGAGATGTTAGCAACTACAGCTAGGTCACTGTATGGCCTTCAGCAATGAGCAAAACCAATACCAAATAAAAACTATAAATGGCCTTGACATGAAAATATGTAAAAAAAATTCAAACAAGAAAACCAACAACCTGATTCATGTGCATGTTTTTTAATCTTAAATGTACTTTTATTTTTTAAGTTTTTGCATTTAGCCATGCATTTTAATGATAATAAAATTCATTAGTTAGGAACATTATTCCTTCTTAAATCTTGCATTGGATGAATTCAAGAAATATTATATATCTATTGTAATTTGTAGTTTTAGATAACCAAATTATTCACGAAAAATTGCTACCTTCTGAATACCGCGACCACAAAAGTTATTGTGTCTTACAGAGGTTTTCCCCATGTTTATTTCTGGAATGAAATTTGTCCGATGGATAATAAAAACGAACAGTTACATTAATAACCATTCTTGAAACTTGTCTGTAAAATTCAATTGTTCATATGGAAAAGTTTAATTTAAGTTATCTTTACCTTAGAATATGCGAGTTCCACCTAGGCTTATCTTTACCTTAGAATATGAGAGTTCCACCTAGGCTTATCTTTACCTTAGAATATGAGAGTTCCACCTAGTCTTATCTTTACCTTAGAATATGAGAGTTCCACCTAGGCTTATCTTTACCTTAGAATATGAGAGTTCCACCTAGGCTTATCTTTACCTTAGAATATGCGAGTTTCACCTAGGCTTATATTTACCTTAGAATATGAGAGTTCCACCTAGGCTTATCTTTACCTTAGAATATGAGAGTTCCACCTAGTCTTATCTTTACCTTAGAATATGAGAGTTCCACCTAGGCTTATCTTTACCTTAGAATATGAGAGTTCCACCTAGGTTTATCTTTACCTTAGAATATGAGAGTTCCACCTAGGCTTATCTTTACCTTAGAATATGAGAGTTCCACCTAGGCTTATCTTTACCTTAGAATATGAGAGTTCCACCTAGGCTTATCTTTACCTTAGAATATGAGAGTTCCACCTAGTCTTATCTTTACCTTAGAATATGAGAGTTCCACCTAGGCTTATCTTTACCTAAGAATATGAGAGTTCCACCCAGGTTTATCTTTACCTTAGAATATTAGTCCAGTCGATTTGTGCAGATTTTAAGCAAAATTGCTCAGATTGTGGTAAAAGCATGAAATTTTGCATAATAGTAGTATAGGTCATGGAAAACATTTTCAGCTATGGACCCAATCTGAAAGTCGAAATTATGGGAAAGGTGGCCATTTTAAAATGGCGGACATTGATTTCTATAAAATACTGCAAAGTTCATGAATATTATATTAGTTAAGCTATTGACGTAAAACCTGATAAATAGAGTGACAGTGCTAACACCAACTGCTATGTTGAACAAAATTCATGAAAATGTTGCTTATATTGTATGTGCCATCTTGAAAAATCTTGAAATTTTAAGCCAAAATAGGTGGAGCTCAAATTCAAAATTTTATGAAAATAAATTGTTTGGTTGATATTGTTTATCTGAAAACAACTTTCAAAAACCTTCATTGCATGCAGACATAAAGAGTATCATAAAATACAAGTGATGTCATAAGAAAAATAATCTCAAATGTTCTCAAAAGACACTATAAGTATCAAACAATAACTTAGTAGTACATGTTTTGTCAAATCATAAAATATCGCTCAGAATCATATCTTATCAAATTGATCCCTACAGTTAATCAGAGCAGTACAACTTAATGCTGCTTTTACACATTTGCATCTTCCTCGGCAATCGTTTTCACTTTTACATTCACATTTTATTAGTTTAGCGCAGGACTCCGACACTTGCTGCAGACATGTCCAAAGGGTTCACATATAGTCCAGTTGATTTGTGAAACAATTATTTTAATTTAGGTCATAGCAAACATTTATAGCTATGTACACATTTCAGAAAATGGCTACTCTGGGTGCCATTTTAATGCCTGAGAAAATTAATATAAAATAAAAAATGAAAAATTAATGACTTTACTAATTTGAATAAAACTTCGTATATTTATCACAAATGACAAGGACTATCATCTGAGGACTTCAGATATTAGAGTACTGGTGGCCAACAGGCCAACATTATAGATATCAAAACACTGGAAGTGAAATACTTAATGAATAAACAGACTGGAAATAATGTGTGATATGCCAACAAACGACACGTGAGGAATGACAATGCCCCTGAAATTATAGACATAGACCGTGGATCTGGTTATAAGTCCTTTGATGCTAGCATATAAAGATGTTGCGAATTGAATTCGTTTCCACCATGAATCAACAAGCAATGGCACATTTGAATGAAGGCCATGGAATTGCAGAAATACTCCAGAATCACTAGGCAAAATGGCACAAATCCTGTCGAAATAAATGATCAGATCTCAGAATATCTCGTCAGGAGAAACGAAAACTTACTTCAGAAGTTGAAGACGAGTCACTGATTGCAAAAAAAACCAGTTAAATAATCAGACATAGTTGTGGTGAATCAACAAAGACAATGACTGCACTCTGTGGTGATGTATCTGACAATCTTCAGGATGCATCGACGTTTATGATCGACAAAAAAGTATGTGAACTGTGAACTACAAGACACTGTTCTCTTTGCCAAACTAAGTGCTGGAGATTTAATATCACAGCAGGCCAAGTATCATGATAAATGTTTGATAAAACTTTACAACATGGCAACTAGGCAAAATCAAAAGACGGAAAAAGAAAGCCATTAATCTGTAATTCATGGAATTGAGCTTGCCAAATTAATATCGTACATCGACCGCTTACGGTCTGGAACAGATATTGTGCTAATCTTCAAGCTTGCCGATCTAGCTAAATTATGCAGTAAACGCCTTGAGATACTTGGAGTTGTTATAGAAAGAATGATTTATACAACACATCTGAAAATTGGATACTAGCCGCCATAACAGATCTGCAAGCACACAATCAAGGTAGAGACGTTCAGCTCATTTTCAGCAAAGATGTTGGTGAAGCTCTGAAATAGGCAACATCTTGTAGTAATGACGATGAAGGCATCATCATAGCCAAAAGCAGGAAAACTAGTTCGAAGAGATATGCCTTATACTAAGAATAGCTTTACAGGGACATTCAATGACACCTGTCAACATGAATCAGTTCCACAGACACTAGTTTCCTTAGTAGGAATGATTCTTGATGAGCCAATCATCTAGACACAGTCTAGTAAAATTGAGAATGGAAGTGGGAATGTGTCAAAATACAACAATCCGACCAAAGAGCAGAAAACAACCCAAGGCCACCAATGGGTCTTCAACATAGCGAGAAAATCCTGCACCGGAGGCGGGCTTCAGCTGGCCCCTAAACAAAAAATAAATGTGTACTAGTTCAGTGAAATGGACGTCACACTAAACTCCTAAACATAAAATGAACTAAAATTTAAAAAACATACAAGACTAACAAAGGCCAGACTTGGAACAGGCGCAAAATGCATGGTTGAGTCGTATACCACACTAAGCATTTCTCAGCTATTACACTTCAATTGCGCAATTCGTCGTCGAAAGGATAAAATTGCAATTTATCACTCCTCAGATAGAGAGCCATGTGTTTCGATGTTTGACCCACTTAGTATCATTCATATTAAAGAAAAGAAAGGCTGTGGAACTGATTCATGTAGACAGCTGCCATTGAATTTCCTGCTAAGCTATTCTTAGAATCAAGCATATCTCTTGAATTATGTTAGCAGCCTTGGCTATGATGATGTCCTCATCGTCAAGACTATCAGATGTGGCGTGTTTTAGATTTCCCCCATTACCTTCGTTGAAAATGAGGAGAAAAAATCTACCTTGCTTATGTGCTTACATATCTTCTATGGCAGCTAGTATCCAACTGTTCAGATGCATCGTATTAATCATTCCTTCCATGACAACTCTGAGTTGAGCAAGGCGTTTTCCGTACAATTTAGCGAAATCATCAAGCTTGAAGATTGGCACAATATCTGTACAAGACCCTGAGCCGTCGATGTACTATATCAATTCGGCAAGCACAAATCCATGGATAACAAATTCTGGTTTTCTTTTTTTTGTCTTTGAATTCTGTCTACTTGCCTTTTGTTAGGTTTTGTCAAATATTCAGCATACTATACTTGGCTTCCAGTGATATTAAATCTCCAGCACTTAGTTTGACTAAAAGAACAGTGTCTTGTAGTACAAGTTCACATTCACGCACATTTTGTCCATCATAAGTGTCGATGCATCGTGAAGATCGTCAGATATATTACCACAGAAAAACATCCTGCAAGTTGGTCTTGTTGATTCCTACAACTGTGTCTGATTATTTTACTGGTATTTTCACATGTTTCAATCATTGACTCATCTTCAACTTCAGAAGAATGTTTTCGTGTTTCCTGACGAGATATTTTGAGATCTGATCATTTGTTTCGACAAGATTTGTGCCTTTTTTGTTAGTGATTCTGGAATGTTTTTGCAATTCCATGGCTTTCATTCATCTTTTCCAAGTTGGCCATATATTACGTATTTTGTTGTTGTAAAAAGTTACTTAGGAAAATATGTAAGTAAAAGAAATTACCGGTATGCATCAGATACCTTCATTTTGTCAATATGTGCATGACTTATTTGACCACTTGGTGAATAATAGATATGAATAGCAACATTCCTATAAAATGATTTGCAAAAGTAGTTGTAAATGCATCAAAACATTACTATAAATGCAAATAATAAATAATGAAAATAGCGAATAATGATATATTGAAATTATTGTTTTCAAAATGGCCACCACCACTCAAGATGGCCATAATACCGGTACTTTAATATTTGAAGTCCTCAGATAAAGTTCTTGTCATTAGTGATAAATATACCACGTTTAATTAAAATTGGTAGTCATTAATTTTTCATGATTTTTTATGTATTTTATAAATGTTCTGGCAGCCATTTTAAAATACCCGCCCAGAGCAGCCATTTTGATTTTCTGAAATGGGTCCATAGCTATAAATGTTTGCTATGACCTAAACTATAACTCTGCAAAGTTTTATGCTTTTACCACAATCTGAACAATTGTTTCACAAATCGACTGGACTATATGAGAGTTCCACCTAGGCTTATCTTTACCTTAGAATATGAGAGTTCCACCTAGGTTTATCTTTACCTTAGAATATGAGAGTTCCACCTAGGTTTATCTTTACCTTAGAATATGAGAGTTCCACCTAGGCTTATCTTTACCTTAGAATATGAGAGTTCCACCTAGGCTTATCTTTACCTTAGAATATGAGAGTTCCACCTAGGCTTATCTTTACCTTAGAATATGAGAGTTCCACCTAGGCTTATCTTTACCTTAGAATATGAGAGTTCCACCTAGGCTATTTATAGGATTTAGTGTTATTTGATAGATTCAATATACTTTTTTATTTTCACATTCAAAAGCTAGGAAAGTAGCCTTTGATTTTCCTGTTTGAATGGTTTTACACTAGTAATTTTGGGGCCCTTTATAATTTGCTGTTTGATGTGAGCCAAGGCTCCGTGTTGAAGGCCGTACTTTGACCTATAATTGTTTACTTTTTACACATTGTGACTTGAATGGATAGTTGTCTTATTGGCACTCATACCACATCTTCTTATTTATATTAACATACTTTCTCCTTTAATAATCAAAGTGTTTAAACTAAAACTATAACCGAAGGCTTGACTTCTTACCAGGTATACGGTAGTATTCAATAGTTGGTCTTTTTTGTCGCTTTCCTTCTTTACATTCCATTTTCTGTAATATAAAAACGGGTTATACTCAACACATTTTTTATTTGTATCTGAATTGCATTTGATTTCCCTCCTGTTATCAACAGAAAAAAAATCATGAGATGTCTAATCCACACCCCCTTTATCTTCCCCTGGAATAGCCCTATGACAAACTGTCTTAGCCACATTCTTTATGTGCCTGTGCCAAGTCAGGAGCCAGTAGTTCAGTGGTTGTCCTTGGTTCATGTCTTGTCATATTTGTTTTTTGTAAATTGTTTTGTTATATAATAGGCCATTAGTTTTCTCAATTGAAATGTTTCATATATATTTATTTTTAGACTCTATGACATCTAATTAACCTTTGAGATGACCTTGAAGAATGCTGATGGTCAATGACCCCAAATATACATAAATATAAATATACAGACAAGCACATGAAATCGAATAATGAGAGTTTTCTTGGTCTGTTTGATTTCATGTAATAGATAATATAAAATATGTAAAATCATGAAAATCCTTGTTTATACCTGGTGTATTAGAATATTTTTTTGTTGGACGTATCAGTCAACATAATGGTTAATCCTGGTGGCTCCCTTGTTTCATTTTTCTATGTATTAGTGCTTGCATGACCCATCTCCAGCTAAGGGATTAATGAAAGTCGCATGAATACGGATTCAAATGAGGTTGAATTATTGACTTGCAAGCCAATAATACATAGCTATATTTTTAAGTTTATTTTCTCAAAATTTAATCAAATTGACTGCTTATAGCAAAATCTGATATCAAAATTCCACTTTAAAAAATGATTAAAACAGAAAAAAACATACTTCAATTTTTTGTTTTAATTAGTGACTGAGTCCAGACACATTGTACTTGATGACAAGCAGGTTGTTTTTTTTCAATTTTTTTTTAAACTGAGCAATTATAATTGTATGTTCATGAACAGTATCATGAAACATTTGCAATATTAAAGTTCAAGAAAAAGTAATTACAATGATGTAGAATGCAGTAACTTATTAGACTGAATAAATATTGGAGGTTGCTGTTTAGATTTATTACCAAGAAAATTGACTAAAACTTTCTTTTTTTTTTCAACCAACCAGTTTTCATTAATATTTATCATGTTTATACATCAGATTATCATAATCTTTATTCACCAAAGGATGATTAGAAAATGTAATTATGTGAATATTTCATTTGAAGTTCTGAGTTTAAATATATATTTGAAAATTTTAACATAATTATATGTGATTAAAAAATAGATCGATCTACATGATCTATGAAAATCAATTAAAAAGTTGTAGATAAAATTTGTTTTACTCAGGGGAGATAATTTATTGCCACTAAATTCTCACTTGTATTTCCTGAAAATGTCTTCACGCTATTTTAATCTTGACACTTAACAATGGTTTTGACCATAAAATGGATATTCATCAACACTTAAATATAATCCAACTTAAGGATATAAATCTAAGACAAATAAGTTATTTTAGAAGTTTTAACTATTCACTTTATTTTTATCAATGTTAAATAAAATTGTTAATGTATAAGACATTGTTTCCCTCAATGAAACAAAATCTAAAACAAATAAGATAGATTTAGATTTTATAAGTTTTATTATCTCCTCAATCTTTTAGCATATATGAATGGATAAACAAACTGTATTTTATAAGTTTTAAACCTCTATCCCATATGAATAAGAAGATCAAACTGAAAATCTATGTATATTTTACATAGGCACTATGTAAATAATTCACTCAAATAGGTGTAAATAGAGCTCGATTATGGTGTTTTGTTTTATTTTTACATTTAGGTGTATACCCTTTCTATTTTTAAGACATTTTAAACATTAAAATACTTATGCCAGACTGTATATAACCCCTTTTATTCTTTTACTTTTTAATTAATTATACCAGTAAAAGTAAGGGCTTTTAATACCGTGTGACACAGGTGCTCCGATATCAGAGGAATCTAATTAGAGAAGAAGACACCTTCCTACACAATCTCCCATACAGACAGAGTTGTCGTCCTGACGACAACTCTGTCTGTATGGGAGATTGCTTCCTACACTGAACAGATCTGGACTAGATTGGGGAGCCCTAATTGGTACTGCAAGTGAAATGGTGTTCGATCCTGTACATCAAACTAACCATTCACGAAGGGCATGAAATATCACGTATCTAGTCCAAGTGATTTACAAGTTACCTTATTAAAAAACCAATTAATCTTATTAAACGTTCAAACTTCAACTGAGGTAAACAGGCTGAGCACTGGTCAGTTCAAAAAGTTTTTCACGGATTTGGTTTTAACTGGGCAAACTTTTTCAGTATAACAGATAAAATCTTTTCCACATGAATAAACAGCACATCTGTGTAATAACTGAAGTGTTCTGTTTTTCAAATTACGCATCTATAAGATCTTATAAGCCTACTGGTATGTTTAGACTAACGAGTGTTTACATAATGTTACCAAAGTTGTAAGCATCCAGACTCAAAATGTGAAATACGTCACCGTTTCGTGTACATCATGGAGGGTCGTCTCAAAACACAATTCTGAGGGTAATTGTTTTTTATTTTTTTTTTTTTTTTGCGGTTTTCTTTTTAGTTTAGTCTGATACTACTATGTGTTACAGTAGTCTCAGGTTTAGATTTGTTTTACTTTTTGTTAGTTTGGTTTTTTTTTCGGAAAAGGGGGGGATGATATTCCCAATAAGGAACTCTTACCACCATTTTATATGATTTACTGACAAAAATAATGGAAATTAGTAAATATTTAATTGTTTTAATGAATAAATATTTCTCTCTGTATGAATTCTAACATAAACATATATGTATCCTGCGAAAAAGTGTTGGAAAACTTCCACTTGCTCAGTCACACGAGTAGTAAACATAAAATAGAAATTAAACCATTAAGCCCATCATTGGATGTTTACATATCTGTTAAAATGACTTGCAACAATTTTTCAGTCATTGCCTCAATTAATTTTTTTTTTTTCAAATGTTGAGTTAAAAATCCAGCACATTTTTGCCGAAAACCTGACATGATCGATTTGATACATTCTTTATCCCCCTCAACATACAGCTGCAGTTTAAATAAAAAAAACTAAGAAAGAAAAAAAAAACCTGATCACTACGACCAATCATTCTTTCCATCTGGGATTAGAACAATTTGCCATCATCAGTATCATCGACCAAGACAGTTGAGGGATCATTCAAAGCTGCCATGAGGGAATGCTCTGAAATGAACTAGGCAACGTAATGATGTACATAGTTTAAATTGTAAATTATTTTTGCGAACGTTTGAAATGCATGTTTATAGCTAAGAGGAAACTTTCTAAGTCGCCCGACTGTGACTGCGCAAAATTTTCAGGCAGAACCAATTACATATTCAAAATTTAAATTCCGTTCCTTACAAAAACAAAGACGACAATAATAATAATAAAAAAAACATCGTCTAGATAGCCGAATTGATATTGGCACAAAACGTGGTATGGTCAACCGGTTTCAGTTGGCAACAAACTCCACTATGCATATCCACTGGACTAAATGTTGAAAAAGAACTGATTTATCCAGCCAATTACAGCGAATAGTAGTGTTTTCTGCACGGGGATTTAAATAGATACTTTTTGCTATCAAAGCTTCTTTGATTCGGGGGTACCTATATCCAGTGGTGATGCTACTGAGTACTCAGTGGTCTATTTACAAGCTGTATTATATGACCGTATATATCTCTGGTCTAGCTAACAAAAGGACAGCCCCTTATTAACATAAACAAGGAAATAAAAGACGACACCTACCGAAAAAATAAAAAATGTGCTCGCTGCAACATAAAATTAGCTTAAATAGCCACAACTGTGATTGAATACTTCCGCTTAAGTACACAGGATGACCATTCAGCCTTCTTGCCACGGTGCGTGGGTTCCAGATAATCATTATTCATTATTCCCCATGGCTTTTCAAAAGTATATTTTATACAAAATACAATAAGTTTTGTAGCTTAAATGTATAACTAGAAACAAATAATGAGAAAATATTTGATTGATCGGTTATTGATTGTTGGTGTTAAAGCCTTTTTTATTGGTTGATCAGAGTGGCGGTAAGTTTTTATTGGTGAGGGAAGCCTGAGTGCCTGGAGGAAAATTGACAATATTAGAGTCTAACGCACCTACTATGCGCGGGGTTCGAACTCACAAACTCAGTGTTGACAGGCTAGTGATACAGTAGATGGACTGTAACTACTTAGACTACTCGGCCACATAGGTCCCTAGAAAATATTTCATCATCCTTTTATTTCTTTAATATCTTTTCTCTAAAGCTACTGATACAGGTTTATTAAATAAAACTTAATTGTAATAACAATAGGGGAGATTTTGCAATATTGTTATTTTATTTTATTTGGTAACTATACATGGAATGGGGACTATAACAAGAGTCACATGAAACATTTATTCCATGTATGTTTTATTGTGGATCGTGTAAAATGTATGTGTAGTAATATTTTCATACCCGATGACTGCTTACAGAAGATCTTCTTTCTCTGACAGGATAACTTATGGCTATAAACACATCAGTGTGCCATGGCATGGGTTGCCTGTGTACTAAATATTAAGGAATGTTGCAGGCCGGTATGACTTGCGCATAAACATGTTTCGATACTGGACTTAACTCGTATATGACTTTGACATTTGTCACATGAGGAGAAGGATATTCTTACCCGATCAGAGGAGTGTATGACAAATACATTTAAGAGGTTTGTCAAAAATGAATTAAGTGTCATGCCCAAGATATGAGATATGTATTTGATAAATCAGTAAACGTATCCATCAATCACTTGAAAGTGAGCACAACAAGCTCTTCTGAAATAACCACCAACAGGAACGGTTGGTCCCACAAGTTTGGGAAAGCAGCTAACTACATGTGTTTGCATTGTCGATGACTGTAATGAATTAAAATTCTAGCACAAATCGTTGGAATAGATCAGGTCGGAATATTTTATGACTTAAAAATACACGGTTTACCTCACAGACACTTGTACCTGTAGAAAACTGATTAAAAACGGTATTTCACATCCTAAATTGTACGGTAATATTGTACTTAAAGCGCGGAAATCACTATGTGATCCGTGTAAACTCATCGAACCTTTAAACAAACTTATTAGTAAAGGTTATCTTACCAATGTTGTAATTAGATCTTTGAATATAGTTTAAATTGGCACTATTATCGATTTTGTCATCAGCCAACCAAAACATAACTAAATTTGTATTCTTTTCAAACGGGATGTATAAAGACACACCCACGTTCATTTTGATCTATAAAGAGGTTAACTCCTAACTATCCTACTGCCTGTCGATACATTTATTTTTGGCATTGCACAAGTCATGTCTTCTTCGACTGTCCATGACGTTAAAATACTTAAGGGCATACGATACAGTTTTGATCCCGTATTTACATTTTGATAAAAATTTCAATATAGACTATTTTTACCTGATTAAATCAAATATGTAATAAAAATATACCTTCATGTGCTACTTTTGAGTAAAATGAGGTCGAAATTTGGTATATTTGCTCAAAATTCGGATTTGTGGCCGTATTTTCCCTTTCGAAAGAAAGACATAACTTTTTGTTTTAAAAGATAAACACAAATTGTTTTTGTTAAATAATTGGTAATTTCTGTATTTTATAAGTATCCTAAAATTTATACATTTTAATGCAGAAATAACTCATATTTATCAAATGTTCATGAATGTAGAAAAAACATCACTTTTGCTGTATATTTATCAAATTTAAAAAATTCCACTATTTACGTTTTCATGAAAATTGGCGCACATAATCTTCTCGCGTAATCAAACCAAATGGCATTTTAAAAAGAGGGGTCCATGAACTCGTTTTCAAGTTAAATAAGTTTGAATGATAAAATCAGTCGAAAACTGAATCTTTTCCCGATAAGTCATAGTTTGACGTCGCGAAAATAACAATTTACGTTAGCAACGTCATTACCTCACCTGTAACTGTATCGTATGCCCTTAATCCCTGGGATGTGTTTTAGTTGATTTTAGTCTCTGATGCATGATTTTTTATTATTTATTGTTTTTGGCTTTTTACTAGCTGTCAGTAAAAGAGGGACGAAAGATACCAGAGGGACAGTCAAACTCATAGATTGAAAATAAACTGACAACGCCATGGCTAAAAATGAAAAGACAAACAGACAAATAATAGTACAGAAGACACAACATAGAAAACTAAAGACTAAGCAACACGAACCCCACCAAAAACTGGGGGTGATCTCAGGTGCTCCGGAAGGGTAAGCAGATCCTGCTCCAGATGTGGCACCCGTCGTGTTGCTTATGTTATTACAAATCCGGTAAATAATCTAATTTGGTAGGTCACATTCGTGAAAAGGGAAGGGTATTGTAGTTATGACATAAGGAACATATCCGATATCATCTGTGAAACGGTTATTCCATAACGGTCAACCAACTCGTGAGTAACTGCGAGTACTCTCAAATCGTACTTTCTTGTTTATTTGACCTGTTGATACTAATTGTAATGCCTTTTTGTTATTTAATGATTACTTTTTCATGGTTATGTCTGGTCTAGACTATATACCAGCTTTGATAAGTGTTTGGTATTACTATAAATTTTCACTTCTTCGTACTATAAACATCAAAATTATTTATTTTGTAAAAATATTTCCTTTCTCCATTTGAACTGTACACGTATACCTAACAACAAAATTATTTTCATTTACCTGTGTTTAAAGTAATTGCAAATGGCTGATATTTTGTTCAAGCATATTGTTTTTTAAATTGTTTAACATTTCACAGCGGTATAACATGTTACTTTAATTATTCTTCCTTAGTTTATTTATTTTGTATTTGCATTGTATCATAGATCAAATTTATTTGTTCAGTGTATGTTTACTGGTGTAAATATGTCTTTTGATTGAGTTAAGCCATTTCAATTGATATTTTATAGTGTGTCTTTCTATGTTGTGATGTTACACTATTGTTTCAGATAAGGGTGAAGGTTTGGCACCATTAAAACGTTCAAACCCGCTGCAATTGTTTGCACCTGTCCTAAGTCAGGAATCTGATGTTCAGTAGTTGTCATTCATAAGTGTTTCTCGTTTTTCGTTTTTTATATAGATTAGACCGTTGGTTTTCCAGTTTAAATGGTTTTACACTAGTAATTTCTGGGGCCCTTTATAGCTTGCTGTTCAGTGTGAGCCAAGGCTTCGTGTTGAAGACCGTACTTTGACCTATAATGGTTTACTTTTATAAATTTTGACTTGGATGGAGAGTTGTCTCATTGGCAATCATACCACATCTTCTTATATCTGTATAGATATATTTTTTACACAGGCAATTGCCTGTTTTTACGACCGTGCCGACAGGCACTTGTCTCTGAAAAACCCACCTATATACTTTCAGGTAAATAGGTAGTTTTTTCAGAGACAATTGCCTGCGGTTTACGTGTCTGAATTCTATATGACCAAGCACAGATGACATTTCTGTTTAAAACTCATTCAAAAGGCACGCCTATTTTGCATTTGTTTTAGAATATAGGAATAGCCGCAATCTAATTAAAATTCATTCGCGTGCTCGTACATATGAGTAAAACGAAATCAGAGAACTACATTTTGATTAGATTGGAATAGCCGGTGGATTTTTTAATATTAGTTGACGTCCATCTTAGATTTTCAGAAGGAATTATCCGTCCGACTTTGCCTATGCTAACGCTGTATGGTCTTTTATATAACATGTATAACTCATAGTCTCATACTGTTTTTTTTTTCATGCATAGGAGTTTTAGCCTATTTAACAATTAGGCATGTGCATCTAAAAGAGACAATTTAACAAGCGAGTTTCTTAATGTTCCTCTCTATTGTTGTATCTTACATTCGTGATGTTTTGTTAGGTATATCGATTTCAAACCCGAGCAACAAGTTTAAATTGATCGGTTTGAGAAATTTGAAGTGACAAAATTGTGAAATTGATTTGAAACTACGGAAGACCTCGCTTCAGCGTGTAAATCTATTATTCCATGGCCGAATTGATTATATATACAATTAATTCATTTAGCTATGTTTTTCAGATGTTATTTCGCGTTTTTTTTTTTTTTTTAAGTTATTTATGCGGTGCAGCGGTTGTCTTCAAGTTTTGGGTCTTCAAATATTTAGGTGTTACAAAGATTTAATTTTCGGATTTTCAAAAATTTAGGTTTTGCATTATTTGCTCACTCGCAGTTACCGGATGTTCGTCACACTTCGTTTGTATAAGAAGTTTGTAAGAAGCGTAGCGGCGTCACACGTGGTTTGCCAGTTTGTATAAAAATAAGAAGAGGAGGTTTGGTTGTAAATGAGACAACTATCCAACACAGATCAAATGACGTAAATGTAAGCAATTAAAGGTCACCGAACGGCCTTCAACAATGAGCTAGACTCATACCGTATAGTAAGCATTACTGAAAGGACTCGACATAACAAAATGGTGTTTGTTTTTAGTTTCGAATTCCAAGATGATAAAGCGTTGGGCGTCACTGGAGACTTTTTTTTTGCAGAAACGCATATTGGGTGTATTAAACATAGTAACACATTCATACATATTCATGTGAAACATTGATTTATTCATTCTAAAATGAAATTGTTAGCATTATGTTATCAGATAAGTGAATAATTTGCGTCTTTATTTTGTACTAGGCCAATTTTTCTAACTGGGATCGAAGGTAGTTGAGACTGCCTGTTGGAATGTGGCATCCTAACGTCCTCAGTATCAGACATGCTTTCATCTGAGTAGGTTTTCCATGGAGAATCTCTTGGTGTGGTTTCTTTCTTGTCAACATTTTTTACTCGACTGAGACGCAAGTTTTTCTTCAACGCTGACCATTTCTGTGTTTCAAAATTCTTTTTCCCTGTAAAATAACAAGGAAGCCAAATGTGAATTAAGACACCGATATGTATAAAAGGAGAAAACTGATGGATGTAGGTAAATGTCAGACAATGAGGCAGTAACACCACGAATAAAATAACCAAAAAAATCGGGTGGCAACATACGATACAGTCTTCAACAATAGACAGACTTATATACGGTCAAGATCTAAATGGTCCCCATGGTGATTATAAAAGTTGTGATTAAATCAAACAGAAACTATCAATGATCTCACGTGATCAACTCCAAATTCTCCAAATAATAAAAACTAGGATATGAGGGTGTGGATTGGGGTTAAAAGAATAGAGAGTAATGGGTAAAAAGGATAAAGAATAAAGAAAAATGGACCAAAAAATAAAGAATAGAGAATAATGAGGTGCTGAAATATAAAGAATAGAGAATAATGGTCAAAAAGTATAAAGAATAGAGAAAAATGGCCTAAAAAATAAAGAATACAGAAATGAAGGATCCCCAATCCAAACCCTCAGATATGACATAAAACAACCATGACAAAATGAGTGACTGCAAAGGTTCCAGCCTTAGGACGGTATTTTATCATAATTATTTCATCATTATTTCTTTGGGTTATGCATTAGAATAGGAATAACTGTTCTGTGGTGTATTTTTTTCAATTTAAAGTTTCTTGAAACCACAGGATCCCATTGCATGTGTATCGCGCATAAATAGTCACATATATTACGATGTTTCGGCTACATGGTCTATATAGAAGTGTAAACAAAAAGAAACCATTACAACGGACAAATCCTATTAAAGTGTTTGTAGATATGCAAATCGTGTGAAAATTATTGAATGTTACTTGAATTTATAAGTAACACATTTTATTTTACGTGTTTAAATTATGATTAATCTCGGGTGAATCTCGTCTGTTCACGCACATACTTAACATACTTTGTGTCGCATTACCTTGTTTAAGGACGTGGTAATCATGCAGAAATCTATACTGTGCAGGTTTTTTTCATTGTATTTTATTTTACAACATATGACATGTATGATATGCGCACTTAAATTGGTCAGCTCTACTGCATTTTCTGCCTGTACATAGACCATGTATTGTTCGTTGCTATGATTTTATATATTTTTGTCGTCGGAAACAGTTTTTTGTGGTTGATGTTCTTGTCTGCATGGTGTAATGTCTTGTATATTTGGTAATTCAAGTTGTTCTTTTTATATATAAACAGCGATTCTATATAAAAAGAATTTTACCCATCATTTCGTTGATATTCATTAAATAGTTGTTTTATGGAACCTCAATCTGTTCATTATGTACTCCCTATGAAAACTAACACGGGTTTACAGTAAACATGTTTTGGCTGCGACTTGATCTTTGACAAGAGTTTTTCAAGTTGTCTCAATGGCAATTACACCACATCTATTTTTTTTTTGACTTCCAACTTCAGTATGGTCACGTGATTTTTAACGCGTGTATATGAATAATATATGTACGTCGACGAGACAGCAACCTAATGACAAAAATAACCAAAAAGAAATCTAGAGAGGACTACATATAAACAGGTGTCTGTACAATGTGTCAAGTTCTAAATCGTCCCCAGTCTATATAAAAGTTTTGAATAAACTCATCAGATACAATCAAAGATCTGCCATCAACGCGAATTCTCCAAATAACGAAAAACATTAAGATATGACATACGACAACTATTGGAGGGGTTCCTGATTTCGAACAAACACATAAAAATGTGGCGGGGTAAAACTATTCTTTTTTTATATCTCAACCCTCCACCTTTTTCTATGCATGTTTCAATCTAAATACGATTCATCAGTATACATTTGAAAATTTACAGAAAATAATGTAATACATATTTATATATAGAGAGATCTAAATGGCTTGCCTTTCTTTGATCCTTTTGACAAATTACTGTTTTCTGTGGTCAACGATGACATGGTAGAGTCTTTTGTAATTTTCTGGCGAGGGACTATAGGCGCAGGCTTCGCTGGGAGGCGATATGAGGTCGACATTTGGTCCGATATTAGTCCATAAAGTGTTGGTATATCATCGATGATATTTGTAGTTGATTGCTTTTCGCCCAAAGGACAGGAAAATGTGTCGAATTCATCTTCCGAGGCATTAACAATCGTGCTTGACGTTGGGCTTAGTGCTAGAATTGATGATGGAATGTGTTCAGTCTTCGGGTAATTCCTCATGAAAGATTTTATTTGAAAATCAAAAACACCGTTATCACAAGATGAAGAATCTGACGGGAACGATAATTCAGAGTCCACAGAAGAATCATCATCTGATTCTGAAAAGTACTGAGTCTTTACTCGACTACGACTCGCACGATTTTCTCTATACATTATTTTATTTTTCGTTTCTGGTTCCAAAATCGCAGGAAATTTGGGATTTTTATATACAGTCTTCCCTCTGTCGCTCAAACTATGAACAGCCCATTTTTCAGCACTTTCAAAATCCTTCGGGTATTTCATATTGACCCCGACCTTTGCTTTTCCATTTTGTTTTAAAATACTCGCGCAAACGTCAAATCCTAAACGTACTGCATGCATGAGAGGCGAATATCCCATATAGTCCGGAATGTCTACACTCATGTCATATTTTGTTAGGGCTACAACCATTAATCTAACAGTTGCGGCGTTGCCCGACGACACAGCATGGTATAGTGGCGTATTCCCATTGACATCTGTATAATTTAAATCGAGGTCAAGATCTGCATTTTCCAAAAGGAGGTCCACATCTTTATCTCGACCATAAATACAAGCCCAGGAAAGCGCATTTCGTCCTACAATATCAGCCTTACTTACGGCGGTCCCTTTTCGCAGTAACATTTTCAAAATTTGTAATCTACTCCCTTCATTTTCTACAAAAATTGTTCTTATTAACGCTGTTTGTCCACAGTCATCAGATTCGTCTGCCGAACACCCAGAATCTAGTAGCAGACGAACTTGTCTAGGGCGTCCAGCAGATATTGCTTTTAGCAAAGCCTGGCCTGCCATTTTATAGGGAAAATCTGTAGTTATTCGTTTCACGTTTATAGCATACAACAAACCGACATCGTCTTATATTCAACTTTCTCAAAATGAAATGAATTTTATTAATTAAAAAAGTTTTTTTCTGTATTTCACAAGTATACATGACAAACAAAAATTAAATGCCAAAAATCTCGACCGTATGATGACATTTGATTACACACTCAGACAGTTGGTTAAAAACTGTCAAAAACTTTAATTAACTGACTGATTTATATTTTAAACAGTGAACTGTAATCGTAACGGTGCAGCAAACAAAACTATTTTGCTATACTTTATCGCGTTATTTTTTTGTTGTTTAACAAAGTATAACTCAAACAAACATTTTCCCTTTGCCAATGTATTACGTCAGATATATAATTAATTCGTGGTTTGTCTTTTTCTCTCTCATCAAAGTAAATAGGGCAAAAAATAATCCGTTACAAATAATTGCAAAGAACACATATTTATTTTCTATTTCAATTTTATTTTATAGTACATACATAGGTTTAAAAAAATGTAGAATATGGATCGTATACAGAATATGCACATCTTTCAGTAAAATCTATCTGAACCAAACAAAAAGTGCCACTTAGTGAAGATCTGCATCGGCTTATAGTAAATTAAATGGATTACTTTGCAAGATTTCCTATGCATATTGAAAGATATTGTAGAATGATGAAATATTGGTTAAAATTTTCTAATACAGATAATGTTATATTCAAAACATGTTATGAAACCATGTTAGAATCTATTTGTAAAAGCCACATGATAGACTGAATTGGGCATACAATACGAGATATATATTGTAAATAGATATGATTTTAATTAGATTTGATTCAACCAAGTACAAGGCACATATTATCTGGGACTATTATAAGTTAGTATACTAGTCCCAGATATTATGTAGATAAATTTTAAGTGAGTTTAAACTGGGACTTTATACTAACATTATAGTCCCAGATAATATGTGTCTTGTACTTGGTTGAATCAACGTGTGACATAATTTGAATCATATCTCTTTACAATATATCTCATATATGTTAGTATAATAGTCCCAGGTTTAAACAACTACTTACTGATAACTTTGCGAATGAAGCAATATCTTTTTGGAAGAATCATCAAAATGTGTTTTTTTTACAAATATATACCAAGGATTTGTATAGTAAGATCTAAATATACAAATCCTTGTATATACCATTATCTTACCTCCTAGCATTTTTAGGAATATGATTGGTTAAAAGCTACCGCGTGAGTCCGTGTATATTTCATATGGGGTTAGTAGGCGTGGTTTATTTCAATACACAGTTAATAGTGGTGTTACGTCCCTTTGTGAAAACAACACGGTGTTGAGGACAAATCTGAAAGGTTTCAACAGACGAAGAAATTGATGATGAACGATTGATATCAATTCATAAAGCACATAAAAAGCTAACAAGTTATTATTGTTGGCATTTGTTTTGTATATACCAATGGAGGAAGGTTCTTAATATTGAAGATTTTAACACTTTGATAGGCCACTAGTCTAAATACCACATGTTAAGATAGTCGGTAAGATAAATTTGTTACACAGTGTGCTAGTGACCTAATACGATATATATGGGGTCAGTAAATTCCATATGGGATTCGAGCTTTGCTCTCGCCCTTTATGGAATTTACTGACCCCTATACATCGTATTAGGTAAGTCATTCAAGCTTCGCGTTCACCCAATATGGAATTTACTGACCCCATATATATCGTATTAGGTCACTAGCTTCGCTCTCACCCCGTATGGAATTTACTGACCCCATATAATTTTATATCGCATTAGGTCACTAGCACACTATGTAAATAATATTTTACGACACATGCACGTGGTTTACAGTTTTATTCAAGAAGAGACGTCAATTTATTATGCATTTAAACCATTAATTTGTAAATATAGAATACATGTACATTGTTTGCAGATTAAAACAGGTCGCTTTTATAATGCAAACGGAAATGAAAGATATTGTACAATGTGTAACGATAGATTAATTGAAGAAGAGTATCACTTTATTTAATAATAATATGAAAGAAATATGAAGATATACGTAAAATATATCACATAAAACAATACTATGGGAGTTCAGCCTTAAAACTCGTTCAGTTATTATCAGTACAAAATGTAAAAGTATTTAACAATTTAGGGACATATGGGTTTGCTGTCGAAAACTTGGTAATTCATAAATGCTATCTTCACCATTACGGTTTATACATGTGTGTATTGACTGACTTTGGTGTATATTTTGTTATATATCTATAAGCTATACTGCTTTTGGAAATAAAGCATTATTGTTGCACAGCTAGTTAACTTATTTTTTTTCTTTTATCGTTTTTTATTTCAGTAAAATCTATCTGAACCAAACCAAAGTGCCACTTAGTGAAGATCTACATCGGCTTACAGTAAATTAAATGGCTTACTTTGCAAGATTTCCTATGCATATTGAAAGATATTGCAAGGATTTGCCTGTACCAAGTTAGAATATGACAGTTGTTATCCATTCGTTTGATGTGTTTGAACTTTTGATTTTGCCATTTGATTGGGGACTTTCCTTTTGAATTTTCCTCGGAGTTCAGTATTTTGTGATTTTACTTTTTTTAAAAGATCAATTTAAGGAACTGTTACTGTAAATAGATCGCAGATTGTTGTAAGATTTTGCATCTAACTTGGATTTTTATCCGATAGTCGAAAAATCCTTTAATAAAAATTCTTAAATAAGGTTGAATATTAGTTTTTAAATAATAAAAAATTGTACGGAATACACGTAAAATTGACAAACATTTTCTTTACACTACAGGTGGAAACACTATCCACCAAATAAAGTAACAAATGGTTATTTCGTCAATGTTGATTTCATCTTGCGTCACTTTCCTTCACAATCTGGGGTTCGTTCAGGGTGGAAAATAAGTTTTATTTTTGTGTTAGGATTTTCATTAATATAATTGTAGCATTTTAGCTGCAGTATAAAAACACAATATAAGGTCAACAATATAAGGAAAATATTAACTTTTTGTAAACTGTTGAAGGGCTCGTAAAATTTCGATCTTCCCAGTTTCTAAGCCTCTTACAAAAAGTTGATATTTTCTGACATTGACCTAATCACGGTTGTATATTTGAACTCTCATTCCTTAAAACAGATTTATTGAACTGTCGTAATTTAAATACTAAGTTGTTGTTGTTGCCAAATAAATTTACGTTTAACTGATTTGAAGTAGCAGAATTCGCTTTTGATGTTTAAATTATTCAAAGAGTTGTTTTTTTAAATTATTATCAAAATACCCCGAAACGTCATGTAGTTGCTCTTGGTTGAAATGTGTGACCTTGATCGGAACATAACTTGACAATTGATGAAAAGTAATTCACATAAATTTCTTCAGACTTTCTAGGAAGTAAGCAAAATACAAGAGGACATAATTTCCGTTCTTGTAGCCATGAATAGTATATAATTGTTTAAAGAACTTTGGGCAATATTTGTAAGTACCATCCATAAAATATCCGGCACACTGCATAATCATTTAAGATTGGATGCACACGTAAGGATAATTATTCCAGTTTTTCATCATTAACCTGTACACAATTTTCAAATTTATTTGTCTTTTTGAATTTTCCGTTTATCTTTTTTTTTAACGCCAAGAGAAGATTAAATAAGTAAATACAAGCAAGAAACGTTTGATAATTTAAACCACCCTCATAGAAATAATTGTTTTACTTCAATAGCAAAGTTTTAGGTCTAACACTAATGCATTATTACATACCAAATCATACAAGCCTTTGACCTGATCTGACTTTGAACTAGCTGTCTGTGACTGCGAGTACTCTCAGATCTGTACTTAGTTTCTTTTGTTGTGGGGATGTATAAGTACCCTGCCACGTCCACTCTGTGTTTTTGTTAGATGTATTTCTTTTGTATCTATCTGATGAGTTATGCCTTTTTCAACTGATTTTTATAGTTTGTTCTTATGTTGTACTGTTACACCACTGTCCCAGGTTATGGGAGAGTTGGCGCCTTCAAAATTGGTTAACCCCGCCACATTCTGTATTTGCCTGTCCCAAGTCAGTAGGCTGTAATCTAGTGGTTGTCGTTTGTTGCTTTGTAACATATTTGTTTTTCGTTTATTATTTTGTAAATCAATCAGGCCGTTTGTTTTCTCGTTTAAATTGTTTTACATTTTGTTATTTCGGGGCCTTTTATAGCTGACTTTGCGGCCAGTGTGGGTTTTGCTCATTGTTGAAGGCCGTACGGTGACCTATAGTTGTTAATTTCCGCGTCATTTGGTCTCTTGTGGAGAGTTGTCTCATTGACAATCATACCACATCTTCTTATTTTATATCTACAATCATATTATAATATTTGACTTGTTAATATTTTACAAAAGCGTGATTTGAGGGTCACTGCATTTCAAGTCCTATATTTTAATAATTATATATTTAAACACATCTAGATTTTGACTGAACACATGTCAAAACTAGAAAATAAATTCAGGCACGATTTCACCAAATTTTGGCAACTGAGAGAATGATACAGCTATAAAATTATGTCAGTGTACGTCACATGTATCATGTGCGCTCGAAGCCAACAGTCAGAATAATAATTCATTCTTACCTTTCTTTCAACTAATGTTTCAATGGTGTGCTCAGGCTTCAGAGAAATCTTCTGGTCTTGGAAGAGAACGTTCTTCACGCATGCAGTTGATGATTGATGATAATAGTTAGCTTTCAGGGGCGGATCCAGCCATTTTAAAAGGGGTTCCCAACCCAAGATAAAAGGGGGTTCCAACTATATGTCCCCATTCATAGGCAATGACCGTAAAAAAATAAAGGGGTTCCAACACCCGGCGGATCCAGCCATTTTAAAAAGGGTGTGTTTCCCAACCCAGGATAAAGGGGGTCCAACCATGTGTCCCCTTTCAAAAGCATTGATCGTAAAAAGTGGGGTTCCAACCCCAGAACCCCTCCCTCGATCCGCCACTGCCTTTCATTTCCTAAACTTTACATACTTATTGGTTTTGTTCTATTTTTCTATATTTGAGAAAACTGCAATTGCGCGTTCCATGTATGTGACTTGTCAGTACTTTCATTTTCTGAAACATGCTTATTTAAATTGTAGTTTGAAACTATCCCTTATTTTCAGCGGGAAAATCACACGTGCATTGAAAAGGGAACAAATTCTTGCTATGCTGCCGGAGGCCGAACATTTCGACTATTTATCCAGGTACAACCAGAGACATATACTATTGTATGTCTCTGGTACAACTAATACTTGGCCACTTACAAGGCCTTTAATCAAATACTTTCTTTTAGAATTCCTCTATTGACAGAATAATCAAGCTGTGACCAAGGCCAAGTGGATCTGGGACTATTATACTAATAGTATAATAGTCCCAGAGTGAATGGAGGAGAAATTTCAACAGGGATAGAACTGCAAAATCTATGTAGGGTCAATGGTTCAAGTTTTTCTTATTACTGGAGTCGTATATTTTACCTATTTGAAAATATATATTTTAACCACGTTTCGGAAGGAAAAATCCGGTTAATATGAATTTGGAAAAGGGTATCGGGTCCGTGCGCTCCCATAACGCGTTCGCACCGAGACGTTCGCCCGAGACTGAGTTCGTTCGCACCCAATGTTTTTTTCAAATACAGTTTGAATTATTAGGTGTTTTAAGATGTATTTTTCTTAATATTTATATTTTTGAGTTAATAAAATTTCGTTAAATTTTTAAATGAAGTATTTTGTTTTGTGATTAGATGGTTAATTATCAAAAGTTAATTATTCATGAGAGGATACTGTAAATTGGTGTTTACAAAGCTAATTTTTGTTGAACCTCGACTTCTGTGGCAGGAAGTGAGACATAGGGATAGTGTTCTGGTGGCCAAGGCGGCAGTGGCAGTGTCACAAACATCTTAAAAGCTTAATATGTCAAAAGGTAGAAGACCTGGATCCTTAATCATACTTTGTATATATAACTCTTTAATAAACGTATTTACACTTTTGATATTTAGCTATATTTTGCCTCCGAATGACCTTAGATCTACTCCGAATCACCTTTTGACGTCCGGCAACAATCACTTTTAATTGTGACGTCAAATGTTTTGAATTATGATGTCATAGTTTACTGGAACCTGTGTGATTTTACGTAATGGCGGACAAATTTGCATACAAGTGTAAATACGTCTATATGAATTTGGATACCCTGTTAAGCCTGCACAGATCATAAGAAGAATTTCAAATGCTCTGACACCGTCCCTTGATGATCCTTGCTGGCTGGACACAGAATCTATAATCTTAAAAATATGTTTTAAAATCTATTTTAAAAATTTAGGAGTTTGACTCATCTGCATTAAGTACAAGTAGGAACTTCCTTTAAGCATCGACTCTTGGTGCTTTCTGCAGATAAGTCATATTAAATATCCTTTATTAAATATACTTGTTATTTGCAGTATACCTCATAGTCAAATGTGTGAGTGCTTGAATTGTTTTTTTTGCATTTTTATATTGAGATTTCTCCGCACAAACTACTAATGCCTCTTATTTTGTCTTTTCATAGTGAAAATACACTTACTGGGTGCACTTGAGTCAATGTCAACATAGTATTCATTGAATGATAATACATTGCTGCTATTTTGTTGAGTGTTTTCCTATAGTATATTATTTTATTTTATTTTATTTTTATTACACATGTTACATATCTATTGTCTGTGTATTGCATGTTATTGTTTATAATAATATTGTTTGTATGCTATATGCCCTCCTGGGGCCCTAATTTGGTAAATAAAATTATTCTATTCTATTCTATTCTATAGATGCCTTATGTTATGAAGTTTTTCATGGTTCAGTGACTACTTGGAGAAAAGTAAATATTTTTAGTATTCTTAATTTCTCTCTTATTATTAGTAATAGGATAACTATATTTGGTATGTGTGTACCTTGCAAGGTCCTCATGCCTGTCAGACAGTGTTCGCTTGACCTCAACCTCATTTCATGGACAAGTGCACAAGGTTAAGTTTTCCTGGTCAAGTCCATATCTCAGATACTATAAGCAATAGGTCTACTATATTTGGTGTATGGAATGATTGTAAGGTGTACATGTCCAACTGTCTGGTGTCAATTGACCTCATTTTCATGGTTCAGTGGTTAAAGTTATGTTAAATTCTCCTCGTCATGCTTGTCCGAATTTAAACATTTCTTTACTAAAATCCTTGGTATAATAAATAAAACAAAACTCTAGATATAGGTTTAGTTGCTCACAGTAACTTTTCTCTTTTATAGCAAGCAATGTTTAATAACATTATAAACCAACATATTATAATAACAATATTTAAAGTACAAACACAATTGTCCAATACATTTAAATGGACTGAAATCAAACTTGATATTATAATCATACATTATTATTTGACAATAAACTGCAAACTGACTGTCCTAGTTTCTGTGAGCACATTCGATGAAATGACACCCACAAATTTTCTTTATATAATATAACGGAACCCCACCTTTTAAATCGCAAAGTATTTCACGTGCATATATTACTAATATATATTTATATCCCAAAACAAGAACCCGTTAGGGAGCTACCATTGATTTTATGGGGGAGGGCTAGGATGAAAAATGTTGTCCTGTTTTTTATTTAGTTGTAATCTCTGTCCTGCCTTTTTATTTTTACTCTATTCGGTCCTGCCTTTTTTAACTAGTTTATCCTGAATTTTTTACACAAATTGTCATCCTGCCTTTTTTTTTACCAAGTTGCTCACCCTGCCTTTTTTTACTCAAAACTCATGTCCTGCCTATTTTTTCAAATTTCATCCTAGCCCCCATAAAAATCAAATGGTAGCTCCCTTATACAACTACTCTCACTAACCAGTTTTGAACATATAAATAGTATAACTATAACACAGGAAAACCCCAAGTCTAAACGAAAAGAAATTTAATTTTGTGTTTTGGTCTGTCTTTCTAATACTGTATGCAATAGGTCAACTATATTTGGTGTATGAAAGTATTTCACATGTACATGTCAGTTTGACAGGTTTTATTTGACCTTGACCTCATTTTACAAGTCATTGCTCAATGTAAAGCTTTTGTGTTTTGGTCTGTTTTTCTTAAACTATGAGTAATTATTAGTGATTTAATTAATTTATTTAAGATAAGGGAGAATTAATGACTGCAGAACTGTTTAATGAAGTGAATGAACTTTACTGACTAGTGTGTCTGATTTATAGTTTTATACTTGAACTTTCCCATAGCCATTGACAGAACTTTCCGTGATATAATTAGAAAACAATCTATACCACTAAATCTAAAGACCGATTTTGTTCACCTAATAAACATATAACCAAGAAAGCTACAAGTCAAACTTATCTAAGGGTATATAGGGTATACTGAAAATTTTACCCTTTACATCGATTACTGTTTGAAGCAATAAGCAATTAGACAAATTAATAAGTTCGGAACTATCCGATGCGATTTCCTTTTAGTCATGTCATTATATTTCCAGTCTAATGTAAGCAGTTTAACATGTTAAAGAACAAGTAGTATAGAAATCATCATTCATAATGAAACAAAGTACTTGCCCCATCAGGGTTTCCGCTGGCGGTCGCCATTTTCGCATTTTGCGAAAAAATAAAAATTGTGGCGATTAAAATTCGTTAATGGCGAAAGAATTTGGCGAAAGAAATATCACTGTTCGACTCGTCCATCTTGTTTACTTTTTTCGTGTTTCTCGGACTTTTCCTGATCAGACAATACTGGGAATTTACCTTGAACTCGTTACGACAATAATCATCTGATTGCATTTATAGCCATCGGTAACAAAGGATTATAATTAATAAATGTGTTGATTGTATTGTTTCGTGAAATGGTGTGATTAAATGGCTTCACATGTCACTTTAAGGATATTTTACAACTTCGATTGAAATAATTGTTTTGAAGTGGGTACTTTACAATCCTTTTAGCGACGCACATTTTACGTCTCCTCTTTTCTTTTAATGATGGTCTGGAAAAATCTTTTGTGACAAAATGTTCAAAAGTAAGAAAAATCTCTGACTTTATATTTTATCTTATAACTTTTGAGAGTAATAATTCTTTTGAAACTGGTAATTTACAATCGCTTTAGCAACGCACGTGTTTGAGGCATAATTTTCGTCCAAACTTTTTAATGATGGTCCGAAAAGAAATCTATTGTTAAGAAAAATATTCAGAAGTAAGAAATATCTCTGATTTTATCCTTCATCTAGACGGAAGTATCTTATAAACTATTATAGATGAATCCGTGCTCCCTTGCAGAAGTCAACATAATGATTTCATGATGATATTCTATATTGCAATTTTACAGTATCTTTTAAAACTAAATGTTTGTTATTATTGAGTGTTTACTTATGACAATGGGATTAAAAATATATATTTAGAATTATAAAAGACATATTTAGTTTTCTCGTTTGAATTGTTTCACAATTGTCATTTCGGGCCTTTATAGCTGACTATGTGGTACGGGTTTTGCTCATTGTTGAAGGCTGTACGGTGACCTATAGTTTGGTAACTTCTATGTCATTTGGTCTCTTGTGAAGAGTTGTCCTATTAACAATCATACAACATCTTCTTATTTTCATATACTAGTAGCAATGTGGCAAACTAATTTTTTGTTAGAGAAGGAAATTTTAAACGAAAAATATGTTTTTGTTTGTTGGCCAAAAAATTGAAAGTGGCGCAAAATATATTGTTTTGGCGAAGAGGTGGCGAAAAGAAAATTGACCCAGGGGAAACCCTGTGCCCCATTATACACTAATCATGCTGTACCGAACTTGAAACAAACTACTCCCGGCCCCGATATTTATACACTGTACATGTACTCCCTGTCATGTAAAAACGTTGTTAAGGGCATACGATACAGTAATGATCCCACGATTAGAAATTTTTGAAATTTTGAATGAAGGTCAATTTCAATGTACACGTTTGAATATGCAGAGAAATTTATTCCTTCATGATTTACTTTTCGAGATATTTCTGGTTGAAATTTTCAAATTTCGTGTAAAAAGATAAAATTTCATATTTTAATACTTTTGAAAAATTCACATAACTTTTAAACGGCAAGAGATATTTTCATACAGTTTTTGCAATTTGTTAAGTATATAAGTCTGCCATTTAGATCCATACAATAATGCTGCATGTTATGATTTTTGTGCAGTTAGTTTAATGGTAAAAAACCTTTTGCAGACGATTTGTTCAAGTCCGACTTTGATCGCTTGGTAAATGACTCGGTTACGTGTGGGAACAGTCTAATAGGAAAACGGTACTATTTATTCTGCCTTAGGCGACAATACTAACATTTTCTAAATTTACCACTTTTTATAATAAAAACCTGGATAAAACAGTTATGTGTGGTGTTAGTACTTTATTATTCTGTTTTAAAATTGAAGCCAAATAAGTATCATGACCAACTTCCAACGGAGCTTGTTTATGTTATCCATGCCCACCGCCATTTTACACCAAATTTATGAAATTTTGAAGTCTTTTCGAATAATTCTCTAGAAAATATTTCAATGGGTTTCAAAATTTATATTGTAAATATACACACTGCAGTTATTTATAGATAAATAAAAAAATATATTGTACCCTTACATCCAATCACAGCGCTCCTAAGTTGACTTCCTTCACCTGCCTTGGGTATACAAAAGGCCAACCTAATGCTGGGAAAATGTAATAGTACTGTTTTCCCTATACTGTGACATAAAGATATAAACAATTCTTATAACACCATTAATGCAATACTGGGTTATTTTGAAAACCTTGGCTATAATAAAACTTGTATGCCCCTTTACTTACAGAAACATGGGTCATTTTATGTCACCACCCCTACATGCTGGTTTACCTCTTTCTGTACTTCTTTCAGATAAGGCTTAATAAACAACCTGTATCCAATCATATCTCATCTTATTTAAAGAATAACAAACAGTTTCATTTAGACAGATAAAAATGACAGTTCCATTCAGTTTGTATTCATTTTATCCAAAACTGACAACATAAGCACAAATTCAAGATTTTTCATACAAATCTCCATTCCATGCTTTAGTATATGCCATATTGTGGTTCAAAATTTCAGAGATTGTTATAAAATCCCTTATTCTGTCTTGAGATGATAAAAACAAAGATATTAGACACTTAAAATATTAAATATGCAAAATACTCAGCTGTAAAGTTGCCTTTGTTGCCTGTATTAATCTATGAATAGGCTGAATTATGTCCCTTGGGAGTATTCATTTCCAACAAAAGTCCTTTTAAACATAAGAAATGAAAATTAACTGTGACTATTATACTAACATATAATAGTCCAAGATAATATGTGCATTGTACTTGGTTGAATCAACGTGTGACATAATTCAAATCATATCTATTTACAATATATCTTATATATGTTAGTATAATAGTCCCAGGTTTAAACAACGACTTACTGATAACTTTGCGAATGAAGCAATATCTTTTTTTGGAAGAATCATCAAAATGTGTATGTTTTTTACAATATATACCAAGGATTTGTATAGTAAAATCTAACTATACAAATCCTTGTATATATACCATTATCTTACCTCCTATAATTTCTTTGAATATGATTGGTAAAAAGCCACCGCGTGGAGTCCGTGTATATTTCATATGGGGTTAGTAGGCGTAGTTTATTTCAATATACGGTTAGTAGTAGTGTTACGTCCCTTTGTGAAAACAACACGGTGTTGAGGACAAATCTGAAAGGTTTCAACAGACAAAGAAATTGATGATGAACGATTGATATCAATTCATAAAGCACATAAAAAAGCTAACAAGTTGTTATTGTTGGCACTTGTTTTTGTATACACCAATGGAAGTAGGTTCTTAATATTGAAGACTTGATCACTTTGATAGGCCACTAGTCTAAATACTACATGTTAAGATAGTCGGTAAGATAAATTCGTTACACAGTGTGCTAGTGACCTAATACGATATATATGGGGTCAGTAAATTCCATATGGGGATTCGAGCTTTGCTCTCACCATATATGGAATTTACTGACCCCATATATATCGTATTAGATAGGTCATTCGAGCTTCCCTCTCACCCCATATGGAATTTACTTACCCCATATATATCGTAATAGGTCACTAGCTTCGCTCTCACCTCATATGGAATTTACTGACCCCATATAATTTTATATCGTATAATAGGTCACTAGCACACTATGTAACTAATATTTTACGACACATGCACGTGGTTTACAGTTTTATTCACGTGGTTTTATTCAAAAGAGATGTCAATTATGTATATAAACCATTAATTTGTAAATATAGAATACATGTACATTGTTTGCAGATTAAAACAGGTCGCTTTTATAATGCAAACAGAAATGAAAGATATTGTACAATGTGAAACGGTAGATTAATCCTGGGACTATTATACTAGTATAATAGTCCCAGATTAATCAAAGATGAGTATCACTTTATTTAATAATAATATGAAGGAAATATGTCATACGTAAAAGATATCACATAAAACAAAACTATGGGAGTTCAGCCTTAAAACTCGTTCAGTTATTATCAGTACAAAATGTAAAAGTACTTAACAATTAGGGGCGGATCCAGATATTTTTAAAAGGGGGATTCCCAACCCAGGATAAAAGGGGGGGGTTCCAACTATATGTCCCCATTCAAATGCATTGATCGTCAAGAAAAAAGGGGGGTTCAAACCCCCGGAACCCCCCTCTGGATCCGCCACTGACAATTTTGGGACATATGTGTTTGCTGTCGAAAAACTTGGTAATTCATATTGCTATCTTCACCATTACGGTTTATACATGTGTGTATTGACTGACTTTGGTGTATATTTTGTTATATATCTATAAGCTATACTGCTTTTGGAAATAAAGCATTATTGTTGCACAGCTAGTTAACTTATTTTTTTTTCTTTTATCGTTTAAAAGATCAATTTAAGGAACTGTTACTGTAAATAGATCGCAGATTTTTGTAAGATTTTGCAAAAAAAATCCTTTAATAAAAATTCTTAAATAAGATTGAATATTAGTTTTTTCAATAATGAAAAAATTGTACGGAATACACGTGAAATTGACAAACATTTTCTATGAATAATCTTTACACTACAGCTAGAACACTATCCACCAAATAAAGTAACAAATTATGGTGGCCGGTTAAGGCCGTTTTCGACTTCGCGTTTTCGCGTTTTCGACTTCGCCTTTTCGCGTTTTCGACTTCGCGATTTCGCGTTTTCGCCTTTTCGCGATTTCGCGTTTTCGCCTTTTCGCGTTTTCGCGTTTTCGCGTTTTCGCGTTTTCGCCTTTTAGCCTTTTCGCGTTTTTACGATATACATGTTATTATAACATAACATTTTGGATATAGTTGGAGACAAGACAACAAAGTATAAGTCATTCAAATGATTGTCATATAAATTTCATATCTGTGGTTTACTTTAAATATTTTCATAAATTAGACAATTCCTTTACATTCTTTGTTTCAAATACTCTAACAAGTCATTATCTTTTTAAAAGTGTCAAATTTATAAGTTAAGCCACAATGTGAACTATAGGCGGTTTTGTTGTTGTAACTATATTTTGTTTATATACATCTAGTGTTTACATGTGTGTATTAGTAGATTAATTATGTTTCAGTCATGTAGTTGATATTGTATTTAGAGAGCCTTATTTAAAATTGGTTTTAATCCTAATGAGTTACTCTCTTTAAATAAAGATATTATTATTATTATTATTATTATTTTATTATTATTATTATTATTATTATTATTATTATTATTATTACTGAACAAATTTAAAATAGATGCATTTGTATAAAATGCCTTTGAGTATACAATTTGCTTGAAATCATATTTTTGACATTTTAAAATATATTTGTTAATTGACCAGATTCAGTTTCTCTATTTGTTTTGTTAATTTGGTTCTAACACGGGGAGGATTGTTGTTATTGTCTACCGCGTTCAACAGTATATCCCTTGTCCCTTCGTGTCTCCTGTAGATGAACAAATTTCCATCTTTGAAAATTTGAAATATTAATCAATGCGTTTAGTAATATATGGGAAACACATTCTACATTTACATGAATTTTCCATAAATCCAGGTTACTTTTTGTTTAAATTAAAAGAACATGCGACAGGTTTAGGATATCTTTGCTAAGATCAACCTACGACAGTTTTGAGGTGAGGTCTTGGATAGTCCTAAGAGGATCATAAGACATGTCATAAGATATTCTAGTATCTTATAACAGGTCTTAGGATAGCTTCGCGAAACCGTCCCAAGTTTTATTTGACAAAAGTCTTATCTCCACAATGTATTAGATTTTAAACTTTTTTCACACAAGCTAATTTAAATATTAAAAATTTTAGATTCACAACAACAGCATTAAATGAAAGATCATGTATTTTAAGTAACCATGGCGATAATAATGATTAATTTCATTTATTTTAAAATGTCCAAACTATAACTTCCAGCAAATTGTATATTCAAAGGCATTTTATACAAATGCATCTGTTTTTAAATTTGTTCAGTAATTGTCAACAAAGAATGTAAAGAAATTGTCTAATTTATGAAAATATTTAAAATACGTCACAGATATGAAATTTATATGACAATCATTTGAATGACTTATACTTTGTAGTCTTGTCTCCAATTATATTTAAAATGTTATGTTATAATAACATGTATATCGTAAAAACCCGAAAAGGCGAAAAGGCGAAATCGCGAAAACGCGAAATCGCGAAATCGCGAAAAGCGAAATCGCGAAAACGCGAAAACGCGAAATCGCGTATCGAAAACGCGAAAGGCGAAGTCGAAAACGCGAAATCGGTTTCGCGTTTTCGACTTCGCGTTTTCGCGTTTTCGACTTCGCCTTTTCGCGTTTTCGACTTCGCGATTTCGCGTTTTCGCGGTATAGTAATCATTTCATATATTATGGTGGCCGGTTAAGGCCATTTTGCGTTTTCGCGTTTTCGCCTTTCATATTCTATAGGGCGAAAACGCGAAACGCGAAATCGCGAAGTCGAAAACGCGAAAACGCGAAAGTTTTCGCGTTTTCGACTTCGCGATTTCGCGTTTTCGCGTTTTCGCCCTATAGAATATGAAAGGCGAAAACGCGAAAACGCGAAATGGCCTTAACTGGCCACCATAACAAATGGTTATTTCGTCAATGTAGATTTCATCTCACGTCACTTTCCTTCACAATCTGGGGTTCGTTTAGGGGTGGAAAAGTAGTTTTTATTTTTGTGTTAGGATTTTCATTAATATAATTGTAGCATTTTTTAGCTGCAGTATATAAATAATATAAGGAAAATATTAACTTTTTTGTAAACTGTTGAAGGGCTCGTAAAACCTCGATCTTCCCCAGTTTCTAAGCCTCCTACATAAAAGTTGATATTTTTCTGACATTGACCTAATCACGGTTGTATATTTGAACTCTCATTCCTTAAAAACAGATTTATTATGTGTTTAATTATAGCCAAGTGTATAAAGATGTAAATATCAGTGACAATACACCTACGTCAAGTAATTGCAGTAATTCCGAATACACTTATGGCCCCAGTGCCCATATTATAACAGGAGACCTTAACATCGTTCGTGACCTTGAGTTGAAATCATTCCTCAGTAAAGGACCTAAATATCGTCCCCCGTCAATTATTAATTGGAATGAGTGTCGTAATATCATCCACGACTCACTCCGTACTTACTGTTCGAAATGGATAAAACGAGAAAAGGCTGACAAGAAATCTTTGGACTATTTTTTTAATTCAGTAATGAACATAGTAGATATACGTATATAACATTTTAAAGAACATTTTACTCTAAACAACAACCATAAACCCCATATTTCTCGTATAAAACATAAACTAAAAGAACTCGCCAAGGAATTTGTTTTTGTCCCGGCTGATAAAGCTGCTAATAATATCATTATTGTTTGACGTTAATTTTACATTGAGGTTCTGCAAAGGGAAATCACAAATTCACCAACATTCCAACGGACTCCTTTTTCGGAAAATGACATCTGTAACAAACATAAACTTTTAGCTACTTCTTTACAAGCAGAACCAAATACAATGAAAGTTCCAACTATATACTGGCTTCCAAAGCTACACAAAAAAAACCTTACAAATATAGATTTATTTCGTCTTCAAGCCATTGTTCCACTACTAAATTGTCTATTATACTTACTAGTACACTTGGTACAATCAAAACCCTAATAATAAATTGTTCAAATAAGGTCTTTGAAAATAGTGGAATTAATTACTTTTGGAGTGTCAAAAATTCGTTGGAAGTACTTGATAAATTGCACGCTTATATTGGTGATTTTGAATCTGTTCAAAGTTTTGATTTTTGTACCCTATATACCACATTGCCCCATATTCTTATCAAGAAAAAATGCACACACCTAATTAAATGGGCATTTAAAAAGTCAGAATGCGAATACATATGTTCAAACTCTTTTAGGTCATTTTTTAGTAACAACAAACAAAACTATGTCAATTGGACATGCTTTGATAGTATAACTGCCCTTGAATTTTTATTAGATGACATTTTTGTTCGCTTTAAAGATTCCGTATATCGTCACGTTATCGGAATTCCAATGGGAACTAACTGTGCACCACCTACTGCGGACCTGTTTCTGTATTGTTATGAGTTACAATTTATGACTAAAATCAGCAAATACCCATCGAAACAACATCTGATACAAAAATTTAACAATACTTTTAGATATTTGGATGATATATTGGCTCTCAATAATGACGACTTCAGTATGTATACTAAAGAAATTTATCCTGTTGAACTAATTTTAAATAAAGCTAATGCTAATGATGAACACTGCCCTTTCCTCGATCTTGATATCTATATCATTAACAGGAAACTCAATACCAATATTTATGATAAAAGAGATGATTTTTCATTTCCTATCGTTAATTATCCATTTTTAGATGGTGACGTTCCCTTGTCACCATATTATGGTGTTTATATATCTCAACTTGTAAGATTCGCTCGTGTATGTAACAACGTATTAGATTTTAACGAGAGAAATTTGTGTATTACTAAAAAATTATTACACCAGGGTTTTCGATATCACAAACTAGTCAAAACATTTACTAAATTTTATCATCGGTGCAAGGACATTCGTAAATATAATTCAACATGCAGACATCTTATACGTTCAGGTATTTCACATCCAATTTTTTATGGTAATGTTCTTTACAAAGCACAAAAATGTCGGCTTTCACCTCAAAAGCTAACAAAACCTTTAAACAGACTTATTAAGAAGGGATATAGTTACGATACTGTTGTTAGGTCATTAAAGATTGCATATCTTGGCTTTAATATTGATTCACTTATAGAGTCTTTGCATCGGAAATAAACACATTTATTCTAAAACCAGTTGTTGGCATGATACGGGTTATGTTCTTCTCATTTATTTTATGATGGTATAATACTAAACCCCTAACAGGAGGGATTGTATTTGATATTCATATGAT
Organism: Mytilus coruscus; assembly: GCA_017311375.1. Lineage (NCBI taxonomy): Eukaryota > Metazoa > Mollusca > Bivalvia > Mytilida > Mytilidae > Mytilus > Mytilus coruscus. The sequence goes on along the minus strand of CM029602.1, from coordinate 4,461,676 downwards.
GAAGACATAATCTTTCAATCAGTTTAATTGAGGTCTGGAGCTGGCATGTCAGTAACTGCTAGTATAGACCTTTGTTAATTTATGTATCATTGTCATTTTGTTTAGTTTCTTTTGTTACCTATTCTGACATCGGACTCGGACTTCCTTTGAACTGAGTTTTACTGTGCGTATTGTTGTGTGTTTGTTTTTTCTACATTGGCTAGAGGTATAGGGGGAGGGTTGAGATCTCAAAAGCGTTTAACCCCGCCGCATTTTGCGCCTGTCCCAAGTCAGGAGCCTCTGGCCTTTGTTAGTCTTGTATGATTTTTAATTTTAGTTTCTTGTGTATATTTCGGAGTTTAGTATGACGTCCATTATCACTGTACTAGTATACATTTTTGTTTAGGGGCCAGCATTAGCACGCCTCCGGGTGCGTGAGTTTCTCGCTGCATTGAAGACCCATTGGTGGCCTTCGGTTGTTGTCTGCTCTTTGGTCGGGTTATTGTCTCTTTGACACATTCCCCATTTCCATTCTCAATTTTATTATTGAACTGTCGTAATTTAAATACTAAGTTGTTGTTGCCAAATAAATTTACGTTTAACTGATTTTTAAGTAGCAGAATTCGCTTTTGATGTTTAAATTATTCAGAGTTGTTTTTTTTTTTTTTTTGTTTTTAATTATTATCAAAATACCCCGAAACGTCATGTACTGCTCTTGGTTGAAATGTATGAACTTGATTGGAACATAACTTGACAATTGATGAAAAGTAATTCACATAAATTTCTTCAGACTTTCCAGGAAGTAAGCAAAATACAAGAGGGACATAATTTCCGTTCTTGTAGCCATGAATAGTATATAATTGTTTAAAGAACTTTGGGCAATATTTGTAAGTACCATCCATGAAAATATCCGGCACACTGCATAATCATTTAAGATTGGATGCACACGTAATAATAATTTTTCCAGTTTTTCATCATTAACCTGTACACAATTTTCAAATTTATTTGTCTTTTTTGAAATTTCCGTTTATCATTTTTTTAAACGCCAAGAGAAGAATAAATAAGTAAATACAATCAAGAAACGTTTTTTAATTTAAACCACCCTCATAGAAATAATTGTTTTACTTCACTAGCAAAGTTTTTAGGTCTAACACTAATGCATTATTACATACCAAATCATACAAGCCTTTGGCTTTGAACTAGCTGTCTGTGATTGCGAGTACTCTCAGATCTGTACTTAGTTTCTTTTTGTTGTGGGGATGTATAAGTACCTTGCCACGTCCACTCTGTGTGTTTGTTAGACTGTATGTCTATTTTTATGCATCTGATGAGTTAAGCCTTTTTCAACTGATTTTTATAGTTTGTTCTTATGTTGTACTTTTACACCACTGTCCAAGGTTAGGGGAGAGTTGGCGCCTTCAAACTTGTTTAACCCCGCCACATTCTGTATTTGCCTGTCCCAAGTCAGGAGCCTGTAATTCAATGGTTGTCGTTTGTTGCTTTGTAACATATTTGTTTTTCGTTCATTATTTTGTTCATTAATTAGGCCGTTAGTTTTTTCGTTTGAATTGTTTTACATTTTGTAATTTCGGGGCCTTTTATAGCTGACTATGCGGCCAGTGTGGGTTTTGCTCATTGTTGAAGGCCGTACGGTGACCTATAGTTGTTAATTTCCGTGTCATTTGGTCTCTTGTGGAGAGTTGTCTCATTGACAATCATACCACATCTTCTTATTTCTATATCTACAATCATATTATAATATTTGACTTGTTAATATTTTTACAAAAGCGTGATTTGGGGGTCACTGCATTTCAAGTCCTATATTTCAATAATTATATATTTAAACACATCTAGATTTTGACTGAACACATGTCAAAACTAGAAAATAAATTCCCAGCCACGATTTCACCAAATTTTGGCAATTGAAAGAATGATACAGCTATAGAATTATTTCAGTGTACGTCACATGTATCATGTGCGCTCGAAGCCAACAGTCAGAATAATAATTCATTCTTACCTTTCTTTCAACTAATGTTTCAATGGTGTGCTCAGGCTTCAGAGAAACTTTCTGGTCTTGGAAGAGAACGTTCTTCACGCAGTTGATGATAGATGATAATAGTTAGCTATCAGGGGCGGATCCAGCCATTTTTAACCCAGGATAAAAGGGGGTGGGGGGCTGTTTCCAAATTTATGTCCCCATTCAAATGCATTGACCGTCAAAAAAAAAGGGGGTTCCAACCCCCGGATCCGCCACTGGCTTTAAATTATAAACTTTATTATATCACACGACATCGTCGAAATGGTTTTTTATGATCCTTTTCCTGTGTTTCATTGATATATATTGTGGTAGTTGCATCTGCAGACTGGATGTAAATCCCACCTGGAATTATACCCCAGACCCCAACTATTGCATGTTTGTAAGAGTGAACGATGTGTGTGGAAAGACATTAATGAAAATTGAAAATTAATCACATTCAAGAATGATTTTATATCGATATAAATAAATATTTAGTAAATAAAGAAACAAACAATATTCTTTTATATTTTTCCCTTTTTTATCAATATTGTCATTATCCAACTTTTGTGTGTTAAACTTTTATAAACAACAAGGATTTGTAAAGTGAGATCTGAAAAACATCCTTGTAAAGAAAACAACTTTTTATAAATAGTGAAAATTGTTCTGTTTTTGTGTTTTCTCCCGTGTTTTGTTTGTTTGTTAGGCTACTTTTAACAGAGACATGTATCACAGAGGCGGATTTAGAGGGGGAAAAATTGGTTGATTATATAGGGAATCACTGAAGCATGACCTGAGCGGGCCCCCTCTTAGGCAGTCAGTGGGCCCCCACTTATGAAAATTTCCGGATCCGCCACTGTATCATACGTCTCTCATTTAATATTCCTTTGAAGTTTCAGGGCCGGATCCAGCCATTTAAAAAAAAAGGAGGGGGGGTCCAAACCCAGGATAAAAAATGGGTTGCTCCAACCATGTGTCCCCTTTCAAAAGCATTGATCGTAAAAAAAGGGGGGGGGTAACAACCATGTTCAAGAATATTGGACATTTCCAAGCGAGATAACCCAAGTTGTTTCTGAACTGGTTTTCGAATACATGGTATTAATTAGGTGATCAGTAGATAAGGAACGATTACTCGTCGTATTTGCCCGTTAGGCATCACCCCGATAACAAAAATCAGCGGTAATTTTACAAATCTAACTTATTCGTTAATAAACTCGACAAACAATGACAAGTGACATGGTATTAAAAAAGAAAAAGCGAAAAGATTACAAATTGATGAATCAGGGTGATTATGATAGTGGAAGGAAAGTAAAAAAAAAGACCAGTGTTGCCATTATCTTATAAAGTAGAGATAATCGTAACAAAGAAAGAATGTCCGAATTAACTTTATGATCGTTACTAATTTTCATAATTGAGTATAAACGTTTTTATATCAATATTTAGAAGGATTAGTAATTCATAATTAGGAAAAACAAAATTCTTCTGTGAAAAAGTTATTGTTAAATATAATGTTCTGCATTGCGTTATGTTATCCAGCTATTGTATGACAACATCAACAATTGATATTGACACATGATATTTCAGTTTCCTTTTAAATTTGAGAAAATTTTGCTAAATAGTCGTCCAAACTAAGTTGACAGGTTTACGGAAAGAATAAATCATAAACATATGAGGACTATACTGAGTGTTGGTTTTCGATCGACCCAGTGGCTAGCTCTTATTTTCAATAAAAAAAATAATCCACATTGTATGGGACTAACATTTCATTTATATTATGTCCATGGTCTAAAACAATAAAATATTATCATTGCTGTTTATTAGAATAGTCAGCAGTGGCAAGTGTGTTTGTCTATGGCTGTGGCTTCTGGTCACACTTATAACAGGAAACGATTATCATAAAGTTGTATATCAATAAACCGTTGAGTTTCGTTTATATGTATTTCAGTAAGGGGGATTTTCCAGTTTTCGTACAGTACCTCAAAAATGCTTAGAGCCGTTTTCGTGAAACTTTGCTGAATTGTTTATATCTATTGATGTAAGCTCCTTTTCGATTTTTATAAGTTTTAGATTTTGCGTTTTATTCATAAAACAGGGGGATTTTACCGTTTTCGGACATTAACTCAAGAGTGCTTGCCCGGTTTTCATGAGACTTTGGTGATAGTTTTACACCTCCATCTTGTTATACCTTCTTTGTAGAACCGAACTTTATTGTAGACTGATTGATTTGTTTTCTTTCGGAAATGTATGAAACATATACCGTATTGTCATCTATAAAAGGCCCCGACATGAAAACTGTTAAACAACGTAGTCTCACATACGCATGGTGCATAGACCCCTCTCCCCTTTTTTTGTCGTTTTTTTTTTTATTTTGTTTTACATATTTTCAATTTTTTAATGTGTTCTTGCTCTTCGATCCATATGATATTACAATAATAATAGTTTATAATTATATGCTAACTGTCCCAGTATACATATTGTTATGTCAGAAAATCGCCTTTTAATTGTAGCCAACAAAGACACAAATCAATAATAAAATTTAACAAGATTTATTATACACTAGTTTACAAAAGTATTACACAAAAGAAATGTCAACTTAACTGTCAAAATATGAGTCCAATCTTTTATCTTTTCTTTATCCGAAATCTTCACGGAATCCACATAATATTATATCCAATTGGTCACAATCTAGTATGATGTAGTTTGAAAATAAAAGTGTCAATCCAACTGCAGAGAATGTTGATGTCTATCGATGTCTAAGTCTATCTATGTCTATGTCCAAATCTCTATATATTTTACTAACTTTTGGGTCTGCATTTAAATACTCAAACAGAAATTTCTAGACAACGCTAGAAATATAAATTACGCATCTTTTGTTATGATCATTCTGGAAACGTTATGTAAGTGAAATAGAAAGTTCTAATCATTCCATGAGTATCAATGAATGTTCCAGTGAATTCTAAACTGCATAGTTGTAACACAATGTATTTTATTTTGTACACAATGTATATAAAACAATGTAAACATTCTTAGGCCACACAAAACAAATTAGGCCAACTAAATAAATATAATAGTTACAATATCATAACAATATTGTCACTGAATAGGAGTAAAGGGGCAGCATATAAAAACAACTGCTATTTTTAATATCCTATTGATAATAAAAAATACGCATTAAATAAGTGTAAATAGGTTTTAATATTAAAGAAATTTTAACACCAATAACGGAAAAAAGGGGGGTAGCATGACAAGAAGACACCAATTTCAAAACTTCTCACTAAAGTAATATAACCAATGTTAAGATTTAGCACCCTGGGGTTTATCACTAATCAAATAAAGTTGTTCACATATGAGTTACAACGATGTGTTAGCACTTATTTGTTGCAATATAATATTTCCAACAAACTTTGGTTAGAAGATACCCCCTGTGTGATAAATCGGCAAATGCAAACATTTAATCAATCTAATCTAGAGATTAAAAATATCGTATTATTTTGGAAACATTTTCACATATCAGTGATTACAAATTTCTTAGTATTCTAAATATTATCATTTATTTTATTATTAAATATTTTTTCAATATTGCATTCTAAAATATGAAATTTTATCATTTCAAAAACGAAAGTATAGGAATAAACAATGTGTTTATTTCCAATTATGGTTCGGATACCACGAATTAGGAAACTTATTGTTTATGAATTTCGTATTATTTTCCAGTTTTCATTATTCGTTATCCAAATAAAGATTTTTTTGTTGTAATCTTATCAAAAAGGAAATTTTGAGAAAAACTCTGATAGTTTTAAATTGCTCACCGAGATATAATTCCATTATCGTATGTGTATAATTGAAAGTAAGTCTTTTAATTTTGATAAATTGACATAACCTCAATTTTAAATGCATATGTGTGTTGTTTTGGGTAATTTTTTTATTCGAAAATAACGAAATATGACATGGTTAAATTCATTAACAAAAGACGTCATTTTCATATATTTCTCTGTATCAAAGTTCTTTGAACTTTAAACTTTGATAGAATTTTCAATAATTAAAGTCTCATGATTAATTACTATATTTTTTTAAATAATAAATTGGACAGAACAGAAACTATTATATATAAAGTCAACCTTTCTATTATGTTTCTATATTATGTCGAATCCGTCAATATATTGTATACAACATCGATCGAACGGAGGTTTAGAGTTTCCTTTCAAAATGCACTTGACAATAGTAAACATTTATTTAAAATATTTTTCTTGGATAATTAGATTGTTTTATCATTTCTGAAGCTTATCTGCTATGGACAAATTAAATGAGACGAAAATTGAAGTTTTTATGATTTTTTAAAGAATCAACCCATAGACCAAAACACACTATCACAACTGAAACATAAGGGAAAAGAAAAATATGAACGCTATTTTCAAAAGGCCATTGACAACAGTAAACATTGACTTAAAGTTATTTTTTAAAGAATCATATTTGGAAATCCTTCTAGAATTTCACTTGCTATGGAAAATTTTATCACATTTTAGGTAAAATAATATGTTAAAATAATAACAGTGTATAAGTTTTTCCGTTTACATCAATGGTAACAATTTGTAAGATTTATCGATGACACAGCATGTGTACTGATAAGGCCGTTCAGATAAAATGTCCTTCATTCTTGTGTATGCCCCGGAACCCCTCTCCCCCTCGATCCGCCACTGCCTTTCATTTCCTAAACTTTACATACTTATTGGTTTTGTTCTATTTTTCTATAGTTGAGAAAACTGCAATTGCGCGTTCCATGTATGTCAGTACTTTCATTTTCTGAAACATGCTTATTTAAATTGTAGTTTGAAACTATCCCTTTTTTTCAGCGGGAAAATCACACGTGCATTGAACAGTGGTACAAATTCTTGCTATGCTGCCGGTGGCCGAACATTTCGACTATTTATCCAGGTACAACTAATACTTGGCCACTAACAAGGCCTTTACCCAAATACTTTCTTTTTAGCATTCCTCTGTTGGCAGAATTATCAAGCTGTGTCCAAGGGGATGGGGGAGAAAATTCAAACAGACAACAGGGGATAGAAGTGCAAAATCTATGTAGGGTCAATTGTTCAAGGTTTTAAATCTTATTACTGGAGTCGTATATTTTACCTATTTGAAAATATATATACAATATATGAACATTGTCGCAAAATATAAAATTTATTTGTATGAGCTTTAGAAACAGGACGAAAAGCGAGGCTCGCCGAGCTTTTCTCCTGTTTCGTAGCGAGTACAAATAAATTTTATATTTTCCGACAATGTACTTATATTGTTTTTATCCTGAAATTTACATCCAACACTTGAAACTTTAGTTGTAAAAATATAAATCATTGTCTCTAATTTTTCAAAGAAATCGACATAGTTTAAACGCGGACCGCGAAGAGGACCCCAAAATGAACTGGTACGCAAAAAGAAATATCCACATTACCCCTTGCTCAACATGGAAGCGGGGTAACAGGAGACTTTATTTGTACAAGTACAAATAAAGCAAAAATTTATTTGTGTACCTGTTATTTGTACAATAGTTAGCTGATTGCAGGATAAATATATTTTTAACCACATTCGAAGGAAAAATCCGGTATATATTAATTTGGAAAAGGGTATCGCACCCAATGTTTTTTTCAAATATAGGTTGAATTATTAGGTGTTTTTCAGATGTATTTTTCTTAATATTTATATTTTTTTAGTTAATAAAATTGCGTGAATTTTTAAAATGAAGTATTTTGTTTTTGTGAGTAGATGGTTAATTATCAAAAGTTAATTATTCATGAAAGGATACTGTAAATTGGTGTTTACATAGCTAATTTTTGTCGAACCTGCGACTTCTGTGGCAGGAAGTGAGACATAGGGATAGTGTTCCGGTGGCCACTATGTCTGGTGTTGCCAAACATCTTAAAAGCTTGATATTTCAAAAGGTAGACCTGGATCCTTCATACTTCGTACATAGATGCCTTATGTTATGAAGTTTCGTCTATCATATGTCCATTGTCATTGACCTCATTTTCATGGTTCAGTGACTACTTGGAGAAAAAGTAAATATTTTTAGTACCCTCAATTTCTCTCTTATTATGAGTAATAGGATAACTATATTTGGTATGTGTGTACCTTGCAAGGTCCTCATGCCTGTCAGACAGTTTTCGCTTGACCTCAACCTCATTTCATGGACAAGTGCACAAGGTTAAGTTTTCCTGGTCAAGTCCATATCTTGGATACTATAAGCAATAGGTCTACTATATTTGGTGTATGGAATGATTGTAAAGGTGTACATGTTCAGCTGTCGGGTGTCATCTGACCTTGACCTCATTTTCATGGTTCAGTGGTTAAAGTTATGTTTTTGTGTTTTGGTCTGTTTTTCTAATACTGTATGCAATAGGTCAACTATATTTGGTGTATGAAAGTATTTCACAGGTACATGTCAGTTTGACAGGTTTTATTTGACCTTGATGTCATTTTTACGGTTCATTGCTCAATGTTCAGCTTTTGTGTTTTGGTCTGTTTTTCTTAAACTATGAGTAATTATACCCCCGCTTTAAAAAAGGGGTATACTGTTTTACCTCTGTCTGTCCTTCGGTCAGTCCATCCGTCAGTCAGCCAGTCTGTCCGTCCCATGAATATTTTCGTCACATTTTTCTCAGGAACTGCTTGACAAGGATTTCTGAGATTTGGTTTCAGGGTTTATATAAGTAATTTACACCGTGTGATGTGTTTTCAGATTCATCACTCAACAACTTCCTGTTTACCGAACACTTGTATTATTTTACACATGATAGCCAAATTGAAAATTTTCGTCACATTTTTCTCAGGAACTACTTGACAAGGATTTCTGAAATTTGGTTTCAGGGTTTATATTAGTACCTTACACTGTGTGATGCGTTTTCAGATTCATCACTCAACAACTTCCTGTTTACCGAACACTTGTATTATTTTACACATGATAGCAAAGTTGAAAATTTTCGTCACATTTTTCTCAGGAACTACTTGACAAGGATTTCTGAAATTTGGTTTCAGGGTTTATATAAGTCATGCAGCTATACCGTGTGATACGTTTTCAGATTCATCACTCAACAACTTCCTGTTTACCGAAATATTTCGGCGGGGGTATCATCAGTGAGCAGTAGCTCACATTTTTAGCTCACCTGGCCCAAAGGGCCAAGTGAGCTTTTCTCATCACTTGGCGTCCGTCGTCCGTCGTCCGTTAACTTTTACAAAAATCTTCTCATCTGAAACTACTTTGCCAAATTTAACCAAACTTGGCCACAATCATCATTAGGGTATCTAGTTTAAAGAATGTGTCCGATGACCCCACCACGAACCAAGATGGCCGACATGACTAAAAAATAGTACATAGGGTAAAATGCAGTTTTTGGCTCATATCTCTGAAACCAAAGCATTTAGATTAAATCTGATGAGGATAAAATTGTTCATTAGGTCAAGATCTATCTGCCCTGAATTTTCAGACCAATCAGACAACACGTTGTTGGGTTGCTGCCCCTGAATTGGTAATTTTAAGAAAATTTTGCAGCTTTTGGTTATTATCTTGAATATTATTATAGATAGAGATAAACTGTAAACAGCAATAATGTACAGCAAAGTAAGATCTACAAATAAGTCAAACATGACCAAAATTGTCAATTGACCCCTTAAGGAGTTATTGCCCTTTATAGTCAATTTTTACAATTTTCATAAATTTTGTAAATTTTTGTAAATTTTTACAAAATATTTTCCACTATTATAGATAGAGATAATTGTAAGCAGCAAGAATGTTCAGTAAAGTAAGATCTACAAACACATCACCATCACCAAAACACAATTTTGTCATGAATCCATCTGTGTCCTTTGTTTAATATGCACATAGACCAAGGTGAGCGACACAGGCTCTTTAGAGCCTCTAGTTACTTGTTTATATTAGTGATTTAATTTATTTATTTAAGATAAGGGAGAATTAATGACTGCAGAACTGTTTAATGAAGTGAATGAACTTTACTGACTAGTGTATCTGATATGTAGTTTTATACTTGAACTTTCCCACAGCCATTGACAGAACTTAACGGTGATATAATTAGAAAAACAATCTATACTACTAAATCTAAACATCATTTTTTGCTCACCTAATAAACATATAAACGAAGAAAGCTACAAGTCAAACTTATCTAAGGGTATATATACTTGATAGGGTATACTGAAAATTATACCCTTTTACATCAATTATTGTTTGAAACAATAAGCAATTAGACAAATTGATAAGTTCCGGAACTATCCGATGCGATTTCCTTTTAGTCATGTCATTATATTTCCAGTCTAATGTAAGCAGTTTAACATGTAAAAGAACAAGTAGTATAGAAAACATCGTTCATAATGAAACAAAGTACTTGCCCCATTATACACTAATCATGCTGTACCGAACTTGAAACAAACTACTCCCGGCCCTGATATTTATACACTGTACATGTACTCCCTGTCATGTAATATGTTAAGGGCATACGATACAGTAATGATCCCACGATTAGAATTTTTTGAAATTTTGAATGAAGGTCAATTTCAATGTACACGTTTGGAATATGCAGAGAAATTTATTCCTTCATGATTTACTTTTCGAGATATTTCTGGTTGAAATTTTCAAATTTCGTGTAAAAAGATAAAATTTCATATTTTAATACTTTTTGAAAAATTCACATAACTTTTAAACGGCAAGAGATATTTTCATACAGTTTTTTGCAATTTGTTAAGTATATAAGTCTGCCATTTAGATCCATACAATAATGCTGCATGTTATGAATTTTTGTGCAATTAGTTTAATGGTAAAAAAACCCTTTTGCAGACGATTTGTTCAAGTCCGACTTTGATCGCTTGGTAAATGACTCGGTTACGTGTGGGAACAGCCTAATAGGGAAAACGGTACTATTTATTCTGCCATAGGCGACAATACTAACATTTTCTAAATTTACCACTTTTTATAATAAAAACCTGGATAAAACAGTTATGTGTGGTGTTAGTACTTTATTATTCTGTTTTAAAAATTGAAGCCAAATAGTATCATGACCAACTTCCAACGGAGCTTGTTTATGTTATCCATGCCCACCATCATTTTACACCAAATTTATGAAATTTTGGAAGTCTTTTCGAATAATTCTCTAGAAAATATTTCAATGGGTTTCAAAATTTATATTGTAAATATACACACTGCAGTTATTTATAGATAGATAAAAAAATATATTGTACCCTTACATCCAATCACAGCGCTCCTAAGTTGACTTCCTTCACCTGCCTTGGGTACACAAAAAGGCCAACCTAATGCTGGGAAAATGAAATAATACCGTTTTCCCTAGTGTTGTTCCGATGATCGGAATAAGTCGGAAATCAGTTGGTTGGGCCTTGCGATGTCGATAATCGATTGGGATTTTGTTCAATCGATTGTTGTTATAGTTTCCGGACATTTAGCATATCAACTTCCGGTCCGTTTCCGGTTTGCATTTTACATGCGCGGTCGAACAAATTGTAACGAAAATATCAGTCGGCGACAATAACAATGTCAAACATCCTATAATCAAAGACATAACCAATTTCTTTTTCATAAACGTGGTAAAAGCATTGACTTTACAGATTGATCGTATCTTATTTAAAATAAAGAACTTTTATGCAATATTTTCTTTCAATTCGGTTCTTGTTACCCGAGAGCGTACGAAATCATTCTGATTTTAGACAAAATAATTTTTGTTACATTAGAACGTGGTGCAATTTGCCTTATATTAATGTTTCATCCATTTGTTGCGTCAAAACGCCATATTCCTTTCAAATTGCTTGTCAAACATCGTTAATTTTGTAAATTTTCCGGTTTGTCCGCCATTGAAATATATACGAATCACGGATCGGATACGGATCAACTATGTAAGAATTCCGCATTCTTGCAATTTTAAGTACAGACGCACGAATGACACAGCTGTCAGAAGAATAATGATCACAAAAGTGTAAAATAAGCATTCTTACGTCACAGTACCCAAATTGCACCGAGTACCCAAATTGCACCCATTTATCAAAAATGGCAGCGGAAATCTTACAAGTTTTCTTAGAGACTAAACAATTTGTATTTTCATGATTTGACATTATGCACGTCTTTCAACACAGATAAATATATTCAAATATACACAAACGTTCACAGTATATATCAACAGATGAAATATTCACTGTAAAAATAAACTCTACAGAATGGCGGCGTCCACAAAATGTCAACTTTTAAAATGAGCAACTAAAACATGTTACAGGCATCTGTTTAAAAAAATGGATAGTAAGCATGGACTATTGTCAAATTGTTCTTAATATTTGGAGAAATAAAACAAAACATCGGATATTTGATTCTTACGGATGTGAATTAAAGCATAGATGCAATTTGGGTATTCCTCATTACAGAATCATGGATCGTTTGGATGTAGGTTCAACCCCATTTTCTATTTTTCAGCATGAAATCAAAATTAAATTGGTGAGATTATACAATAAATAAGGAAACATCTACGAAATAAACACAGAATGGAAACTGTTGTCTGGATCATAAATAAATGTAGGTGAAAGAACTTGCAAAATAGGTGCAATTTGGGTACCCTCACGTTACGAATTAACAGACATTGGTTGGATCCCTTAGTTAAATGTATATATTTCAATGCTTAAATGTTTAAATTGCTTAAAGTACAATACTTTATTTATCTTTTTAATGAGAAGCATTCAAATTTTTATGGATACAGCTATGTATTTGAAATTATAATGTGAGTAATACCATTGAAATTTAGAAATTTTAGTGTCATTGTTGGTAATAAATGTTGTAATAATAAGAAAAAATATGTTCAATCTGAATCTGGATTCTAATTGATTCACTGTTTTAATTGCTTAATAAAATATGAAAAGGAAACAAAAGATCAAATATGAACATATAAAACTCTGCAATGATATGGAATATACGCATTAGACATGCACAATGTGACTAAATGCATGATTTCATTTAAAAAAAGGGCAAGGTATAATGATGCAATTATAACCGATAGTCGGTTGGTTGCTGTCAACCGATAGTAATAGATAATCGGTTGGTAATTTGAACCGATTATCCAACACTAGTTTTCCCTATACTGTGACATAAACATATAAAGAATTCTATTAACACCATTAATGAATTAATGCAATACTGGGTTATTTTGAAAACCTTGGCTATAATAAAAACTTGTAAGCCCCCTTTACTTATAGAAACATGGATCATTTTATGTCCCCACCCCTACATGCTGGTTTACCTCTTTCTGTACTTCTTCTTTCAGATAAGGCTTAATAAACAACCTGTATCCAATCATATCTCATCTTATTTAAAAGAATAATAAACAGTTTCATTTAGACAGATAAAAATGACAGTTCCATTCAGTTTGTATTCATTTTATCCAAAACTGACAACATAAGCACAAGTTCAAGATTTTTCATACAAATCTCCATTCCATGCTTTAGTATATGCCATATTGTGGTTCAAAATTTCAGAGCTTGTTATAAAATCCCTTATTCTGTCTTGAGATGATGAAAACAAAGATATTAGACACTTTAAACATTAAATATGCAAAATACTCAGCTGTAAAGTTGCCTTTGTTGCCTGTATTAATCTATGAAAAAGCTGAATTATGTCCCTTGGGAGTATTAATTTCCAACAAAAGTCCTTTCAAACAGAAGAAATGAAAAATTATATATGCTTGATAAAATAAAAGATAGAAATTACAAAATGAAGCACTATTGAAATGTTTGCTGCATGAATTGCCAAGAATGTGAACAATTCTTTACACAGGAGAGTATAAATTATATCTAAATTTAGCCTCAAGTGGGCCTCTTTTTTCTTAGATAGACAATTTTAACACTGAAAATGCTTCTAGTATGACCAAGTATTGCCTAACTCCATAAGCAGTACAAACTTAACCAGACAATTTCCCATTTTAAATAGATTATGTCTTGAGAAATACTCAAGTGATACATTTAGCGAGTTACACAGCAAAAAAGGCAAATAAGTCAGTTAAAAATATTTGTTGCAACTTGAATTCTGGTGTTTCCAATTGAATTAATCATTGCGAAAGATGAATACAAATACAAAAGAACTTTAGTTTGGTGCATTTAATACAATATAGTTAATATTGAAATCCTAGAATAAAGTTTTATATCAGTACCCATCAATTTGACTTATTATGATGACTCAGCACTTTTCTCAACACAGTCTTGGTCTCAGTGAAAAATTTCTATTCTTTGTGATAAAAATCAAATGTACTCATCAAAAGCTTCAAAATAGTATAATCTAACTGAAGTCTGATTGATTTTGATTTCTCTTGCTATCTTCAGTATAGGGAAAACGGTACTATTTATTCTGCCATAGGCGACAATACTAACATTTTCTAAATTTACCACTTTTTATAATAAAAACCTGGATAAAACAGTTATGTGTGGTGTTAGTACTTTATTATTCTGTTTTAAAAATTGAAGCCAAATAGTATCATGAACAACTTCCAACGGAGCTTGTTTATGTTATCCATGCCCACCGTCATTTTACACCAAATTTATGAAATTTTGGAAGTCTTTTCGAATAATTCACAACATTTTATAGTTTACAAAAAATTACAGACAGTGCTCAACAAACATTCAACCAAAAATACAGAGGCATACGAACATTAGTTGATCTAACTTAGAAATAGTTCAACCGGGAACAATTATTTCTACGTTAGACTCAATAATTTTTTGACATGACGTGTCCCGATTACCTGATGTCAGCATTAACCTGAATTTCCCCTCTACTCTGTACTCCCTGACAATGTAATGCATTAACCGTCGCGACCCCAGTAAAGCCTGCCCCAATCTGTTTTACATTTTTATTACATTTCTTGCATAGACCTTATTATTCTCTGCCCTTACAAAATTGCAATATGCAATCATGAATGTAATAGAAATACTTCAAATAGGCCAGCAATCCTTTTAAAGAAAAAAATCCTAAGCACACAGACGCCAGTCATGCCAGTATAAATATAAAAAAAATTGTGAATTTAAGTGCACAAAATCATACTTTGTAGAATTAATTTGTTTAAAGATATTTCTTACTTTAACTAACATAACACATGCATAAAGCATATTTCAACTTTAAATTGCAACAAAGAACTATTTGACACTTATTGGCATGCAGGGGTTAAAGCTAACTATACACGTGACTGACAATTTTCCACGTGACTGACAATTTTCCACAGGTTTAATTAGTTTAACTTTATAGCAGAAGGAATGTAACCTCCAGTGGTGCTAACTAATATATGTAATGAAAGATCACATTAATTGATAGAACTTTTGTTTATAGAAGACCAAACCCTGTTCTGGTGAAGCTGTATATTCTGCAGAACAAGCAAATAGTTTACATTTCATTATTGTCATTTTAGTAAATATAAATATAGGGACTTTCTATACTTATCAGTATTTCAGTTGCTTGCATGGTTTAAGTCACAACAGATTGAAAAATAAAGGACAAAGGTACTTAATATGCTATTTATTTGCCTATTTCCACAGTCAAGAATTTTAGCAGGATATTGTTTTTCACTAATAAACAGTTTAATTCAGGTATGCCTTATTTGTTCAAAATAGTTTGTCTGTACTTTTGGGTTAATTAGAGTGTTTTGAAATGGTATTGTTATTACTGTGGTCGATTTTGATTACCTTGTTTGAATTATTTTCTTAAAATAGGCACACTGAATATTTTTATTCAGTTTGCTTCTTTCAAGGAAATAGGTCCCAATTTTGCTTTGAAGTTCATTGTTGACATCACAAAGAGTTTTTTTCTTACTAGACTAACTGCATTGACAATAAACTATTCGCTGCACACCCAATACTGTCACTCTAGAACTTAAAAGAAATCGTCGTCTGATTCACTATCACAATCTGGAAAGTCTCTCTCTTTGTAAGAATTTGGCAAACCATAAGCCTTGCTGTAGGCCTGAATTTCATCTCTTACAATTTGGTGCATATCTTCTCTAAATCCAACCGTCGCTGCATATTGGAAAAGATCAGTCAAATTTTAGAACGGAAGTGACAAAAACATCTGAGCGCTTTAAAAACTTGATGCATCGTTGAAAAGCTTTAACCTGTAAAAATGGCGAAAACACTCCGATCACTTGATGTATCTCTTGTTCACAATAAAATTACGGAACAAAAACTCAGTAACAGAGAAATATTGATCTCTGTGGGTTTTTTTTCAAAAAGTCAGGCCACACTTGCCGTTAGAGTAGCCGGGTCCACAAGCGGAAGTTGCTGGGGGAACCCCCGCCCACGGGCCCTAAAGACAACCCTGAATTTTGTTAAAAACTACCATGAATTAGGCACATGTAAATTAATTCCAAAACAAAAAACAATATAAAAGCTAATAAAAGAACGTTTGGATTTGGTAGACTTTTGGCGTTCATTTGACCTAAAAGCAACAGATATACCTTGCACGGTCCATACTTAATGTAAAGTCGATTAGATTATTTCCTAATTAACAGATTTAGAATCATTTGTAAAAAATAGTTATTTTAGGTCATATCATTCTATTAGTCTCTCTCTCCAATTTCATGATCAAATTCAAGGAATTAGGGTTCTTGGAAAATTTATTACAGTTTACTTCATGGCAAATAACAGGGATGATTCCAGCTGTTTTCAAAAGGGTCCCTTGACCATCAAATTGGGAATTTTTTATGCATAAAATCTAAGATGAAATAACATTATTTTCCTTTAAAAACGGAAAATTTATAGTAAGTTTCATCTGTACACTGATGTAAGAAGTTGTAACATTTTTAATAATTCTGGATGGGCTACTGAATATGATGTATATATCATATGTGATAACCAGATCGCTTGACAGTTATTTGATTGAGACCAGGGAAGTTGTTACATTAAAAGATCATTGCACATGATGCACCATCTTTTGTAGGCTTGCATCTTACAATGTAGCTATGGTAACCGAGGCCTTTTACAATAATATACATATCAGCTAACATAAACCACTGAAAAAAATCATCCATTTGGGTATTTTTTTCGTCAGATCATCTTTATAAATTTACCTTGATTCAAAGTGATTTCAAATTGATCTGGTTGAATACAGAAAGGCTATTACGAAAGTTTATCTACTTTATAATTGATAAGATATTTTGTGATTTTTGCTTGCTGTTTAATATGTAGATGGTTGCCATTGTTTAACTTTTGGTGTCACTCTAAGAAACAGGAAATTAAAGCATTGAACCATTGTATTTTAATATTATTTTGATCATCTTCACAACTTTTGAAAAAGTTCCATAATGTCGACATCGTATTAATAATTTCATGAATGATCTATCATCCACATGTATTTTCAAAAGCACTCAAACGCTCGGAAATAGAGCCTGACAAAATATAAAATAATTTCTTTTACAAAGTTTTCATCATATTATATAACCGGCTCTACTGGGCGATCTCCTTTTACGAGATTGGCGCCCATTGACATCTATTCATCAATGTTATATCAAAATTTGAATTTTGCTCTCTGTCGATATCTGCCTTGATGACACCCATTTTGACAAAAAGCATCTTTTTATCAACCTGCTGAGCGATCTGCTTTTACGAGATCAAATACTCTAATAACATCAAATCATTTAGGCCACATGTTGACATAATTTAATCGTTGTTAAAAAAGTGAAATCGTTGACAGCATTCTTATCCGAATTTTAAGACGTTTTGACGACAAACTATGAAAAATTATAGTTGCCTAAATTGATGACAGAAACATTTCCTGAAATATCGATTTTTTATTTTATTTTTCCTGAATTGGGAATTTATATTCACATAAATTTTTTTGGGGCCGCCAGCCGATTTAAGGGCCGCTAAGTGGCTCTAAACTATATAGTGGAATCATCCCTGAATAATTTTGAAAAAAGAAGATTGAATTTCAGGAAAAGAAAAGCTTCAAAATATTGCGAGTGAAATATTTGACTTTGTGAAAAAAAAACAAAAAATGTAATAAATATTTTTATAAAAGTATATGTCACTTTTTGCAGAACAGCCTATCAAACAGCTTAAAAATGGACCAATGATCTAAACATAGAAATAAATAAAGAAGTGTGGAAAGCAATTCAATCTTTACCTTCTAAATGCAAAAAAAATAATAAACTTATTAATTATATGTCCTCTAGGCTTAATAAGTCTTGTCTAAATTTTTGTTCCTTTATATGTTTCTGAGTTAAGTGTGGTGTCCATTTCGCTGAACTAGTATACATTATTGTTTAGGGTCCAGCTGAAGCCCACATTCTGGTGCTGGATTTACTCGCTGCCTTGAAGTCCCATTGGTGGCCTTGGGCTGTTTTCTGCTCTTTAGTCGTGTTGTTGTCTCTTTGACACATTCCCTGTTTCCAGTCTCAGTTGTATATGTTACACATAAAGAGTATAGGAATGATATTTCTCATTTCATTTATTATACTTATATCCTATTTGGACATAAACTGAACAAATTATTCTTGCCATAAAAATTCTGTGAAAAGTGGACAGCTGAAATTTATAACATTTCATAGATTACTATTGGTCCAAATTGCATGGGGGCATTCAAAGCAATTAAAACCATTATTAGGTAATTTCTAATTCATTCTGCCGCTACTATGCTAAGAGGGATAACTTAAATCATGAAAAACAAAATATTTAAATTTTTGATTAAATCATTAAAAAGTTTGTTTGCCAAGTATGTGAAGTAGTTATTATTAATCAATCAATATTAATGGATAAAGAAATAGTAATAACCCAATATTTATTCAATAATTTTGCATTTGATTTAACATTTCTTAATTTGTAAGCTTTATTAAAAAAATGACGTACACATTTTTTTTTTCAGGAAAAATCTTAAGGTAAAAACCATGATTTATTCTTACATGTCTTATAAAAATAAGGAGATGTGGTATGATTGCCAATGAGACAACTATCCACCTAAGTTCAAATGAAGTGGATATAAGCAATTATAGGCAACCATACAGATACAACAATGAGAAAAACCCATACAGAATAGTTGGCTATTAAAAGCCCCAACATGAAAAATATGAAACAATTCAACTGAGAAAACTATTGGCCTAATTTATTACAAAACAATTTACGAAAAACAAATGTGACAGACATGAACCAAGGACAACCACTGAACTACAGGCTCCGGACTTAGGACAGCACTCAAAGAATGTGGAGTGGTTAAACATGTTTGTGAGTGCTCAACCCTCCCCTAACCTGGGAAGTCATGTAAATATTAATTTGAATCAAGTTCTTTTTTTTTTAAGGCAATTATGAGTGCGACTGCTGGTATATCAGCTGCAAAGAAGAACAAAGATAAACCAATACTCTTATCAGTAAGTATTCAAATTATTTACAATAAATATGCTTGTATACTCCTTAGGTAATTTATAGTGAAGGTTCTGACTGTTAGTCAAGGCTTTTCATCACTCTGTATGTGTGTAAGTACACATCTTTCAATTTTCAAGACAATTTTAAGGATGTTCGCTACTCTGTTTCAAAATAAAAAGCTTTTTAAAGGACTGTTATAAATTGATAGTATATAAATAATGGAACTAATAAAGCAAAAAAAGAAATAAGGGTCATAACATCTATAAAAGACGCATATTATGACACACAAGCCTATAGTTTTTATGCTCCTTCCGTAGGCAACAGGGATATTAAGCATTACTCTTGACTGTTGTTTCGTCCTTATGTCTGTACCATTTTCGTTTCACTCCTCATCCAAATTTTATGAACTCATTCACAATGCTAAGAATCAAAGTTTGCAGACAGAGTTGGAATTTGGGCGCTGAGTCATTTACCCTTCTAGAGTTTTGCCCTTTATAACTTGGAAAATTGAAAATTTTTTCGTTTCAGCACTCTTACTTAAGTTTGTCTCATCCAAATTTTAGAAAACTGATACACAATGCTTAAAATTACAACACACAGACAGAGTACAAATTTTGCCAGTATATCATAACTGTTCTAGAGTTATGCCCCTTTATAACTTGGAAAATTGCAAATCTTTTAGTTTCCACACTAACTTAAGTTAGTATTATCCAAATTTTATGAAGCTCATACACAATGGTAAGAACTACAACATGCAGACAGATTTTGAATTTGGGCAGTGAGTCATTTACCATTCTAGACTTGTGCCCCTTTTTTAGCTCGCCTGGCCCGAAGGGCCAAGTGAGCTTTTCTCATCACTTGGCGTCCGTCGTCGTTAACTTTTACAAAAATCTTCTCCTCTGAAACTACTGGGCCAAATATAACCAAACTTGGCCACAATCATCATTAGGGTATCTAGTTTAAAAATTGTGTCCGGTGACCTGCCAAACCAACCAAGATGGCCACCATGGCTAAAAATAGAACATAGGGGTAAAATGTATATTTTGGCTTATAACTCTGAAACCAAAGCATTTAGAGCAAATCTGACATGATAAAATTGTTGATCAAGTCAAGATCTATCTGCCCTGAAATTTTCAGATGAATCGGACAATGGGTTTTTGGGTTGCTGCCCCTGAATTAGTAATTTTAAGGATTTTTTTCCGTTTTCGGTTATTATCTTGAAAATTATTGTAGATAGAGATAAACTGTAAACAGCAATAATGTTCAGCAAAGTAAGATCTACAAATAAGTCAACATGATCAAAATGGTCAGTTGACCCCTTAAGGAGTTATTGCCCTTTAAAGTAAATTTTACCAATTTTTGTAAATCTTTGTAATCTTTACAAAATCTTCTCCTCTGAAACTACTGGACCAAATTCAACCAAACTTAGCCACAATCATTAGGGTATTTAGTTTAAAAAATATGCGGTGACCCAGCCAACCGACCAAGATGGCTGCCATGGCTAAAAATAGAACATAGGGGTAAAATGTAGATTTTGGCTTGTAACTCTGAAACCAAAGCATTTAAAGCAAATCTTGCAGGGATTAACTTGTTTATCAAGTAAATATCTATCAGCCCTCAAATTTTCAGATGAATTGGACAACAGGTTGTTGGGTTGCTGCCCTGAATTGGTAATTTTAAGGAAATTTTGCGTTTTGGTTAATATCTTGAAAATTATTACAGATAGAGATAAACTGTAAACAGCAATAATGTTCAGCAAAGTAAGATCTTCAAATAAGTCAACATGACCAAAATGGTCAGTTGACCCCTTAAGGAGTTATTGCCCTTTATAGTCAATTTTTAACAATTTTCATTAATTTGGTAAATTTTGGTAAGTTTTTACAAAATGTTTTCCTTTTGTAATCTTCTTTTCTGAAACTGCAGTAGAAAATCAATATAGAAAACAATCTACTAATGAACTGGCAATAAAAATAATTGATAATTCTATAACATGAAAAAAAAACACATTAATACCTGATGATGGTGTTTCTTTCTTTACATTGAAAATGATGTCACAACTATAATCCCGAACAATAGGTCGAATGTCAGATATGTTTCAGTACTTTGTCTTCATTTTCTACAGATTCCAAAGTGCAAATGATGCTTGAATTCCTACACTAATTTATACAGACTTCATCCCCTTTCACAGGTAATGCCTGCCTCATATTATATTTAAAACTTTAATAGAATATCAGAAATTTTGAGAGAAAATTAATCAACCATGCAAGATCTAAAACTTAATTAATATTGTTCAAATTATTAATTAACTATTAAAAAAAATTCTCATTAAAAAATATAGTTCTTCATTTTATATTTTATTAGAAGTTTAGGGAAAAAAATTGAATTTAATTGTGTCCTTTGTTCTCATTTCCTGGGATAAATCCAATACAAATTAAAGTATTGGTATTGAATTAGTATTTAAGAAATATTTCAAACCTTACCATTTTCTTCACAAGAATGAAGACCATATTTTCAGTGTCATGAGTATCAGTCATCATATTTGTTGAACTTTGTTGTTTAAAAGTTGAATACAAAAAAAGATCAACAAAGCAATTCAAAAACCACTTGAATTTTGCAACAACAAATGAGAGTTTTTAACGACCTCAGCTGGCTATACAACCCTTGCACAATCAACTGAATTTTGCAGAAATAATTAATAGGAAAGATTGCCCTTAAATGATAATTTTTTATTACCTTTTTTTTTTTTTTGGGGGTGTTGCAACAACAAAACTTCACAGCAAACTTTCTCATCACTTAGCATTTCTCGTTAGATAAATTTTACAAAATTCTCCCTGAAACTACTGTCAAATTAAACCAAACTTGGTTTAAATCACCACTAGGATATCCAGGGACCACTGTGTATGATGACCCTGCCTGCCAACATGGCACACATGGCTGAAATAAAACATAGGTTTCAAATGCACTTTTTAGTCTTATATCTCTGAAACTAAACGACAGTACAACAGTTGCATTTATCATGCATCAATTGAAAATAAAAATATCAGGTGAGCGACACATGGTCCTTGGAGCCTCTAGTTACTTGAAAAATTGCAAAGCTTGAGCAGGGGCATTCGTGTCCTCAGACACATTCTTCTGTTATTTTGTGATAGAATTATCCATATTATACAATTTTTTTTTATTTCAGAAAAAGAAGACAAAGAAAATGTTTAATAAAAAAAAATATGAATGGTTATCAGTTTGTTATAAATATTTCTTAGTTATATAATTGCACATCTGTTTTAGTCTGTGACATGACATGTTTTTGGCATGGCATCCCTCTCTTTCTGTTGAAGTTATCATGACCTTATTTTGACAATAGGTAGATCTTGTCATGAAGTATTACCAGATGACCCTGTAGAATTTCTTCATCCCCTTTTAGAGTTATATCCCTTGAAGCAATTTCTTTTATGTGCATGTATCTTAAAAATTGTTACAGATAGAAGGAATCTGAAAACGGCAACATGTATACGAACATAGATATGTTAATAAACATGAACAATTATTTCATTATTAAATCTTATAAGAGTTATTTCCCTTGAAATATAAAACACAATTTAAAAAAATTATATTTGAGAAATGGAAGTCATAGAGACATGGGACCTTCACTTACTATCTCTAGTTCATGTGACCTTTCATTAGCACCCAAGTTCATATGTCGAAGAGTGGAAAAAATTTTAGATCTAAATTTCAAGCTTGAATGTTAAGAAAACAATAAGAGGTAGCTGCATACAAACAACCTTTAAAATGTTCTCTTGAAGAGCTCTACAGTTTATACATTAGACCCAAAACTGTTCCACCATCTGTTAAAAAGTAATGACGAGATAATTGCTTGTGTATATCTTTGAAACGGTAACAGTAATCAACCTACTTTAAACTGCAAAATTGATCAAGGTCATGAGTAAATTTCACCTTGACCTTGTTACCTTTTGAAAGGTCAAGTGTACCTGAGTTGAACGGTGGTAGTCCTATGACTCTACAACTTCTGGTTCTCTAGAGAAATAAGGAGATGTGGTATGATTGCCAATAAGACAACTATCCACCAAAGTTCAATTGAAGTGGATAGGCAACTGTATGGCCCTCAACAATGAGAAAAACCTATACTGTATAGTCTGCTAAAATAAAAAGACCGACATGAGTGATGAAAAATATGAAACAATTTAATTGAGAAAACTTATTTATAACAAAATAATTTACAAAAACAAATGACAGACATGAACCAACAACAACCACTGAACTACAGACTCGTGACTTGGACAGGCACATAAAAAATGTGGCGGGGTTAAAGACATTTGAGGGCGCCAACCCTCCCCTAACCTGGACGGTGGTGTAACAGTACAACATAAGAACAAACTATAAAAATCAGTTGAAAAGGGCTTAACTCATCAAATCGATACAAAGTAGAAAAACATGTAAAAATACAGACTGAACGTGGCAGGGTATTTAGACATCCCTCACAACAAAAAAAGACACAAAGTACAGATCTGAGAATACTGACAGTTCAAAACGTGGCAGGGTATATGTAGACCTGAGAGTACTCCCAGTTACTGACAGCTAGTTCAACACGTGGCAGGGTATTTATACATCCTTCACAATAAAAAAGACACTCAGTAAAGATCTGAGAGTACTCGTTACTGACAGCTTGTTCAAAACTTGGCAGGGTATTTATATATAAATAAGATGTGGTATGAGTGCCAATGAGACAACTCTCCATCCAAGTCGCAATGTATAAAAAGTAAACAATTTAAGGTCAAAGTATGGCCTTTAACACAGAGCCTTTGCTCACATTTATACATACTTCACAACAAAAAAGACACAAGTAAAGATCTGAGAGTACTCACAGTTACTGACAGCTAGTTCAAAACTTGGCAGGGTATTTATACATACTTCAATAACAGCTAATAAAGTAATTGTGAATCTGATGTTCAAAAGTATGTTCCTCAGGTAAGTCTTCCTCACTTTTTTTCTGAACGCCTGAATCAATTGATCCCAAAAAAAATAATGAAATCAACAGTTAACTTTATATCTTGTATTTTCCTTTCTGAATCTTCATTATTCTTGTGGAAATTTTTTTTTTATTTTGTTCATTTTCTTTTTTCAGGGATTAACATTTTTTAATCTGATTATCTATTTCTGAAATTATTTGTTTAGTATCACAATCATTAAATTTTTGCTATTGTCTCAGGCCATTATTCTCTTTTCAATGTAAAATCTATTTCTTTTTGGTCAATTATATATGGGTGACCAAAATAAATAAAAACAGTTTATAACTTTTTAATTGTTTTTAATTTAAGTTCAGCTTCTGGCCTGAAATTACTTTAATCTAACAGTTTGTAAAGTTTTCCCATGCAGTAAAATTCTCATTTTAATGAGAGAAAAATAACCCTCTTTCATCATTTACATGAAAAGATTTTATTACACATATATTGTACCATTTTTGATTTGCAAATTTATTTGGTTTTAATTTAATGTTATATCTTATTAGCTTCCAATCAGTCAATCTCTTAAACTTTTAATTTTTTGCAGATAGAGAAATCTGAAGGATTTTAGCTAAAAGTACATCTGAACCATTAACCATTTGATTGTCCAACATTTGGGACAGAAATAGAAACAGGTGTACATTTGACATGAAACTGTAAAAGTGCATGCTGAAATCTACACCCTTAAACTATAAATAGACTTATTATTAGAATGTGCAAAGCATGATTTTATTTTTGGAGTAAAAATGTCAGGTGATCATGGATTGTACAGCCATCCTGACCAATAATATTTCTCTCCAGATTTGATTGATAGATGTCGGTGAAAAGGGGGAAGAGATTGAAACTGTTTTGTTTCACAACAGAAGAAGATGCTTTGAAAAGAAATTTGTTCAAGAACGTTAATAATTGTAAGTTTTAAA
Source organism: Mytilus coruscus (assembly GCA_017311375.1). NCBI lineage: Eukaryota > Metazoa > Mollusca > Bivalvia > Mytilida > Mytilidae > Mytilus > Mytilus coruscus. The sequence continues at coordinate 4,436,363 of CM029602.1, read as the reverse complement.
ATCTGAAGAGTTTATACCAACTTCTGTTTATATTATTTATATAAACTCAGGGTGAGTAAATCAAAATTAAGCACAGAAAAACAAAATTGCTTGTTGACTTTAAACTGGCAAGCAGATTTATCATTGTGTTGACATTCAACTCCTGTGAAAAGTTTTAATAATAGCATAATATTAAGAAATAGATACGGTAGGTTCTGTTTCTAGTTTATTTAATCTTGATTTATTTTCTTTTAAAGCCAAAGTCATAATAAATATTGTTAAAATAGGAACCAATAATCTATGTAGTCCGAGATTAGGGAACTACCATTTGATTTTTATGGGGGGGCTAGGATGAAAAATTTTGTCGTGCCTTTTTATTTTTCCCTCTATTCGGTCCTGCCTTTTTATTTTTCACTCTATTAGGTCCTACCTTTTTTTTTAGTTTATCCTGACTTTTTTTTTACATAAATTGTCATCCTGCCTTTTTTTTGCAAATAATCTCATCCTGCCTTTTTTTTTACTCAAAACTCCTGTCCTGCCTATTTTTTTCAAATTTCATCCTAGCCCCCCCCATAAAAATCAAATGGTAGCTCCCTTACTCTAACGTCCAATGTCCCACGGCCCCAGCTTGTCTGGCAAAACAGCCGTTGGACGTCAGAGTAATCTCGGACTACAATCTATGTAGCCTTAGGTTACAATACTACTTTGCAGGCAAAAAGGGGGTTGTTAATTCTATTTAAGTAATAGTCATATAAGAATCATGCAAAATCTTAAGTTTTCTGATACACTTCAACATGTTCAAGAAAGGCTAAAATGTTATTTTTGTCAATCAGTTGCCATATGTGTGTAGATGAAAGGTACAAGTCAACTCTTTAATTTACTGCCTTACCAGGACAGAAAATTAGCATACATTTAGCAATCCATTCTATATGATATCACTGGAGCTATCTCCCTCAACACAAGTTTTATAATGCATTCTGTATAATTTATATCTCACCTTGCAAGGGTGAAAAAAAAAAAATACTGGATTTCCATGCCTAGTCAGCACCAGTTTGTTGTTGTCTTTTGGTAAGAACGTGGGGATGTGAGAAGAATAACTTTTAAAAATGAGTTTAAAACCTGCTTGAAAAAGAAGTTTGAAATTAAAATCAATGAAAGATCTTTTATGTATGGTAAACTCTTAATAGCAAATAATAGACTTTGACATTGGTTTATCTGGGGGTACATATTCTGCATCTGAAACTCCTCTTGAACTCATCAGAAATTATTCAGATTTTATCAGAATCTTATCCATATAGTGCCAGTATGCACCTCCCACATGCTTTTGATCATAGTATTTTATGCTCAACTGACCTTTAAAGGAGACATGGTGGTCCTACATTTTGTAGACAAAATTGTGCATTAAACATTTAAGTGCATTCATCTTGTCCTATTGAGCTAATTCCCAACAAATTTTCATGAAATTTTCATCATCATATAATTTTTTTTATAGTTTTCTAAATTAACTTTCATAATTTTGTTTTAATCATAGTATTCCAGAATTTATCATGTTCATAAGTTAAACATGAACTTATATTTTTAGCTCACCTGGCCCGAAGGGCCAAGTGAGCTTTTCTCATCACTTGGCCTCTGTTGTCCGTCGTGACCAAAATCTTCTTCTCAGAAACTACTTGGCCAAATTTAACCATACTTGGCCACAATCATCATTAGGGTATCTAGTTTTAAAAATATATCCGATGACCTTGCCTGCCAACAAAGACGGTCGACATGGCTAAAAATAGAACATATGGGTAAAATTCAAGTTTTGTCTATTATAAAAACCGTTATAAATAGAGAAAATCTGACAAGGCAAAAATGTTCAGAATGTTGAGCTCTACCAATTGTTCAACACATCTAAACTGTCAGATGACTTCTTATAGGAGTTATTGCCCTTAAATGACAAATTTTACCATTTTTTTTTCCCATTTTGCCTATTATCTTGAAAACTATAATAGATAGGGAGAAACTTTAAATCTAAAAAATGATCAGCAAAACAAGTTCTACAAATAAGTTCATCATGGTCGAAATCGTCAGTTGACTCTTTATTAGGTTATTTCCCTTTGATGACCATTTTTACCAATTTTTTGCGTTTTTACCTTATATCTTAAAAATTATAATAGATAGATAGAAACTTAAATAAGCAAAAATTATCAACAAGACAATATCTACAATTTAGACAATATGGCGGAAATCTGACAACTCCTTATTGAAGTTATTGCCTTTAATGACGATTTTTACAGTCCTTGGATGGTGTAAACTTCCCGCTAACACCATACACCATTACACCATTCACCATACACCATTACACCATACACCCTGTGCCATTACACCATACACATTACACCTTTGCACCATACACCTTACACATTACACCATAATGCAATTTAATTTCAAAGAAAGTGTGCGACTAAAAATTATTTATTTATTTTAAAAAACTAATTTTTATCACAATATTGTAAATTAATGTATAAAATTAAAAATCAGTTATTATCAATATTTTGCATAGTTTTAAATGTCGTACACCATTCATTCACACCATTCCCGATCGCACGTTACACCATTACACCATTCCCCTTACACCATACACCATAGCACCATACACCTTCTACCATTGCACCATATGCCATACACCATTACACCATACACGTTTTTTTGGGAAGTTTACACCATCCAAGGGCTGTACCATTTTTTGCTGTTTGCCGTATTTAACTAAAATTATGATAGATATATAGACACTTTTAATCACAAAAATGATCAGCAAGGCAAGATCTACTAACATCAAATTTTGCCAATATTGTAAGTAGACTGTCACTCTTTATAGGAGTGATTGCCTTTAAATGAGGATTTTTTTACCCTCTTTTATGTTTTGAGCATAAACTAAAGTAGAAAGAGAGAAACTAAACAGACTAAATGATCAGCAATACAAGATCAACAAAACAAGAGATTTTTGTCACGAATTTTATTCTCATCTATAATGTTGGAGAGTGCCCTTTGTTGAATATGCACATAGACCAAGGTGAGTGACACATGCTCTTTAAAGCCGCTAGTTTTATGTCGGAAGTTTAATTCAAAATACATAGTAATAAAGTAACATAAAAACTAAAGTATTGTATTAAATCAGGAACACTTGGAAAATAAAATTTCTAAATTTGTTTTGAGTAGCCATAGAAATCTGCCAATTTTAGTGAAAATTTCGTTACAATCAAAAGAAATGACCTCAATTTTTGCTTGAAAATTTATTGATTTACAAAAAATACATAGGAAAAAGAAAAAAAAAAGAATAACTGTTGTCAATATACAGTAATAACTAATGGTGTATACTTTGCAAGACATCACATGCAACTCATTGTTTGGCTTCTTCTGACTAGTTCTCTGACATCCTTCCATCCTCCTTTTTATGGACACCAGTGGGCCTCATGACAATTGATGCTGTGGTCAGAATCTTCAACCTGCAGGAGTGCTCTCTTTGAATGGTTATCAGTCAGATAGACGAATTAACCAAGACACAGTGTACAACACTAACTATTGAGTTATTATGATTGTCAAGAGCCCTTAGATGCACACACTCAGTTAGTCCATGGTGGGTCCTTTTGGTAGTAATACCACAAGATACTATGGGTATGGAAAAGATGATTAATGTTTGAAGTCAATGATAAGGTATAAGTATACGTTTGTAGTCAATGATAAGGTATAAGTATACGCTTGTAGTCAATGATAAGGTATAAGTATATGCTTGTAGTCAATGATAAGGTATAAGTATATGTCTGTAGTCAATGATAAGGTATAAGTATATGTTTGTAGTCAATGATAAGGTATAAGTATACATTCGTAGTCAATGATAAGGTATAAGTATATATTTGTAGTCAATGATAAGGTATAAGTATATGTCTGTAGTCAATGATAAGGTATAAGTATCGTTTGTAGTCAATGATAAGGTATAAGTATATGTCTGTAGTCAATGATAAGGTATAAGTATATGTTTGTAGTCAATGATAAGGTATAAGTATACATTTGTAGTCAATGATAAGGTATAAGTATACATTCGTAGTCAATGATAAGGTATAAGTATATACTTGTAGTCAATGATAAGGTATAAGTATATGTCTGTAGTCAATGATAAGGTATAAGTATACGTTTGTAGTCAATGATAAGGTATAAGTATACGTTTGTAGTCAATGATAAGGTATAAATAGATATAAGAAGATGTGGTATGAGTGCCAATGAGACAACTCTCCATCCAAGTCAAAATTTATAAATGTAAACCACTATAGGTCAAAGTACGGTCATCAACACGGAGCCTAGGCTCACACGAACAGTAAGCTATAAAGGGCCCCAAAATTACTAGTGTAAAACCATTCAAGCGGAAAACCAACGGTCTAATCTATATAAAAGCGAGAAGCGAGAAACACTTATGAACCACATCAACAAACGACAACTACTGAACATCAGATTCCTGACTTAGGACAGGTGCAAACAAATGCAGCGGGTTAAGCGTTTTAATGGTACCAAACCTTCACCCTTTTCTGAAACAATAGTGTAACATCACAACATAGAAAACACACTATAAAATATCAACTGAAATAGCTTAACTCAATCAAAGGACATATTAACACCATTGAACATACACTGAACAAATAAATTTGACCTATGATACAATGCAAATTCAAAATAGATAAACTAAGGAAGAATAATAAAAGTAACATGTTATATCGGTATGAAATGTTAAACAATTTAAGAAAAACAATATGCTCGAACAAAATATCAGCCATTTGCAATAACTTTAAACACAGGTAAATAAAATAATTTTGTTGTTAGGTATACATATACAGTTACAATAGAGAAAGGAAATATTTTAACAAAATAAATAATTTTGATGTTCATAGTACGAAGTGGAAATTTATATTAGTACCAAACACTTATCAAAGCTGGTATATAGACCAGATATAACCCTGAATAACATTAAATAACAAAAAAGCATTACAATTAGTATCAACAGGTCAAATAAACAAGAAAGTACGATTTGAGAGTACTACTTGATTACTGACAGCTAGTTAAAAGCCAAAACAATTAATAATAAAAAATCATGCATCAGAGACTAAAATCAACTAAAACACATCCCAGGGATTTAGTATTTTAACGTCATGAACAGTCAAAGAAGACATGACTAGTGCAATGCCAAAAATAAATGTATCGACAGACAGTAGGATAGTTAGGAGTTTAACCTCTTTATAGATCAAAATGAACGTGGGTGTGTCTTTAAACATCCCGTTTGAAAAGAATACAAATTTAGTTATGTTTTAATTTGCTGATGACAAAATCGATATTAGTGCCAATGTAAACTATATTCAAAGATCTAATTACAACATTGGTAAGATAACCTGAACTAATAAGTTTATTTAAAGGTTCGATGAGTTTACACGGATCATATAGTGATTTCCGCGCTTTAAGTACAATATTACCGTAAAATTTAGGATGTGAAATACCGTTTTTAATCAGTTTCCTACAGGTACAGCCAAATTTACTAATCAAATCTTTGTATCTATGAAAGAACTTAGTAAAAGTTTTACGTAATTTATGGTAACGAAATCCTGACTTAATAATTTACTAGTGATGCATTGATTACGTTCGTTAAAATCTATGACATCACTACACACACGGGCATAACGAGCGAGTTGGGATATATACACACCGTATGATGGAGCCAAAGGAACATCGCCGTCTAAAAAGGAAAATTAACAATAGGGAATGAAAAATCGTCTCTTTTGTCGTAAATTTTCGTATGGAGTTTTCCTTTAGAGATTGAAATGTCCAAGTCCAGAAAAGGACAACTACTGCTGTTTATGTTAGATTTAGTTAAAGTAAGTTCTATTGGGTAAATTTCGGTAGTATATTTAGAGAACTCTGGATTATTTAATGAAAAAATATCATCTAGATAACGGAAGGTATTGTTGAATGTATCAACCAAATGTAACAATGACGTGTCTTTACTGAGTTTGGTCATAAACTGAGATTCATAGCAATACAGGAATAAATCTGCTATTAAAGGGCGCAGTTAGTGCCCATAGGAATACCTACTACTTGTCGATACACTTTATCGCGAAGCGTACATATATGTTGTCCAGGAGAAAATTTAAAGCTTCAATCATATCTTCACATTTCCAGTAAGTGTATCTAGCATACTTTCCTTTTCGTTACAGAAAAAGGCTTTAAACAGTTACAGCAAATAAATTTGTAATGAGATTTTTCAAAAGACCATTTAATTAAATATGAAAACTTTTCTTTATAAGATTGTGTGGAAGTGTAGTATAGAGGGTAGAAAAATCATAACTGTCAACAGAATTAAAAGGACCATCAAAAGCATGTATTTTATCTAAAACCTCTAAAGAATTTTAACACTCCAAAAATAATTAATACCATTATTTTCATAAGCTTTATTACAAAAGTTAATAAGAAGTTCTTTGATAGTAGTAAGGAGGTAGTTAGAAGAACTGATAGATTAGTAGTAGAACACTTACTAGATGCGGAGATGAAACGAATTTAAATGGTTTTTGTGCAATTTAGGTAACCAGTACATAGTAGGGACTTTCAAATGTTCGGAAGAGGCTTTAAGCTGGGTAGTGGCAGTGATATGCTTGTTTAAATTTGACTCTCTGTGGAGCGTCACGGACCTGAATGTAGATGAATTTGTAATTTCGTTTTGGAGAACTTCCGTGTAGTATATCGTCACACCACCACTACATTATTTGCTGCTTTATCTGCCGGTACGAACACAAACCGCTTTATAGTACTTGGAGTTTATTTTTATTCTGGAAATGGGAATATCATGGACCCTATTACTAATTTCAGAATTGTTTTCAAAATGAGATATCTGAATATTAACAGTATTTATAATTTTATTCAAATAACTGTCTAGAGATTTTTATCAGATTTTTCACGTTTACACCAATTTTACAGTAGACAGACAGGCGTCTTTAATAACCTGGCGACACTGTTTCCAATCTATTTTAGATGGAGGACGATATTTCGGTCCTTTCTTAAGAAAAGTTATGACCTCACGGTCTTGACGATGTTGAGGTCTCCTGTAAGGACATGACCATAGGGAACATATCTAAAACTAGATGTTTCACAATCTCAAGTGGAAGGAACATTATTTACTATATTGACGTCTGATGTAACTGACGTATAATTAAAAATCAAACTTCTGCTGGGTTTTTATAAGAATACGAAATAATAGGTGATTCTATATTATCAAAATATGGAGGTATTTGGCTTTGGATGGTAGAGTCATTGAATATACTAGATAAGTTAATAAAATCAATACCTCTATTTATATATTTTAATTTAAGAAAATGCCGTTTATGATTTTCAGGTTTATCGATACTAGGAAATAGCCTATGATGACAAAAGGCTGTAATAATACGGGTGTATTCATACATCGGGCTAAAAAAGAAATTGTATCACCTCAGAAAAATAGCATATAATTTACTTATTGGTATCTGACCCAGTTTGCATAATACTTGATGTCTGCCATTATTTTTATTATAGATAACAGATCAGCAAGTGTATAATTTATCGATGTTTAATACGTTGATTACGGTTTTGCGTTTGCCATGAGACCTTTTATTTCTAAGTCGTTTATCGACAATATTAATGACATCGATTGAAGTTTTAGTTATGTTCCCTGTCCTAATATTTTGTCATTAAGACCGAGAGGATAAGCAGTTTGAAGTCTTTTATCCAAAATAATTCGCGAATTTCACGTGATTTTCAAATTGCTTGTGTGATTCTCCTGGTTGTTTCTGAACGGTTTCAAGTGGTTGGAAATTAATAAATTTTAGATTGTGATTATGCTTATCTAAATGTTGATATATCAAACTTTTGAATTTTTTAGGTCTACGAAAGCGGTAAAGGTGTTCTTGATTTCTTTTGTAATACGCTCGTCCCGTCTGTAAGTATACGTTTGTAGTCAATGATAAGGTATAAGTATACGTTTGTAGCCAATGATAAGGTATAAGTATATGTCTGTAGTCAATGATAAGGTATAAGTATATGTCTGTAGTCAATGATAAGGTATAAGTATCGTCTGTAGTCAATGATAAGGTATAAGTATACATTTGTAGCCAATGATAAGGTATAAGTATATGTCTGTAGTCAATGATAAGGTATAAGTATATGTCTGTAGTCAATGATAAGGTATAAGTATACGTTTGTAGTCAATGATAAGGTATAAGTATATACTTGTAGTCAATGATAAGGTATAAGTATCGTTTGTAGTCAATGATAAGGTATAAGTATCGTTTGTAGTCAATTATACGGTATAAGTATATGTTTGTAGTCAATGATAAGGTATAAGTATATGTCTGTAGTCAATGATAAGGTATAAGTATATGTTTGTAGTCAATGATAAGGTATAAGTATACGTTTGTAGTCAATGATAAGGTATAAGTATATGTTTGTAGTCAATGATAAGGTATAAGTATATGCTTGTAGTCAATGATAAGGTATAAGTATACGTTTGTAGTCAATGATAAGGTATAAATAGATATAGGAAGATGTGGTGTGAGTGCCAATGAGACAACTCTCCATCCAAATAACAATTTATAAAAGTAAACCATTATAGCTCTATATTTGTAGTCAATGATAAGATATAAGTATATGTTTGTAGTCAATGATAAGGTATAAGTCTATGTTTGTGGTCAATGATAAGGTATAAGTATACGTCTGTAGTCAATGATAAGGTATAAGTATATGTCTGTAGTCAATGATAAGGTATAAGTATATATTTGTAGTCAATGATAAGGTATAAGTATACGTTTGTAGTCAATGATAAGGTATAAGTATCGTTTGTAGTCAATGATAAGGTATAAGTATATGTCTGTAGTCAATGATAAGGTATAAGTATACGTTTGTAGTCAATGATAAGGTATAAGTATCGTTTGTAGTCAATGATAAGGTATAAGTAAACGTTTGTAGTCAATGATAAGGTATAAGTATATGTCTGTAGTCAATGGTAAGGTATAAGTATATATTTGTAGTCAATGATAAGGTATAAGTATACGTTTGTAGTCAATGATAAGGTATAAGTATACGTTTGTAGTCAATGATAAGGTATAAGTATATGTCTGTAGTCAATGATAAGGTATAAGTATCGTTTGTAGTCAATGATAAGGTATAAGTATATGTTTGTAGTCAATGATAAGGTATAAGTAAACGTTTGTAGTCAATGATAAGGTATAAGTATATGTCTGTAGTCAATGATAAGGTATAAGTATATGTCTGTAGTCAATGATAAGGTATAAGTATATATTTGTAGTCAATGATAAGGTATAAGTATACGTTTGTAGTCAATGATAAGGTATAAGTATCGTTTGTAGTCAATGATAAGATATAAGTATACATTTGTAGTCAATGATAAGGTATATGTTTGTAGTCAATGATAAGGTATAAGTATACGTTTGTAGTCAATGATAAGATATAAGTATATGTTTGTAGTCAATGATAAGGTATAAGTATACATTTGTAGTCAATGATAAGGTATAAGTATATGTTTGTAGTCAATGATAAGGTATAAGTATACGTTTGTAGTCAATGATAAGGTATAAGTATACGTTTGTAGTCAATGATAAGGTATAAGTATATGTTTGTAGTCAATGATAAGGTATAAGTATACGTTTGTAGTCAATGATAAGGTATAAGTATATGTCTGTAGTCAATGATAAGGTATAAGTATACGTCTGTAGTCAATGATACAGTATAAGTATATGTCTGTAGTCAATGATAAGGTATAAGTATACGTCTGTAGTCAATGATAAGGTATAAGTATACGTCTGTAGTCAATGATAAGGTATAAGTATACGTTTGAAGTCAATGATAAGGTATAAGTATATGTTTGTAGTCAATGATAAGGTATAAGTATACGTTTGTAGTCAATGATAAGGTATAAGTATACGTTTGTAGTCAATGATAAGGTATAAGTATACGTTTGTAGTCAATGATAAGGTATAAGTATACGTTTGTAGTCAATGATATGGTATAAGTATTTGTTTGTAGTCAATGATGAGGTATAAGTATATGTTTGTAGTCAATGCTAAGGTATAAGTATACATTTGTAGTCAATGATAAGGTATAAGTATATGTTTGTAGTCAATGATGAGGTATAAGTATACGTTTGTAGTCAATGATAAGGTATAAGTTTACATTTGTAGTCAATGATAAGGTATAAGTATATGTCACAGAGTTAGGCTTTGCAGTAGAAAATCATCTTTTAAGTTGGCATGTATTTACCTGGACATTAAAATTTTTTCTACACAAATGATTGATACACAGCTTAAAATGCACATTATTTGTACAAAGAAAGTATGTTATTTATATTAAGAGTTACGTCCCATACACTTTATTAGGTATAAACAATTCATGTTTTAATTTAAATTGCAGGTGTGGACTATGATTGTGATATCTGGTGTATCATACCTTGTAATAGAGATGACCAGTTTGAATTACTTGAAGCTGGGATTACAACCAGGCTAGATGAATGTGGTGTGGCCAAGAAAGACAACGACTCGAGTAGTGGTAGACTGTAAATTTAATGAAATTTCGATTATTTTGGAATATTGAGAAAAAAATAGCTTTATAAATCTACTCATGAATAAAATGAGTTAAGTTGGATATATATACAATATATGTACATTGTCTGAAAATATAAAATTGATTTGTATGAGCTTTAGAAACAGGACAAAAAGCGAGGCTGGCTGTTTGACAGCGAGTACAAATAAATTTTATATTTTCCGACAATGTACACATATTGTTTTTATCCTGAAATTTACACCCAAAACTTGAAACTTTAGTTGTTAAAATCTAAATCATTGTCTCTAATTATTCAAAGAAATCGACATAGTTTAAACGCGGACCGCGAAGAGGACCCCAAAATGAACTGGTACGCAAAAAGAGATATTCACATTACCGCTTGCTCAACATGGAAGCGGGGTAACAGGAGACTTTATTTGTACAAGTAAAATAAAGCAAAAATTTATTTGTGTACCTGTTATTTGTACAATAGTTGGCTGATTGCAGGATAAAATACATCATTAAGACAACAAGAAGCGTATTGTAGGTTGTACAGTGTAAAATCGCTTTCATCCTCGTTATTAATAATCTAGACGTCTGGTGGAAAGTTGTCTCATTGGCAATCATACCATATCTTCTTTCTTTTTATACTCCGTTCAGAACTAATTTTGTTTTATAAGACAATGCAGGTAACAAGTTGACTTGAATGAATTTTGGACTTATCTTTATTTAATGATTAATGATTGTATTTTAACAAAATTAAACTTCAGCTTGGTATTAAATTGTAACAACTTGTACATTTTCAAATTGAAATTGAGATGAGAGTGATAGATTATATAATTATTGGAAGACAAATGAACTTAAATTGACTTACTCCTGTGATTTTTAAACTTTATTAAATCTTTTTATGGCAGATATGTTGTAATAAGAAAGATGTACCTAGGGTAAATTATGATAGATAGAAAGAGTTACTGTGTTATGAAAGACTGGTCTCCTGTGTTAAAATGACCTGAAAGACGAAGATGTACAGAAACAGAAATTATGTGGCCTGTTAAAAAAAGGTAGGTTTAAGAAATTTTCAAACATTAACTCATAATACTTGTGAAATTTTGTCCAGAAATTTTTCTTGCTAACCTGTGCATTAAACACCCTGTTTAGTTGCGTGGTTATTATTTGAGCTGCGTCAGATAGAAATCGATGTTATGCAAATAAATATCAATACATCTCTTAACTTTATTTCGGGTTGAAAAAATCTCATCTGCAAAGTCTATAACTGTGTTTAATTAAGTTGATTTAAGAACAAAACAAACCAAAACTTATCTTTTATTTCGTATTTAAATTTCTAAAATCAAAATGCTCATTTGTAGTCCCCTAGACCGAGATTGCTGTGATGTCTGACTTTTGTTTTTAAGGATTTGCTGAGGTCATGAGACATCATACCACATTGCATATAGACAACATAGAAATCTGATCCGCTGTTTCAAAATCGAAATATATCTATTTCAAGTAGTTAAATCATACATCATTTAATTCCTCATTCATTTTACTCCAGGACTATGTAACTTTCATTTACATACAATCCACCTAAAAAGCCTGTTGGCCATGAATATCTTTTTAGCTAATCATTAGTTTTAACAGAAGATTGATGATTTGATTAAGGGGAAAATATATTTTCTGATTCAAGGTTGATGTTGAAGCTCTGTTGAAGATAAGTTTTAACTAGAGTTATTTCCCTTTTGAAGCAATTTTTTTCAGTTTCATTTCTTGAATGAGTGGCTTTTCAGTTTTGTGCTTAGATTTTATGATTTCTAACAATGAGATAATTGAATGAACTGATTTTCAGTTTTTTCTTATGTTGTGACAGTATTTTAAATAAGAAAAGTTAACTTGTTGAGTAGTAGAATATACATCTGACTCTTTTCTGTTTGCCTGAGGTTAATTGAGACCTTCAGTTTCATATAAAAATTACTTTTTGAGAGAAAATACTCATAAATTGAACTTGAGCATTTTCATTTCTCATTCAGGTAGATAAATTGTCACAAAATAGATCATGGTCCTGTTGTAAATTACTAGAAAAACTTTGACAATACAAATTTATATTGACGTTTTATTTCATCAATAAATAATACCGTGTGATATTTACTTAGAACATGAGATGTTATAGTCAAAATGATTGTTTGTTTACATGGCAAGCATATAATTAAATTTATTGGTGATTTGAATGGTGTTAGCTGTTGACAAGGGAGCTCCATGATGACTTGAAGTAGCCACTTTAAAAGCTTTGTAGCGATAAAATATAGATATAAGAAGTTACTTTGATAACAGATAAATTTGACGATCTTGAGAAGTAATAAAATTGTTGTTAGAATTCATTCTGGGGTTTAAGGACATGGCATTGTAATCATACAAAGTTCAATAGAGTAATGATTATGAAAAATGATATCAGTAAAAAGATTGGGTTAATAATTTCTACCTATGTTTGGAATTTCATCATATCTTTTCTCTATTCTTTTTGTAACACTGATATGTATAATGCCATGACACCATTAATAATTATTTTACCCCCGCTTTAAAAAAGTGGGGGTATACTGTTTTACCTCTGTCGGTCTGTCTGTCCATCAGTCCCTCCATCCGTCCGTCCGTCCCATGAATATTTTTCGTCCCATCTTTCTCAAGAACTGCATCATAAGGATTTCTGAAATTTGGGTTTCAGGGTTTATATTAGTCAGCTATACCGTGTGATGGGTTTTCAGATTTATCACTCAACTACAAATGCATATTTGGGCTGGGGGTATCATCAGTGAGCAGTAGCTCGCAGTTTCACTTATTACTTATTGCAAGTAAAAGATCAGTGCTTCTGTCCTTAATACAATTAATCAGCTAACACAAATGTGTAAAAAAACTATGAACATAAATAAATTGGATTAATACAAGTATTGTAATTAGAAATCTATACACAATAAGTCTTGGATTATCCTAGAAGGGTTGCTTTAATAGCTAAGAATAATGTTGCTTTTTTTTAAATGGGATAAAAATTGACTATAATCATTTTGTGCTCAATTATATTTTAGCTGGCCATCATAAAAATCTGATTGATGTAGAGAAGTGTTTTTTTTTTTACTTTTGACATTACATCAGTTATTAAAAGTAATTTATAAGTTTGAAAATTGGACATGAATGATGTACTTGAAGATGTGCAGTTACTGTCTGTTTTCGAAGGTCTGAGACTAATTTCACAAAATCTTAAGAGAAAAAATACTTCAAGTCATGAAAAATCAGTTTTAGTTGAAAGAGTGTTTGAGGAAAGAGCCCCTGGTTTTTGGGGAAAATACTCTAGATTTTGTGCAGATTAAACAGAATGAATACATTCATGGTCACTAGTTAGTCAAGGTCAAAGCTTGTAAATTTCTTAACTGTTGCAGCCATTTCAAATTTTACTTTGTAAAGCCATATTGAGAGTATTGATCAGTCAATTAGAAGATCTTGTTCACGTTGAGATATGAGAGCTTTCTTAACTAACGTCAGCTATTAGTTTTTATACGCCCGTTTACGGGACGTATTATGGTATACCGTTGTCCGTCCGTCGTCAACATGTCGGACATTTACTAAAAAACGCTTTAACCAATTTGCATTAAACTTTAGTGAATTTTTTATATGAAGTGAGCTCCCTTTCGTTTTTTATAAACTTTAGATTTTACATTTCCGAGTTATGGGGTTTTATTCATTTAAAAAAGGGGGATTTTCCAGTTTTCGGACAATAACTCAAGACTGCTTTCACCAACTTGCAAGAAATTTTGGTTAATTGTTTATATCTATTGACATGAGCTCCCTTTGGAATTTTATAAATTTTAGATTTTACGTTTCCGAGTTACAGGCTTTTATTCATTAATGCTTTCAGCAGTTCTCAGATGATTTGTTGATTTTCCAGTTTTGGACAATAACTCAAAAATGCTTTCAGCAATTCTTATGAAACTTTGGTGAATTGTTTATATCTATTGATGTAAGCTCCCTTTAGAATTTTTTAAATTCTATTTGTTTATAGTCTGACAACAGATTTACTAATAATTGCGCAACAGCACAATGTATTGCACAACAGCAAGAAATCTTTAATTGAATATAAATTCAATTCATATAACCAATTTCAAGATCTTTGACTACATTTATTCAGAAACCTATAATATGTCAAATATTTAATTACAATCCAAATTCAGACCTGTATGAAGCTTGAATATTGTGTCCATTTTTGGCCCAACTGTTCAGGGTTGGACCTCTGAGGGTGTATCCAGCTGCGCTCAGTGAAGCAGTTAAATTTTATTTTGTCTCACCTGCAATTAGACATAGGGATGCTAATAATTTCATGGCTCATTCATCAATATTAAATTATGGTATAAATTGCATTCACAAAGTTTTTAAGTAGGATTTTCGTACTCTGACTCAGAAATCAACTAATCAAAATACTTGATTGGTGTTTTGAGCACAAATTTTGTACACGAATGCTGAGAAAAATTCTACGACTGAAAGATTATACAATAAGTTATAAGCCAACTAAATTTGTTGGGTAAAATATTCAATAAGGTGTTCATGTGGTTCATCAGATCTTGACCATATTTTCATAGATCATAGATAATGGTAAATATTTGAGATACTGAGGATTCATTTATTTCTTGGGAACTCATTTTTGTGGATTGAATAAAAATTGTATTTTCGTAGCTATTTGAATTCGTGGGTTTGTCAAAGTCTACAAACAAAACCTATAAAAAATTGTAAGTCTTTGAATATTTATAAACTCGTGGTTTACCTATACCAGTGAAATCCATGAAAATTGGTATAACATGAACAATTCCAGAGTATCAGACTTTACACATTATATTCAGGTCAAAGTTTTCATTTGAGGTGTAGGGGTGTTGAAATATCCAATTATTCACTTGTTCAAGGACAAGTACTATTAAATAAATTACTTGCCTGGAAATTTGTTTACTTGTCCCTAATAGTTGTGCTATTACCTGTACATATTTTACTTGTCCAGTAGATTTTGGGACAAGCCATACCATTCTGGTGTGTAACGTTTAAGTTTAAGTAGTTTTCCAGGAAGTTGTTGACAATAGGATAATTTTGAAACTAAGTTATTTAACATGTGATAGTTTTGACCCAGATTTTACAGTTCACTGACCATGGCAACTTTATAGTACAAGAGGGAGTCTGATGCATAGTCTGATGCACACCAGCGATACATATTCTTGTTTAATTATAATATTTCATATAAGGTACACTTTTAAAAGTTTTAGTTCGTTTGTATATATATCCAACGCAATCATAGGTTTGAACGTTGTTTTCAATTTAGACTTGTTTATATTTTTTGTTTGGGCTTGTATTATATTTGCCTTGGGTTTATATGATCCATTCATCCTATTTTGACTCCTCAAAATTCAAGAGTCTATTCTAAATTGAGGTAAATTGTATGGCTTTCCAAATACCGTTTCGATTCCTAACATCACTGAAGAGACATTAATTGTCGAAATCCGGATATGGTGTACAAATTTTGCACCTTTTGTTTGCGGTGTACCATCTTTTCCATAAGTTTATTGTTTTCTGTTTGGTATTAAATTAATAATTTTAAAAGATCCATTTTGTAACATCTTGTGATCCGTTTATTTGGCAATCGCCAATGGCAGTCAGCAGGATTTAAGAACATCTGTTGTTCGACCTGTTAGCCAAATGCGTTTTGTTAGAATACACTTTTCACTTTTTGGTCTTTTGGAAAATGTTGTTTGTGCAGTATTTAGACCCTCTATCAAGAAATTTGTTTTGCATGCACACGTATAAAAATAGCGGTTTTATCCAACGCAATCATAGGTTTGAACGTTGTTTTCAATTTAGACTTGTTTATATTTTTCGTTTGGGCTTGTATTATATTTGCCTTCGGGTTTATATGATCCGTTCATCCTATTTTGACTCCTCAAAATTCAAGAGTCTATCCTAAATTGAGGTAAATTGTATGGCTTTCCAAATACCGTTTGATTCCTAACATCACTGAAGAGACATTAATTGTCGAAATCTGGATATGGTGTACTAATTTTTGCACCTTTTGTTTGCGGTATACCATCTTTTCCATAAGTTTATTGTTTTCTGTTTGGTATTAAATTAATAATTTTAAAAGATCCATTTTGTAACATCTTGTGATCCGTTTATTTGGCAATCGCCAATGGCAGTCAGCAGGGTTTAAGAACATCTGTTGTTCGACCTGTTAGTCAAATGCGTTTTGTTAGAATACACTTTTCACTTTTTGGTCTTTTGGAAAATGTTGTTTGTGCAGTATTTAGACCCTCTATCAAGAAATTTGTTTTGCATGCACACGTATAAAATAGCGGTTTTATCCAACGCAATCATAGGTTTGAACGTTGTTTTCAATTTAGACTTGTATATATATATATATATATACTGTGTATGCGAAATGAAACCATATATGAAAAGGGGTAAGGGAATATCCTATGAGGCAATTTTTATTCCCCACCTACAATAGTAGAGGGCATTATGTTTTTGGTCTGTGTGTCCATTCGTTCATCCGTCCGTCCGTCCAACTGTTCGTTCGTCTGTCCCACTTCAGGTTAAAGTTTTTGGTCAAGGTAGTTTTTGATGAAGTTGAAGTCCAGTCAACTTGAAACTTAGTACACATGTCCACCTATGATATGATCTTTCTAATTTTAATGCCAAATTAGAGTTTTGAAACCACAAAACACCACTTTGAGAACTAAAGGTTGAGCAACAATCAAAAACCGGAGGTGTACTCTTAGGTGCTTGCAAGCTGTGTCATGTTGCTCATATGGCAAGTAAAAATCAGATATTAATCACATATGATAAAATCTTTAAATTAAGATAAAAAATGAAAACCAGTTGATAGATGCTTCTATGCACAGGATTATTTTGGTTTTAATATCATTTATCTAATTTGATTATTTTCTACATGAAATGTCTTTTAACCCTAATCTGGATGATATATATATAATTTTCCAACATCATGTATGGTTTTATGAATATCAATATCTATCATTAAAATGACATTTCTTTAACATATCTCCTGTTTTAATACAAGTGCCAAACAAAGAAAACATAGAATTTAATCAGGCAAGATAATAAGAAGATTTGGTATAATTTTGTACATACGTTTTACACTTCATTTGAGGAAGATGTTGATAAATGATCGGCAGTTGACATTTTAAATATCACTCAGAATAAAAAAAAAAGAATTTCATTGGAAATTGGATGTTTTTCTTATTCTTTTCGCATGCATGCAATCGTTGATCATTAAAAGAGTTTTTATACTATTTTTTGTGCAATTCGTATGACTTAAAAAAAAATTTAGTGTCACTTAAAATTGAATGTTTTCTTTTTCTTTTCGCATGCATGCAGTTTTTGATCATTAACATTTTTTTAGAAGATTTTTTTGTGCAATTTAATATGACGAGTAATTCTATTCAAAATTTGGTAATATGACTGTAGTTTTTGGTAATTTCATTAAATCACTGATTTTTAATTTTGAAAGTTAAATTTTTTTGCTGCCTTTATGATGTAGATCTGAAATCTTTTATTAATATTTTCTTTGGCATTAAATTAATCTATTTAATTGGAATTAAAAAATTGTTCCGATATCATATAACAATACAGACATATTAAAATTTGTTATTAGCAGAAATTACTCTCTTTATGAACAGCAACAAAACAATTTTAATAGCATCTAATGAGTTCTTGTGATTAATTACGGGTTTGGCTTTTCAGTCATTATGCATTTTGAATTAAACGTTTAATACTTGAATTGGTAAAATAAGATCATCCTTGTTCAGCTTTGTGATGTGTTAAATTGGGAGAGTTTATTAACATAGGTCTTTTAGTGTAAGTATAAAAATTGATTGTTCAGATTATGTTTGTCATTAATCAGTTCAGCAAGATCAAAGTACATAAGCATATAAAACTTTGAACGTATGAAGAAATTCTTATTTTTTGAAAGTATCATGAAATTGATTTTTTATAATGCACTATTTTAGTTTGACTGGTGCAGATTAGTTGAACAACAAAATTATATTAATAATTATTATCTGTATTTACAATATGTTAATAATAATATGTGTTAAGCATTTAATTGAAATGCTTTTATTATTGAAATGAGAATTATATTTGTCACTCAGGGCAGAAATATTCTATACAATTTGTGTTAATTGGGCATTAATTAAGTGATATCTAGCAGCAGTTTTTCTCACTTTTCCTTTTGAAGTAATAGGATATTGTTAGATCAATATTTAATTACATGTAGTTATTATTAAAGTAGTTTCATATTACACTTTGCATAAATTCAAACCTAAAAAAGATATTAAGTATTTAATTGTGTCCAACTACATGCAGTTATTAAACGGATAGTAGCTATGATTTTCATAACCCTTAAGAGTGGCATTGCTTTTTTTGTTTAAATACCTGTTGAGTGCCATGGGATAGGCCCTAGATTTAACAGGTAACAGATACATAAATATGCAATCTAACAGATTTTTATGAAATTTTGCTGGTAAGTTGATCTGTAAGTACTGCTAATAAATATTCAAAAAGTATACCAGTAAATTTTAGACATTCAGAGATAAAGCAATATGAATATTCTATTAAACGAATTGCAAATGTATAAATCAGGATGCACGTAAATACCGCAAACACTATTCAAAAATTTGACTTTAAATTGACTTTTCTCAAAAACGTGTACTACAATCTTCCTTTAGAAATTATATTTCATTGTCACTAAAATTTCTGTTTTATTGATATAAAATTTACAGGGAGCAAAGGAATTCATTTTTGTTGTACAAATCCTTCAGATGTATATATTTTATCCCAAAACATGATTTTTCCATAGCATATTTCAGTTGTGAGTTTTGGGTGTCCCTTTGGTATCTTCCACATCTTTTTTAAAGTCAAAGTTGTTAATCCATAATTTCACAAATGTGTGTACTTTGGATAGACTTAATAAATTTTGTCTAATGTTTAATCTTTATGTTCTTTTGTCAGATTATAATTGTTTTCATTGATTTATTGTTTATTTTTTAAAAATGCTGGACAACAAGATTAGAATTAGATTTGCCACTTCTATGTCATGATATTTTTTTGAAGATTTGGGGTAAATCCATTACAGTGGCAGTCATCATTATTTTTGTTTAGCCCTTACTGTTGTCACACTTTCTTTCCTTTTTTTTCATATTCAGTGTTTTGCAACAAGTACTTTTGTCTAGCCCTTACTGTTGTCACACTTTCTTCCCTTTTTCATATTCAGTGTTTTGCAACAAGTACTTTTGTCTAGCCCTTACTGGTTTCACACTTTCTTCCCTTTTTCATATTCAGTGTTTTGCAACAAGTACTCTACAATCTTATACTAATCTTTCAATGGATAAAACATTTAAAAAATTATTTTGAATGAATGTATGGTTGGATTTTAACAAACTATGAGTTGAAAAAGAAAAGAATTGTGTAAAGTGTATTTGTCTATTTGAATATGACTTTGTCTATTTGAATATGACTTTGTCTTCTTTTGTTTTTTATTTTGTTTTATTCTGATGTTATGTATAACTATTTTTTAGAATTCAATTTGGTTGAAATTTATACCAAATTTCCTGAAAAAAGTAATATTTGTGTATATATCATCAGAAGAGGAGAACACTTCTCATAAAAAATATAAACAAACAAATAAGCCTATGACAAGTCTGTTTCTTTTGATACCAAGTTGATTAAATTTCAGCCAGAGATGATCTTCCAATATTTTTTTTAAAATCCATAGTTTTATGGGAATTGTATGACGAAAAAACTGTACATACAAATATTTATTGCATAACACTGTAAATGTAATCGGAACATGACTTTGTCTGTAAGTAAGTTTGTTTTGTTTAGCGAATGAGAGATTTTATACCCCACTTTTAAAAAAGTGGGGTTATACTGTTTTACCTCTGTCTGTCTGTCCGTCCGTCCGATGAATATTTTTTTTCGTCGCATCTTTCTCAGGAACTACATCATAAGGATTTCTGAAATTTGGTTTCAGGGTTTATATAAGTCAGCTATACTGTGTGGTGCGTTTTCAGATTCATCACTCAACAACTTCCTGTTAACCGAACACTTACATTGGGCAGCGGTCCCATGAATGTTTTTCTTCACATCTTTCTCAGGAATTACATCATAAGGATTTCTGAAATTTGTACAAAAAGGTTATTAACTATAAATTTAACTATCACTGTACTTTCCATTTAGCATTTAGAAGCTTTTTACCATTTTACACCTAAAATCAGAAGTCCATTACTAGACGAAGTGTGCAAGCTGTACTATATAGTAAGGCGATCACGATGTCCCCATTATCAGTGGAAAGCCCCATAGGTGGTCCTCCCAAATCTTGTTTTATAACTATGGAATCATGGGTACAAATATTATCATCAAACAGATAGCTGTTAATTAGTCTCCTTGAGTGTTTGATTAATTATCAGTTTGTTGTAAATGAAGTGAGCCGACTTAGTGCGGTGGTTTCTTATTGCCAGTTATTTAACTTCATTTTAATTCAACATTTAGAAAATGATATAAAATTTTATAAACGAATACATTGGTACAATTTTTCATCGGGCAAAGGCAAATGAGAACTATAAAATCTGCCGTGTCGGACTAAAAATGTATCGTCTATTTTAAAAGATATAGTTGTTTTTGTCATAGTCATAATTGCCTGTTTTTTAAAATAAAACGTTGTGTTGACGAATTATGTCTCAGTTACTTACGACATCAAGGAAGCTATATACGGTGATGAATAAGCAAAAGACGGGGTTTTTTCTTCGCTTCTACCGAAATACATTTGTCAAAAATATCTGACCATTTGTTCCTTCAGATGACTTCGAAACAATTTCCAATTTCAAAAAGTCTCTTGTTTTTCAGCTATTTTAAATTAAGAGACACTCTTCTCCTGTCTGTCCGTCATTACGTTCGCCATCATAAGATGTATACGCGAGTCAGTGTTGCAAAGTGTAATAGTCCTATTTTTGTTTTATAGTAAGTCACAAGACTGAAGACATCTGTAAGTTTTGATGTATCATGTGTTGCTAGCTTTACGTTCAGTGGCAAATATATCATGCATATCCCAAGTGTTATATTTAACATCAGAAATCGTAACATTCATCCTGAATATGCGAGGTACATGATTTAAAGTCCCTAATCGGACCTGACGCGGCTGCTATTAATGTATACATCCCACACTTGTAAGAACATGACAATTCCTGGGATTACTTTATTTCTTCACAACCTAACTTAGCCCTTGAGACTGATTTAGTATTTGAACAAATTAAACTACAGCTATAGGTTTTTGAAGTAAGACTTCGTCATATTTCTGTATGAAATATACTGACATAAAGAATATATATTTATTACTCATTTGTTTACAAAGATCGTGATCGCAACTTGTCCTACAATTTTAATCTATAGAATTTATATGTCGAACGCACGTGTTGTGAATGGCATTTTTTACATATATTTTAACGGATAAATGTAACAATATCTGACTGAAATGATAACCTTTGTTTGTCCAGACCATCATCCGAGGTAGTATTACCGTCTAGATCTCAGTTACGCAGGATCAAAAATATTTGAAATTGATGAAAGGGTATACAATTAAATTTCCCATCTTTTTTTTCAGAATTGAGTGTACAATTTGTTAATTTTGCTAAAAATGGTTATATCTGCAGAATTCCCGTTTAACTTTTAAAAACTTATTCCTTGAAATTTATAATTTGTAACATATATTCTTAAAATAAATATAATAGAATGTTTATTCCTATTAAACTCATTCCTAATCCAGTATACTTGTACTGTATATGGATACACAATTCTCTGACCTAATTTTTCCTTGCCAACTTTTTAATGGCATTTTTTTTTCACAATTAACTCTAAAACCAAACGTTTATTGTATAAGAAGTGAGCTTTTTTATTCCGTCTGACAATTTTTCTACAGTTATAATTGTATTTTTAAATCGATAAATTATACAAACATATTTATCATTTAATATTAAAACCATCATAATGACTCATGACACTGATATAATATGCTAGGATCTTCTATTCATTAACACGTCGATGGTCAAACATTATTTTCAACAGTGTGCTAATTAAGTTATAGGGTGTTTTGCATAAACTATCTCTACCCAGAATGCATCGCAATAAATTTGGCCATTGATTTTTGTTACTATTAATAGCAATCTCGCTCAAATCCGTTTCAATCACAGTTGGAAGTATGGGGACAACGTGATCGCTTTACTATATAGCGGGTTGCACACTTCGTCTAGTAATGGACTTCTGCTAAAATTAATTTTAAATAATAATTTATATAATCAAATACTTATGAAAATTCAAAGCATATGTTCATATCTATATTTATATTGGGGTCATTTCACTTGATGTGTCGGTAGAGTTTGGGAAATAAACCTGATGCATAATTAATGAGATGAATAGGCACGCAAAACAATATTAATTATGAATTATTAACACTTCTGTAGTTCATGTAAACATTCCAGCGATCTTATTGTGAATTTTAGGTACATATCTTTGATCTTGGCAACTTTAAAACTTGGTTATAATTTTGTCAAAATTGTAGCTACTATCCCTTTAATTGTTAAATAAGTAGGCATAACACTAGTAATTTTGGGGCCCTTTATAGCTTACTGTTCGGTGTGAGCCAAGGCTCCATGTTGAAGACCGTACTTTGACCTATAATGGTTTACTTTTATAAATTTTGACTTGGATGGAGAATTGTCTCATTGGCACTCATACCACATCTTCTTATATCTATATAAGTTTGCCCATTTACTCTTATTTCCTTGTGAGAATTGTGGTAATGCAGTCTAGGGGTAAGTCATTAAAGCACACTCAGAGGTTAGATTGACCAATCATTGAAACAGTCGAAGAAATTGAGTGACCTATTTAAAGTATTTACCAAATTAGGTTTTTGACCCAGATTTCATGGTTCACAGAACAAGGAATTGTGATAGTGCTAAGGGGTCATGGTGTCCTAAGGTCACATATTCTTATTAAACCAATGACAAAAAAATATCCACTCATATAGATTTTATAGGACAATTCTAATACTTGTAATAACATATTTTTCTTTGTT
Source organism: Mytilus coruscus (assembly GCA_017311375.1). Classification (NCBI taxonomy): domain Eukaryota; kingdom Metazoa; phylum Mollusca; class Bivalvia; order Mytilida; family Mytilidae; genus Mytilus; species Mytilus coruscus. The sequence goes on along the minus strand of CM029602.1, from coordinate 4,412,626 downwards.
GATTTGAATTAGAGGCAGTTAGATTAATTCTATAAGAATCTCATAAAATATCTTCATCTTCAGATTTTGAAGTATCATTTTCACAATAGTTTGAAGTTACCCATTTAAACATAATTATTGTATGGAGATTAAGGGTAGTTAAAGGGTTATTTTGACATTTTAAATGGAATTTCTTTCACTTTATTTTCTTGTATGATTTGTTGTTGGGGGTCTTTTGTAAACAAATGACTTTAATCAAATATGACATTAAACATAATTTAGCAGTATATTATTAAAGACAACTAATCACATGATTTAGTAAATAAAAATGAGACATAAATCATAATCAAATTGGATAGTTCTCTGCAGTTAAAAAAAGCAGAATTCCAGATCTGTTACATTGCTGAATAAATTTTCTTACTTGCTATTTTCCTATTAGATGTTATAAGATATATGAAGAGATCATATAAGTTAATGACAGTATTGCATAAAAGTATTACATTCCACAGTAAACTATTTCCATCCATATAACCAACAATCAACTGCTCCAGGAAAGTAAACTAAACTATGCAAAAATGTGAGGGGGAGGTTACTTAGAGCTTGATAAACTGTATAAATGCTTAGTATGTTGTTAGTAATGTAGTTGACCTGTGAACGTTTTTTGGTTTTTATTTGTCTGGTTGCTGTCTTTACCTGCATATTTTTTGGTGAATAATATAGGTGATCAATATTCAGTGGTCAACTTTGGGAATGATGGCACTTTATTTTTCTTGACTTAATTATTGGTACGATTTTGACAAAATGGTATGTAATAACAATATGATAAATGGATTCCAAGTAAAATTAACAGTATGAATCTGCATCCATCCAATATCAGGTTAGTGTTTTAAATCAAGTAAGTTAACCATGAATTTATATTCACATCAACATGAAACCTGGTACATATGTTCATTATGATGTGTACTTTTAAAATTATATGCCAAATTGGAGTTTTCATCCTGATTTCATCATTCATTGAACATAGAAATGTGATAGTGTGAAATCAGTACAATCTAAGGTTAAAGTTTTTGTTAAGGTAGTTAAGTATAAACATATTTTATTAATGAATTTGTCATGTACAAATACTAGTGCTAATGTATTAGCAAATAAAAAGTATACAAGTAATTGAAAAAAAAGGATTAGCAATGCTCTTATATTTATCCGTTCCCACAAAGTTATGGTCACATCAACTTGAAACTCAGTTCAAATGTTTGCAGAACATGGAAATGTGATCATGTGAAATCAGTACATTCTTAGGTTAAAGTTTTGGTTTAAAGTACATTTGTAGTTCTACATCTTTTGGTCTCTGGTGGAGAGTTATCTCATTGGCAATCACACCACATCTTACTTTTATACGCCCGTCTACGATGGGACGTATTATGGTATACTGTTGTGCGGCCATCTGTCCGTTGTCAACACTTTGGACAATAACTGAAAAACGCTTTCACCAATTTTCATGAAACTTTGGTGAATTGTTAAGATCTATTGACGTTAGCTCCCATTCAATTTTATGAATTTTAGATTTTACGTTTCCGAGTTGTGGGATTTTATTCGTACAAAAAATGAGGATTTTCCAGTTTTCTGATTTTAACTTGAAAATGCTTTGAGCAATATCGTGTTACTTTGGTGAATTGTTTATATATATTGACATAATTTCCCTTTCAATTTTTGAAAATTTCTGATTTTACGTTTTGGAGAATTGGGTTTTTTATGCCCCACCTTAGCTGAGGGGGCATTAAGTTTTACCCTTGTCCGTCTGCACGTACGTTGTACGTACGTCCCAAAATTGGTTTCCATTCTCTAACTTGAGTTTGCCTCAACCAAATGTTATGAAACTTATACACAATGCTAATTACCACAAAACACAGATCAAGTTTGAATTTTGGTAGGGTCACTCTAACCGTTCTAGAGTTGTGCCCCTTTATAAATGGAAAAATTACAAAATTGTTAGTTTCCGTTCTCTAACTTAAGTTTGCTTCAACCAAATGTTATGAAACTTATACACAATGCTTAATACCACAAAACACAGATCAAGTTTGAATTTTGGTGGCGTCACTTTAACCGTTCTAGAGTTATGCCCTTTATAAATGGAAAAATTGCAAAATTTTTAATTTCCGTTCTCTAACTTGAGTTTGCCTCAACCAAATATTATGAAACTTGTACACAATGCTAATTACCACAAAACACAGATCAAGTTTGAATTTTGGTGGCGTCATTTTAACCGTTCTAGAGTTATGCCCTTTATAAATGGAAAAATTACAAAATTGTTAGTTTCGTTCTCTAACTTAAGTTTGCTTCAACCAAATGTTATGAAACTTATACACAATGCTTAATACCACAAAACACAGATCAAGTTTGAATTTTGGTGGCGTCACTTTAACCGTTCTAGAGTTATGCCCCTTTATAAATGGAAAAATTGCAAAATTTTTAATTTCCGTTCTCTAACTTGAGTTTGCCTCAACCAAATGTTATGAAACTTATACACAATGCTTATTACCACAAAACACAGATCAAGTTTGAATTTTGGTAGGGTCACTCTAACCGTTCTAGAGTTATGCCCCTTTAAAAATGGAAAAATTACAAAATTGTTAGTTTTCGTTCTCTAACTTAAGTTTTCATCAACCAAATGTTATGAAACTTATACACAATGCTTAATACCACAAAACACAGATCAAGTTTGAATTTTGGTGGCGTCACTTTAACCGTTCTAGAGTTATGCCCCTTTATAAATGGAAAAATTGCAAAATTTTTAATTTCCGTTCTCTAACTTGAGTTTGCCTCAACCAAATGTTATGAAACTTATACACAATGCTAATTACCACAAAACACAGATCAAGTTTGAATTTTGGTGGCGTCATTTTAACCGTTCTAGAGTTATGCCCCTTTATAAATGGAAAAATTGCAAAATTTTTACTTTCTGTCTCTAACTTAAGTTTGCCTCAACCAAATGTTATGAAACTTATACACAATGCTTAATACCACAAAACACAGATCAAGTTTGAATTTTGGTGGCGTCACTTTAACCGTTCTAGAGTTATGCCTCTTTATAAATGGAAAAATTGCAAAATTTTTAATTTCAGTTCTCTAACTTGAGTTTGCCTCAACCAAATGTTATGAAACTTATACACAATACTAATATTACCACAAATTACAGATCATGATTGAATTTTGGTAGCGTCACTCTAACCGTTCTAGAGTTATGCCCCTTCATAAATGGAAAATTACAAAATTTTGGAAAGTTTGCTATAGCTTGCTATAGCAAAACTTTCTTAAGGCATCGACCTCAAACCGGAAGTGACAGACTATCTTACGTTAGGATGTGTGTTCTACTCCTAGGTAATGTAGTACTGGTGTTTGACAACTAATTCTGGGAAGATGCTTTTGAAATTTTTAGTTACTTCTATTTTGATAAGCTTACAGTTTGAATTAAAATGTACTGAATGTTCATCGATAATTCAAATAATTCAACTTCATTTTGAAAATGGCCATCACAAACACTACTTCTTGGATCTGCGCTGCTTGAAAGTAAAATCAATACACATCTACGAGACAGCAGTTTCTACGTTATGCTTTTATCGGTATTCCCCAGACATGTGTGAGATCCGTATCAACGAGAGTACTATAGTCCCGGTTTCAGGGTTTCCTCCTCCTCCGGTTGAAGAAAAATAAATACCGTGATTAAAATATTTCATGAATGAACATTTTTCGACGCTTACTACGATTTTACAATGTTTATTAAAGGCGTAAAAGCCGAGTGTATCGAAAGTATCCCGGTATTTCGTCTCGCCCACAACAAACTCGGACTATAATAAACTCGGCCTATTACATAATCGGCATCAGAAAATCGGACTAAACCAAAATTAGTAATTATACTACTTGCTGTTAAGTCTCCCAAACAAAGTTTGGAGACTTATTGTTTTGCTCAGTTCTTATTATTTTCTTCTTGAGGTCTATTTAGGGGTATTTTGAGGGCCAACAGAAGGAGGATTTACTATAGAACCCTATGGGATTTATTTTAAAAATTTTTCAAATGACTTTAACTTGAAAACAGTAAGTGATAGACACACTCAGTTTTCAGTACTGATCACAGGATCATAATACAAATCAAATGAAATATAGCGGAGTCCTTTGGATCAGCCCCACCCCTCCTGTTTGAGAACTTGTAAACGGTTGAGATCCCACCCCTAAACCATATATATTCTTGTATGGGACAATAAAACAAGTCAAATGAAATATAGGGAAGTCCTCAGTGTCACCCCACCCTTCCTGTTTTGAGAACTTGTAAACGGTCAAGATCCCACCCTGAAACCATATATATTCTTGTAAGGGACAATAAAACAAATCAAATGAAATAAAAGGCGAGTCCCTGGGTTCACGCCCACCCCTTCCTGTTTAAGAACTTGTAAACGGTCGAGATCCCCACCCATAAACCATGTATATTCTTGTATGGGACAATAAAACAAATCAAATGAAATATAGAGGAAGTCCACAGGGTCACCCACCCCTTTTTTGAAAACTTGTAAACGGTCAAGATCCCACCCCAAAACATATATATTCTTGTATGGGACAATAAAACAAGTCAAATGAAATATAGGGGAGTCCCGGGTATCACTCCCACCCGTCCTGTTTTGAAAACTTGTAAACGGTCAAGATCCTCACCCGAAACCATATATATTCTTATGCGGGACAATAAAACAAATCAAATGAAATAAAAGGCGAGTCCCTGGGGTCACTCCCACCCCTTCCTGTTTAAGAACTTGTAAACGGTCGAGATCCCCACCCATAAACCATATATATTCTTGTATGGGACAATAAAACAAATCAAATGAAATATAGAGGAAGTCCACAGGGGTCACCCCATCCCTTTCTTTTTGAAAACTTGTAAACGGTCGAGATCCCCTCCCCTAAACCATATATATTCTTGTATGAGAAAAAAAAAAAAAAAAATCAAATGAAATAAAAGGCGAATCCCCTGGGGTCACTCCCACCCCTTCCTGGGAATGACTAATTATGGAGTTTTCTTTGGGAGACTTCAGTAACAACATCATGTTACAACTATTTCTTGTATTAAGTAATTTTTTTTTAAAGTCGGAAAGAAAGTTAAACACCAATCTACACATTTACAACCTATTTGAAATATTACACATCTACCGTTGCAAACTTTCCACAGGTGCTATCCAGCACTTTGATTAGTTTCGTTCTCTAACTTAAGTTTGCCTCAACCAAATTTTATGAAACATATACACAATGCTTTGTACCACAAAACAAAGATCAAGTTGAATTTTTGTAGCTTCACTTTAATCATTATCGAGTTATGCCTGTCCGTTCTGTAACTTTAGTTTGCCCCAACCAAACATTCTGAAACCTATACACAATACTTATTACCTTAAAACTCAGATCAAGTACAAATTTGGGTAGCGTCACTTTCATCATTCTTGAGTTATGTCCCTTTATAATGTTGTATGAAGGCGGGAGCATCATCTGTGTCCATGGGGACACATTCTCCATTTATTTTTCAAAAAAAGGGGGGATTTTCAGTTTTCGGACAATAACTGAAAAACACTTTCAGTTTTCATGGAACTATGATGACTTTTTTATATAAAAAAAAATTGAAAATCACAGTATTTCAAGTTGATCATATACATTCATTTAAAGCATAAAGACAAGCTAAATGGGGGACTGGTATATCATGCGATCATGGCGCAGCGCTTTATTATATTTATCATCAGATCATTTTCTCATCAACTTGAAACTTATTACAAATGTTCTTATTTGACAATTCATGAACATGGAAACATGATATTGGGAGCAGGGCATGGTGTCCTTTGAACACGTTTTCTTGTTAAATTATGAAAATCAGTGACCATCAGGCTGAAAATCTTATCCACTTCCCCTTCTATAGACTATTTAAAAAAAAACTATAACACGGTAGCTCATGTAAGGGGAAGATACATTTTCTAATTTATTTTATCATTCTATCATTCTTTTAAAACATGATTTGAAATAGCCTGTACATGAATGTATACTTAATGGAGAAACTTTTATTTGAAAAGTCATTTGAGTACATTGAAACTTAGTACCCCTTGTAAGTTAAACAAAACAAATCATTCAGCTACTTACAAGTTACAATACTGTCAGTTTATAAACTGTCGTTTCTAAGTTTTGGTGAAGAGTAAACTGTAAAAAGTCTATAATTATTTTTCTTATTTGTTGTACTTGCAATACAAAACCTGAAATTCATCAGCAATGACCAAGGTTTATAGTCATTCAGTTCTTCAAGATTTATGACTGTTTGTAGTTACTTAGCTCTTTTGTTTAGATAATCTCCCGTGATTTTAAACTTATTCAGCATTTGGCAGAAAATCATTTTCTGCTGTGCTTGGTTGCTAGGTTTGTTTGAATAATAAGAAATCTGTTTCTCAAGGAACAGTTAAGAATGTATGATATTATACATCACCAAAAGTTTCAGAAGTTTGATTTTCAGCTACTGTGAATTTTTTATTATACCCTACTGAAAAAAGGGATATACTGGGTAAGTCCTGTCCATCTGTCCGTCTGTCTGTCTGTATGTTTTGCAAAAAAGTTGACAAAAATCATGTGGTACTGATAAAAGAGTAGTCAAAGATACTTAAGTGAGTTCAGAGCAAATTTCAACTAATAGATAAATCAATATTTTCCAAGACTGAAATATCAATCAATACATCCTACAGATTAAGTGTTTAGAAATTATAAACAACCTGAGAAAGCATCATTTTTGCAATGATGCCAAAGTATAAGTTTCTATAGGATGTAGGAACATAAGTGTTCATCTCTCTATAGCAATGCATATTGAGTTCAGTTTTAATTTATTAAAAACAAAATCAATGCCTGTACATTGTACTGATGAAGAAGACTAATATTCTGTATGTGCCTGTCCCAAGTCAGGAGCCTGTAGTTCAGTGGTTTTCGTTTGTTGCTGTATATCATATTTGTTTTTCGTTCATTGTTTTGTACATAAATCAGGTAGTTAGTTTTCTCGTTTGAATTGTTTTACATTTGTCATTTCAGGGCCTTTTATAGCTGACTATACAGTATGGGTTTTGCTCATTGTTGAAGGCAAACTGTGACCTATATTGGTTAACTTCTATGTCATTTGGTCTCTGGTGGAGAGTTGTCTCATTGGCAATCATACCACATTTTCTTATTTTTATATTAACTGTAGAACAATCTGTTGTGGTCTTGAAATTGACAATTAGCCAATTGCATTAACTAAAATGGTTTTAGTCCAAATATTGGTGGAATTGTATTTTGATCATCCTCTTTTGAATAAATGGTTGGAATGTATTTGAGGTAGTCCCTTTATATTTGAATTTGAACTATTGACCTTATCTGCAACTAACTTTATAGCCAAAGTAACATACAATAATAAAATCTTCCAGAAAATGATTGGTCAATTTGAACAAAATTTGTCAGAATTTCTCTTGTCGCAGTTGTGAAATATTTTAACTGAGTAAATGTTTTACATAGAATCCAGGTGAGCAATTATTAGGGTCATTGGGGACACCAGTGTTTATATTTGAAGTTCTATAGGAAGAACCACAAGTAACATTAGTTTATTGATTACAAAAGGACTATTTATTGTAATTGAATTAAACATAATGTGTGTTTCTTGGATTCTATGAAGTAGAAGTCATTGTAATATTTAACTGGTATAAAATGAAATAAACGTCTTCTTTGTGAGACCGTGGTATCTTAGTTTCTGTAAAGAGTTTTAAGTCGCAAGTCTACAGCAGTTTATAATTGATTTGTTTGTTTTCAGAGATATTTAAATATATTCACGTCTGTTTGATGAAGGATTTACTCTTTGAAATGTTGACTTTGTTTAACTTTATTATTTGACTTATCTCTGCAGATTATTTACATATATGAAAATTATGTAAGAATTTGTGACAATCATTAGAATATTTTCAATTGACAAGTAATAAACTTCTAGAGGTAGCACTAGTTCACTTTTAGTACGTTTGTTGTACATGATCTAAGATGTCCTTAATAAATAGAAATACAATGAAAATACTAGAAATGTCTTTTTTTCAATTCCTACTTGGGTGCATTATGTTTTAACAACCCCAGAATTTAATTTTTATGATAAAAAAAAACACAAAAGGATAAAAATGGGCAATTGGCTAAAAGCTAGACTTGTTATATGAGATGAACATGAATAATTTGAGATTTTAGTATGTTTTACTGTTATGTGGAGCAAGATTCAAGATTTTTATAGCATAATATGATATTGCTAATTAAAAAAAGAAGTATTATATTTTTTCATGGAAATTTTTTTCAAACATCTTCAAGGTCAAAATAAAAAAAAAAAAACAGTTAAAAGTTCCAAGATGAGGTGAAGTAACATCAAGTGAATTCACTTTCAGAACCCAGCCAACAGCTTAAATAAACATTACTGGATAAGAAAGAACAAACAAGTGTAAGGTAGATGTGAAGAAAAACCCAATGCCTTCAAAACCAAGACATCTATAGGTCAGCATATGGTCTATACTTCTTAGTCCTGTAGTTACAAAAAATATTTCAATTTAATTGTGCTATGCAGTATGTGTTCAAGAAAGATTTTATAACTAAATTTTATTCTTGCATTAAAATTTATATGACTTATTGCAAGTTCTGTCTAAAGGTATTAAGTGTTTATTTATATGAACTACAGACATGACTCCTACAAACATTTTTAAATATATTTAAACATTTCTAAAAGTTTAATTGATAACATCAAGGGAAATGAAAGTGATTTAATTGTGAAAACTAACGATTGACTAATTTGATATGATTGAAACAGAATTCAGCAGTTATTGTTTGAAGTGTCTGACTGTTCAGTGATCTGAATGATTAGCTTGATTGTTTTGTATGTCATTTCCTAACAAGAGTTTCTTTTACTGTTGAAAAATTAAAAGTGGTCATGTTTGATTGTGTTTATAATTTTGAAGCTATATTGTTAGCGGAATGGAGATAAATGTTCTTGATGTAAATTAAATTAAATTGAATGTTAGCTTATCATCAAAGTGCATTGAAAATAAATATAGAGACAAAAAAGGTCTAATCTAGTTGAAGGTCACTTTCTAGAATAAGAAAACTTTGGAAAAATGGTTTCAGGATGGTAACATGAGTTTTCCTAGCGGGGGATGTTTTTGATTTTATTAGACATTTAAGCTCTCACTTTTAGGACATTTGTGCTTTAGCATTTAGGGCATTTGTGCTTTTTATACGACTGCAAAAAATTTTGCGGTTGTATATTGGTGTCACGTCGTCATTGTCCGTGTCGTCCCAAGACATTTGGTTTCTGGACAATAATTTTAGTATTAGTAAATAGAAATCTATGAAATTTAAACGCAAGGTTTATAACCACAAAAGGAAGGTTGGGATTGATTTTGGGGGTTATGGTCCCAACAGTTTAGGAATTAGGGGCCAAAAAGGGGCCCAAATAAGCATTTTTCTAGTTTCATGACAATAACTTGTGGAACAATGTAATATTAGATCTCTCTGAAATTATACCACAAGTTTCCATACCACAAAGGGATGGTTAGGATTGGCTTTGGGGGGTTATGGCTCAAACCATTTAGGAGTTAGGGTAAAAAAAGTGAGAAAAATCAAGGGTGTCCTGGTAAATGGACAATTACTTAAGTACAATGTTGTGTTTGAATTACCTCCTTACACTGCTTTTAAATTATGTATAAAGAAATGTTGTATTGTTTTGGTGATTAGCTGTCAATTATTTTTAGAAGTTATTGTTTTAATAATTTTAAAATGCTGATCAAGTTATATTAATTTTAGTCATGTTATTTTCTATTTTAAGACTTTTATGATGTATTTAAATGGGTTATTATGGTTGCAAACTCTATTGGATATTTGAATTGAGATTATGACCATATCTTGAGGAAAGAATTTTTTTAGAAAAAAGGGGGAAGAGGTTAAAAAATGGGGTAGGGACAATTTTATCGACCGCAAAAAATTTTGCGATCGTATATTGGTATAACGTTGCGTCATCGTCGTCGTCCGAAGACACATTGGTTTCGCACTCTAACTTTAGTTTAAGTGAATGGATCTCTATGAAATTTTACCATAAGGTTCAATACCACGAAAGGAAGGTTGGGATTGATTTTGGGGTTATGGTACCAACAGTTAAGGAATTGGGGCCAAAAAAGCATTTTGTAACTTCCAGACAATAACTTGTGTGTAAGTGTATGGATCTCTCTGACATTGTACCACAAGGTTCCATATCACAAAGGGAAGGCTGGAATTGATTTTGGGGTAAATGCCTCAAAATTTTAGGAATTAGGGGCCAAAAGGGCAAAAACAAGCATTTTTCTAGTTTCATGACACCAACATTTGTGTTAGTGTTTGGATATTTCTGAAATTAAACTACAAGGTTCCATATCACAAAGGAAAGCTGGAATTGAGTTTGGGGTAATTGCCAAACGTTTAGGAATTGGGGCCAAAAGGGGCCAAAATAAGCATTTTCTAGTTTCCAGACAATAACTTGTGTTCAAGTGTATGGATCTCTGAAATTGTACTACAAGGTATCATACCACAAAGGGAAGGCTGGGATTGATGATGGGGTAATTGCCTCAATATTTTAGGAATTAGGGGCCAAAAGGGACAAAAACAAGCATTTTCTAGTTTCAGGACAATAACTTGTGTGTAAGTGTATGGATCTTTCTGAAATTGTACTACAAGGTTCCATATCACAAAGGAAAGCTGGGTTTGAGTTTGGGGTAATTGCCCTAAACGTTTAGGAATTTGGGGCCAAAAACACATTTTCTAGTTTCCAGACAATAACTTGTGTTCAAGTGTATGGATCTCTGAAATTGTACTGAAAGGTATCATACCACAAAGGAAGGCTGGGATTGAGTTTGGGGTGATGAATCATAAGGGGTTCAAAAATTTGGAGGGTGGGGGATTTTTTTTTTCCCTTTTTTTTCTTTAAAATTTTCCATTTTGAGTTGGTTATTTCTGATTTATATTTAAAAGCAAATAATAATGATATGGTAGGAGATACACACCAAACAGGATGTGTAAATTATTATATAATAAGTATTGTGCAATAGCAAGAAATTTTCAATTGCACAGTATTGCACAACAGCAAGAAATCTTCAATTGCACAGTATTGCGCAATAGCAAGAAATCTTCAATTGCACAGTATTGCGCTATAGCAAGAAATATCCAATAGCACAATATTGCGCTAATAGCAAGAAATTGTCAATTGTACAGTATTGCGCAATAGCAAGAAATATTCAATTGCACAGTATTGTGCAAAAGAAGATACTTCCTATAAATTGCTTATTTCTTGACCAATTTCAATGGGGTTTTATTCTTAAATTCTTGGGGTTCGTTAATATGCTGAATCTAACTGTATTATGTTTTTGGTTTTGGGCCCGTTTTGAATTGGTCCACAATGAGGTCCAAAGGGTCCAAAATTAAACTTTGTTTGATTTCATCAAAATTGAATTATTGGGGTTCTTTGATATGCTGAATCTAACTATGTATTTAGATTCTTAATTTTGGTTCCGTTTTCAAATTGGTCTACATTAAGGTCCAAAGGGTCCAAAATTAAACTTAGTTTGATTTTAACAAAAATTGAATTCGTAGGGTTCTTTGATATGCTGAATTTAAACATGTATTTAGATTTTGATTATGGGCCCAGTTTTCAAGTTGGTCCAAATCGGGGTCCAAAATTAAACTTTGTTTGATTTCAACAAAATTGAATATATGGGGTTCTTTGATATGCTGAATCTAACCATGTACTTAGATAATGATTTTTAGGCCCCATTATCAACTTTGTCCACATTGAGGTCAAAAGGGTCCAAAATTAAACTTTGTTTGATTTCATCAAAATTGAATTCTTGGGGTTCTTTGATATGCTGAATCTAACCATGTATTTAGATTTTGGATATTGGACCATAATAGGTGAATGTCAATTTAAAATTTTTAAATTCATTCTGTGTCAGAAACCTATGCTGTGTCAAATATTTAATCACAATCCAAATTCAGAGCTGTATCAAGCTTGAATGTTGTGTCAATACTTGCCCCAACTGTTCAGGGTTCGACCTCTGCGGTCGTATCAAGCTCGCCTGTTTTTAGGAAAGGAGCATTTTATTTAATTGAAAAGCCTCAAGCTTTTGAAATAAATTTCTTCAAATATTTTTTTGTGGGGTATCAAAAATTTAATACTAGCCTCCATTAGATATACTTTTTATACTAACGCAAAACTCCCTAAGCTCAGTTGGAAGAGTGATGCTTACCATACTTTAGGTACTTCAGAGCTCTTTTCACTTAGAAATCTTAAACACAAATTTATCGCAAGTTGTACTGATTCAGAAATGTTCTTTACTTAATTAAGATTATTTTTTTTTGTAAGATTTTTTTGTGAAATTAGTCAAAAGGGTTCAATCCCAGCTAGTTCAATCTTAGCGTTAACACAATAAAAAATATTACTCATTATGGAGAAATGTTAGTACTATTGAGAAGTAAAATTTGGTTTACATAACCAACAGATTAAGTTTTATCATCCACCTGGAAACATATTAAAAGATCAGGATTACAGGAAAAGGGAGTTTTTGTTAATTTATCAGTTTTAAAGTTTTGATGAAATGTTGTTTAATGAACAACAAGTATTGTGAGGTATCTAGGATTTAAAATTTGCTTAACACGTTTCTTAATAAGTATTACTCATACTAATATGGTCTTTATTAAGGCAGGATGGATAATGGCTCATCGTCATGACCGTAGTGGGTGGTCATATTATAAATGTGCCTCAACCAAATGTTATGAAACTAATACACAGTGCTTATTGCCACAAAACACAGATCAAGTTCGAATGTGGGTGGTGTCACTTTTTACCGTTCTAGAGTTATGCCCCTTTATAATTACTGAATTTTTGTTTCCGTTCCCAAACTTTAGTTTGCCTGAAACAAATGTAATGAAACTTATACACAATGCTTTTTACCATAAAACACAGATTGAGTTCGTATTTGGGTGGCATCACTTTTACTGTTCTCTAGTTATGTCCTTTTATAACGTTATATGCAAGCAAGGGCATCATCTGTGTCCATTCTCCATTTATTAGCTCACCTGGCCTGAAGGGCCAAGTGAGCTTTTCTCATCACTTGGCGTCCGTCATCGTTAACTTTTACAAAAATCTTCTCCTCTGAAACTACTGAACCAAATTTATCCAAACTTGACCACAATCATCATTGGGGTATCTAGTTAAAAAATTTTGTCCGATGACTCCACCTGCCAACCAAGATGGCCGACATGGCTAAAAATAGAACATAGGGGTAAAATGCAAGTTTTGTCTATTATTTTGAAAACCGTTATAAATATAGAAAATCTGACAGGACACAAATGTTCAAAATGTTCAGCTCTACCACTTGCTTATATATGTCAAAGCTGTCAGAGGACTTCTTATAGGAGTTATTGCCCTTAAATGACAAATTTAAACATTTTTTTTCATTTTTGCCTATTATCTTGAAAACTATAATAGATAGGTAGAAACTTTAAAATACAAAAATTTTCAGCAAAACAAGTTCTACAAATAAGTCTTCATGGTCGAAATCATCAGTCGACTCCTTATTAGAGTTGTTGCTCTTTGATGACAATTTTTACCAATTTTTTGCGTTTTTGCCTTATATCAAAAAAATTATAATAGATAGATTGAAACTTAAAGAAGCAAAAATGATCAGCAAGACAAGATCTACAATTTAGACAATATGGAGGAAATCATAGGACGACTCCTTATTTGAATTATTGCCCTTTTATGACGATTGTTACCATTTTTTTGCGTTTTGCCTTATATGATAAATATTATAATAGATAAATAGACACTTTAAATCACAAAAATGATCAGCAAGGCAAGATCTACTTATAACAAGTCAAATTTTGCCAATATAGTTATTAGACTGTCACTCTTTATAGGAGTGATTGCCCTTAAATGGTTTTTTTTTTACCCTCTTTTGTGTTTTGAACAAAAACTAAAGAAGATAGAGAGAAACTAAACAGACTAAATGATCAGCAATCCAAGATCAACAAAACAGAGATTTTTGTTATGAATTCTATTCTCGTCTACAATGTTGGAGAGTATCCTTTATTGAATATGCACATAGACCAAGGTGATCGACACAGGCTCTTTAGAGCCTCTAGTTTATTTAGGTGGCACTGTGTCTTTGAGATGAAGAACAGCAATAACTGTTTCTTTTTGTGTTTTTGGCTTTGTATGTACAGATTTTATGTCATGAATGGATGCCCTGTATCCTTTCTTTTCTATTACATTTTTTAAGAAAAAGCATACAAAAAACGATAGCTACATTGTAATCAAATAAATTGAATAAGAGAGCAAGTAATATAAAAATAAAAAATTCAGGGAAAAAATACCCCACATATTTGCAGCGAATTTAAAATTGAAGCTGAAAATTGATTTATAAGAATATGAGAAGTAGAATCTTAAGGTACAGAATGAAATAACACAATAAATTTGGTGTGCCCTGATTAAGTGTTATTTGGGAATTACCTTCATGAGGAGAGCTCAAACTGAAAAATTTGAAACTACTAATAAACTGTACTTGAATAGGTGAAGTGCTATATATAACAAAAGGTGTCTAAAAAGAATTATCAAGGAGATGAATAGTGAGATAAGACTGGAATTAATTAGAAAGTTGATATAAAAGGCTTATTAGTGATTTTATTAACTGATTAATATGTAACTTGATAAATTAAAATGAAACCTGAGAAATAAAAAAGTGGAATGTGAGTATATGAGAGGTATGATACAGTCTCGCTCATCAGTACCAGTATATTGTCTTAGATTGTTCTTTTTTTTTAATTTGTTTTCTTGAAAAGTATATAAATAAGTTCAGTAGTTAAAAAGCACTAAGGATCAGTGATCAGCTTAAAATTAGGTTGATATATGGATATTGATGTTCCACATTTTACTCTTATCACCCTCCCACACTGTAATATGACCCTGAAATGAAGGAATAGGAAAAAATATGGTATATTGTAGGTAATGCACGGAATAGAATTGGTCAGAATAACATAAGCCTCTGAAGAATTTATCCAGGTTTTCTTTAAGCAAGTTTTTTAATTATACCCCCAGATGGATTGTACAAATTTGTTCAATGCATTTAACTGGAAAATTTGCATGAAATAGACATTTCCTGATTTAATGGTTGGATGTGATTATCATGATGATCTTATAATCTTAATGGCAGGAAAATGGTAATGATGAAGTGAACCCAGTAAAAGACAATCTCACATTAACATTTAAGTGGGTAATACAGTTCAAATATCCATCAAAATCGTTAATCAATATTGAATAAACATTAATGGATTACGAACATTAGAACATTACGTGGATTTATGGACAGATTTACTGATAACACTTCAAGTTTTGTTTGGTATTTGTCCTTTTCTATTCATAAAAAAGCTGTTGCTGGTTGAATTATAGATTTGATATGGTAATTTCTTTGCTATTTATCTTTGTTTACAAATCGGTGGTTTTTATCTTTCTTTCATACTCTGTAAGATTGACAATGCTGAAAATTTGATGTTTTGTCGCTAATCATATCTTATATTTTATCGTGATTTATAGCTTCATCATGAATAGGAAAAAAAATCTTGATTAAATTATTAATATATCATTGATGTACATCTATGTCATAAGGCAAGAACAAATTTAAATGTAGAAATACATTGAATGTTGAAATGATTGTTAAACAGTATTTTGAGATGGTAGTGAAATATGGTAAACTTTTTACAGCATTCGAGGGATTTTATTTTTTTATTACTTAAACCATATATGTGTAACCAAATTTCTTGCAAAGGCCATTTCTGTTTTAATTGTATAGACCTCTTTTTATTACTTAAACGTCCGTTATTGTTTTTATGCCCCACCCAATATAGTATAGGATCATTATGGGTTCTGGTCTGGGTGTATTTACACAAGTCTGTCCGTCCCATATCATGTTAAAGTGTTGTTTTAAGGTAGGTTAGGTTTTGGTTTATGGTCACTTCAACATGAAACTTAAACATATGTGCATTATTTTAATTTTGTATTTACATTGTGTCATAGATTTAACTTATTCGTTCAGTGTATGTTAACTTGTTTTTGTTTAAATGTCTTTTTGATCGAGTTAAGCCATTTCAATTGATATTTTATAGTGTGTCTTTTTATGTTGTAATGTTACACTACTGTCTCAGATTAGGTGAAGGTTGGCGCCTGTTAAAACGTTTAAACCTGCTGCATTTTTATGCACCTGTCCTAAGTCAGGAGCCTGTTGTTCAGTGGTTGTCGTTTGTTGGTGTGGTTCATAGGAGTTTCTCCTTTCTTGATTTTTAAATAGATTAGACCGTTGGTTTCCTGTTTGAATTGTTTTACACAAGTCATTTTGGGGCCCTTTATAGCTTGCTGTTCGGTGTGAGCTAAGGCTCTGTGTTGAAGGCCGTACTTTGACCTATAATTGTTAACTTTTTATGAATTGTGACTTGGATGGAGAGTTGTCTCATTGGCACTCATACCACATCTTCCTATTTTTATTATAAAGTGATTTGTTTTTAAATATATATGGCAAATTTGGGTTTTGTCACCCAGATTTCTTGGTTTACTGGACATGGAAATATGATAGAACATAGGAGGTAAAAGTAGTTTTTGTCACATCAACATGAAACTTAGAACACATTGAACTGTGTAATATATATGCCAAATTAGGGTTTTGAGATTTTGCAGTCCACTGAACATGGAAATGAGATAGGGTAAGCTGGTCATGGTGTCCTATGTTTATGTTGTCAGAGTTCACCTGAGTAAATCTAGAGTAATCCTTTCTTTTCTATTAAGTACAGCTTTTGTAAGAACCAGGCAGAGTGCGATTTATGAAGGTTTCAGATTTTATCTATAATTGGCCTAGTAGGAAAAGTAAATGAATAATGCTCAAAAAATAATATTCAGTGGGAAAATATGAGTGGTTGCCATGGTAACGGACACTCTATTTTTTGGTTGTTAAGCGTGGTAAAATCTTTCGAAAATCATCTTAATCACTACAATTCAGAGCCTGATTATGAATAGAATCATGCATTTTCATTAATGTTCATATGTAACATCGATACAACTTGGTTTAAGCTTCATTTTAGTGAAGATTGCATGTCAACCAAATTTGTAAATTTTTGAAAAATTTTGCCAAAAATGCATATTTTCAACTTTTCTGAAATAGGAATTTTTATGAAGTTTGGATACTACTTTACCAAATTAAATAGAAAATGCGTGGGACTTTCTTTAGTTTTATTACCATAGCAACCGATTTTTCCTTGGAAACGGAGTTTTATTTGCAGAATATTGCAGTTTAAGAGCTTAAATGTCCTTAATTGTTTCATTACCGATAAGAAAATACATTAAACCTAACGCAAACTTTAAATCACTATCGTCAAGTGTTGTTGACTTTGATTGTTACAATGGAAACACATATTATCCATAGCAACATCCATTCAAAACTGCATAAATAGAAATTTATGTAAAAATATATAAATAGAGGGTGTTTATTTTCCAATTGGAATATGACTTCATTCTATGCTTCACTCACAGTCTTGTCTGGTATTTTTCTTCAGATGGTTCAATAAATGTAATATATGATGTAATATTGGGGTTGGGGGTTTGGAAAAAAAAGGGGGTATGTTGATTTTTAAAATGTTTCATACAAGTAGATCCTTGAAAAGATAATTGCGTTTGGTCGGACTTTGTTTGAGTTCATTATCTGATAATCAGTTTTGAAAGTTAACAGAAGATGAACTTCATGGGATTGCCGGGCCAACCTGACTTATGGTAAGGCAAGATAGATATGGCCCTTAACAATTGTAAGAAAATTCTTAATTTCTTAGGGCACACACCGTCTGAGATGTTATTCCACCAGCATAAATCACAAAATTGACCTGTAACATAATATTAAGCTTACAAACCAATAATAGAATCATTTGGTCAAAGCAATTCTAAACTGAAACTGAAGTGTGATGGACGGACGGATAGACGGACAGGCAAATTGAACAATTTTAAGTTGGTGGGGACTTAAAAATAATAATAGTCAATTGGTGATCGTTAATATCAGAAGTCCAGTATAATGGAATCCTCTTAATATATAGCTATTAACATAAATTATCATTAATAACTCCTTTGTTGTACTACTATCCCATAATTAGAATTCAGGATCTCCGAGATAAACAAATAGATACATCTACTAAGTTGGAATTGTGCTAATCCTGGTTAAATAATTATGCTTTTACCGGTAAAATTATCAAATCAAAATTATTGTGCAAAATAATTGTATTAATTATGAATCATTCCTTACTATGCATCGTACTACATATATCTCATAAAATTATGATTCCGATAACATTAGATCTTGTTTTATGTGTGTGTGTGTGTTGTGGGGGGGGGGGGGGGGGTCAGCTGAAGCACACTTCGTATCCCTCTGAAATCCCCCTCCTCTCCTTTAAGATAGTAAACATGTTAAGAGGTATCCTTTTTTTTTAGGTTGAATCTTCAAAAAAAATCGTTTTGCTACTCTCAACGTTTTTTTAATCTTTACATGAATTACGCCCCTATTTTCTGTATCTGTCTCTGTAACCTTTATAAAAGACTTTGCATTAATCCCGAGATTTGGAATGAAACCACTAAACTGATAATGTCTGCATAAATACAAGATTAATAACAGTAATAATTTGAAGACAAATTCACACATGGTCTTTTCAATTAACTGCAACACTAGAATCAGCGCAGTACATACCAATCTTTTTTTTTTTTCTTTGTAACTATCAATGCTTTCTAGTCCCAACAAGTTGTAATCTTTCATGAATACAAGACTTTAGTGTCCCATGTGAAATAAAGAACAAATTTCCAATGTCCCCTGCATTGCACACATTTGATTTCAAGGTACAAGGGCAAAACTAAAATAAACACTTTTATGGCCGTGCCGCAATTTGGGGTAGCAGGTTTAACCCATGTCCGCCAGTACAATAGTCGTCACAAAGTTGGTTTCCATTTTATAGTTTTAGTTTGCCTCAACCAAATCTTATGAAACATATATACACAATGCTTATTACCACAAAACAGAGATCAAGTTTGAATTTTGTTGGTGCCACTGCATGTGAACTGTATAATTTGCCTTAAAGTGACCATCTTAGGAGAACCTTTCTGGGGCCCTTTTTTTCTGTCATACATACCATATAATATTTTTCGACTTTCATCTAGATTTTTTTCATCTTTTCTGTTAATTTAAAACAGGAGATGTGGTATAATTGTTAATGAGACAACTCTCTACAAGAGACCAACATGACACAGAAATTAACAACTATAGGTTATCATACGACCTACAACAATGAGCAAAGCTTATGCCAAATAGTCAGCTGTAAAGGTCCCAAAATGACAATGTAAAACAATCCAAACAAGAAAACATAATGGCGAACTTTGGTGTTGGGTTTATATCAATTAACATAACCTCCCTTTAGTTTTTCATGAATTTGTGATATGACATTGAGAAGTTATTGAAATTTATTCTTTGAAAAGCGACGGCGTAACATGCGCTCATGGCGCAGCTGTTTATTTTATTTTATGGAACTACGCCACTTTCAAAGTCTAGGATCAGCCCTTTATGGTATGAGTACATTTGAACTGTGCAGTATATATGAGGTAGTTAATGTACACCGTAGCATTGCATTATCCTGATTGTAGCACAGTAATAACAAAGAGATTTTGCCTTTGTTATGTGTGAAGTGTTCTTAAAGACCATGACTTTATATGTTTTCTTTTGGTCAGTCCGTCCATCTGTCTGTCCTTGTCACTGCAGTTTCAGTTTGGAAATGCTTAAACCAAATGTTTCTATTATTGGTTTGTAAGCTTATATTTATTTCAAGTTGAGTCTCTTGCTGTTTGGATTAAATTTGTGAAAGTTATTGTGCTAGGAAAATTAGAATTTTGCCAAAATTTCATAATTTCTTCCCATTGGTGAAGGACATTATATTGTCAGAGCAATACTTTCAAAATTACATGGACCTTCACAAAAGCTAGAATGTGCTATTGCAATTCCATGAAGTCCATCATCTGTTAGTAACATTTCATGAATAATTATAGATTACCAGATTGAAACCAAATGTTGTAGGAAAAAGTAAAATAACAAATATACGGAACACTGAGGATAATTCTAAACAGAAAGTCCATAAGCAGATGACAGATCAAAAGCTAAAACACATCAAACAAATGGATAAAACTGTCATATATTACTGACTTGGTACAGGCATTTTCTTATGTAGAAATTAGTAGATTAAACCAGGTTTTATAGATAAACCTCTCAATTTTCCTTATATGGATTTATGAAAGATTCAAACAAAACTACCAAACCTCCACTTCTCCCCAAAATGCTACAGTGTATATATTCAAATTTGTTGAGTCTCAAGGAGCAAAGACAGGACTGAGAGTTAAACAGATTAAAGCATGCAGTTATATTCCCATTAGAAAAATGAAAATTATTAACATAATTTTTTACATAAAATTATATTATATATCTTTTGATTGGATGTTGTTATGGGTGATATTTGTTACCATGGCAACTGTTGTAATAATACTTAGCCGTTGTAGTTTAGATTTAGAGTATATATATATGCTTCTATAGATATAAGAAGATGTGGTATGAGTGCCAATGAGACAACTCTCCATCCAAGTCAAAATTTATGTATTTTCATAAAGGTTTGGAAACAATTGAGAATATTGAATTCCCTATACTGCAGAATTCAACAAATAATAACGCTGTTTCCAAGAGGAAAATATGTTAATATGGTGATAAAATTCAAGAGAGCCCCACGCAATATTCTATTTATTTTGGTCAAGTAGTATTCAAACTTTGTTACTACAATGCTAGCTATGCTTTACTTATTTACACTTTTCAATAAAAAAAAAACCACATGAGAAAATTTGATAATTTCACAAAACTCCATGATTCAGAAAAATTAAAATAAGTGTTTTTTGTATATTTTAACAAAAAATCTAAAAGTAGGGTTGAACTGCAATCTTAAGGAGTTCGCTTCTCAGTTTCAAATTAATTAACTTTTCAAAACACTAGTTAATATCGATAGGGGATTAATTAAGGAATCAAAAGATTAAAAAATGTACAGGTCAATGTGCTTGTTTTCGAGATATTAGCCATTATAATTTTGGCGGAAAATATTCTCTTGACTTTTCATAGCTTTATCCATGACAAGTTTACATTCTCAAAAACTTTTAAAGAATAATTGAAATTTTATAAGACTTTTACAAATGGCTTATCATTATACATGTAAAGATTTATAAAAAGAAAAATGGGGTCAATGGCCAATTTTTTGTGGCATTCAAATGAATAAAACCAGAGGTTTCGAAAATCTGACAAAATCCCAAAAGATGACAAGCGAACTTCCTTAACTAAGCTCTGAAGCTAAAACCTAGTATCGATGTTATATATGAAATTTCTGAAAAAACTGATTCTATTTATAATCAGGCTCTCCGACCAAACGTTATCTTTTCAAGAATCTACATGTATGATATTTTAAAAATAAACCTATCCCCCACTTTTTTGTCCCAACCTTCCAACCCCAATGTTAAATTATATATTACATTTGTTGAACCTTATGAAAAGAACAGACAAGACTGTGAGTGAAGCAAAGCATGCAGTCATATTCAATTTGAATATAAACACCTTCTATTTATGTATTTTTTACATAAATTTCTATTTATGCAGTTTTGAATGGATGTTGCTATGGATAATATGTGTTTCCGTGGTAACTATTGAAGTCAGCAACTATTAACAATGGTAATTTAGTGTTAGCGGATGCTTTTCTGTATTTTCTTATCGGTAATGAAACAATTAAGGACATTTAAGCTCTTAAACTGCAATATTCTGCAAATAATAAATCCGTTTCCAAGGAAAAAATTGGTTGCTATGGTGATAAAATTAAAGAAAGTCCCACGCATTTTTCTATTTAATTTGGTAAAGTAGTATCCAAACTTCATAACTACAGTGCTAACTATTCTGTACACATTTGCACATTTCTGAAAAACACCACAGAAAATTTGATAATTTCGCAAAAATTCCTATTTCAGAAAAGTTGAAAATATGCATTTTTTGGCAAAATTTTTCAGAAAATTTACAAATTTGGTTGACATGCAATCTTCACTAAAATGAAGCTTAAACCAAATTGTATCAATGTTACATATGAACATTAATGAAAAATGCATGATACTGTTCATAATCAGGCTCTGAATTTTAGTGATTTAGCTGATTTTTAAAAGATTTTACCACGCTTAACAACCAAAAAATAGAGTGTCCGTTACCATGGCAACCACTCATATTTTCCCACTCGAAATTATTTTTTGAGCAGCATTCATTTACTTCTTCTACTAGGCCAATTATAGATAAAATCTGGAACCTTCATAAATCACATGTATATGGCACTCTGCCTGGTTCTTATAAAGAGCTGTACTTAAAGCCACATGTAGAAAAAACTGCAATATTGCCGCAGTACCTAATAATTGTAATTTACTTGTTATAGCTATTAAGAACTGTAGGACAGTGATTTATTAAGTTGCCAGAAAATGGGGAAAAAACACTTGTAATATTCGTGGTATCACAAATCAGAATTGAGAGATGGATAAGTTATAGTTAGATAATGATTTTTCATATTTTGTAAATGTGATAACTGGTTATTTTATTACAAGATCGTAAAATTTCATTTAGTGGATTTGTATTGTAAAATAATATTATATTCAAACTAGTCTATAGAGAGTAATGTTATTATAGTTGTGACAAACATGATTGTGCATTTAAACAGGTGAAATTGTATTTTCTCTGAAAACAAACATATAACCATAGCACTGCAGATGACAAATTTGTTAGAAATAAATTAACTGCTGAATTATTAAAGAGACTGCACACAGAATGTAAAGATTGAATGATAATTGAGGTCAAGTTAAGAAAATTCTTGTGTTTGAAAGTTTGCACTAATACTGCAGCGGGTTAAGGAATATCTTGACACACTTTACTGACAGAGATATGAGATGTCAAACTGGAAAGATATCCATTGTTCATTTAGAAAAAATAGACTAACCAATATTTTTCTCCTGACTATTTATGCCCCTGCCATAGCAGAGGGGGCATTAAGTTTTACCCATGTCTGTCCACCCTTACATACATCGAAAAATTGGTTTCCATTCTTTAACTTTAGTTTGCCTCAACAAAATGTTATGAAACTTATACACAATGCTTATAACCACAAAACACAGATCAAGATTGAATTTTGGTGACGTCACATTTACAGTTCTAGAGTTATGTCCCTTTACAAATGGAAAAATTGCTGTTTTTTTCTTTTCTGTTCTCCAACTTAAGTTTGCCTCAACCAAATGTTATGAAACTTATACACAATGCTAATTACCACAAAACTCAAATCAAGTACAAATTTGGGTAGCGTTATGTCCCTTTATAACATTATGTGCAAGCGAGGACATCATCTGTGTCTCATGGACACATTCCCAATTTATTTATTTTATAAAATTAATGACTTCAAACAAAAGTTCTTGATAGGTAGCTGTCTTTGTTGGTCCCAGCACAACGAGTTGCAAGGGACATAGAAATACCGGGCGTCTGTCTGTGCGTCTGTTTGTTCTTGTTAACGCTCTCACATGTACAATTCTTTCCAGATTTTTATGAAACTTATATCATAGGTTTATATCAGCAATGTCTTGGACAAGTTCCAAAATCAGTGCCGATCCATTAAAAAAGGGCCAAGTGAGCTTTTCTCATCACTTGGCGTCCGTCGTCCGTCGTCGTTAACTTTACAATTTTTCATAAATTTTTGTAATCTTTTAAAAAAATCTTCTCCCTGAAACTACTGAGACAAATTTGACCAAACTTGGCCACAATTATCATAAGGGTATCTAGTTTAGAAAATGTGTCCGATGACACTGCCTTCTAACCAACATGGCCGACATGGCTAAAAATAGAACATAGGGATAAAGTACAGTTTTTGGCTTATATCTCTGAAACTAAAGCATTAAGAGCAAATCTGACTGGGGTAAAAATGTTCATCAGGTTTAGATCTATCTGCCCATTAAATTTTCAGACAAATCAGACAACCCATTGTTGGGTTGCTGCCCTGAATTGGTAATTTTAAGGAAATTTTGCAGTTCTTGGTTATTTTAAATATTATTTTAGATAGAGATCAACTGAAAACAGCAATAATGTTCAGCAAAGTAAGATCTACAAATAAGTCAACATGACCAAAATGGTCAGTTGACATCTTTTTGGAGTTATTGTCCTTTAAAGTCATTTTCTGCAATTTTTTGGTAATTTTTGTAAACTTTTTATGCCCGCGCTGTAGCGGAGGGGGCATTAAGTTTTACCCTAGTCCATCTGTATGTACGTCCGTACATCCAGGCGTACCTGCCCAAAGTTGGTTTCCGTTCTCTAACTTTAGTTTGCCTCAACCAAATGTTATGAAACTTATACACAATGCTTATTACCACATAACAGAGATCAAGTTTGAAATAACGGTTCTTGAGTTATGCCCCTTTATAAACGTAAAAATTGCTGAGTTTTTCTTTCCGTTCTCTAACTTTAGTTTGCTTCCACCAAATGTTATGAAACTTACACACAATGTTTATTACCACATAATACAGATCAAGTTCGAAATTGGCTGGCGTTACTCTTACAGTTCTTTAGGTATGCCCCTTTATACTGAATATTTTGTTTCCGTTCTCTAACTTTAGTTTGCCTCAACCAAATGTTATAAATCTTATACACAATGCTTATTACAACATAATTCAGATCAAGTTTGAAATTGGGTGGCGTGATTTTAACCGTTCTTGAGTTATGCCCCTTTATAAACATAAAAATCGTTTCCGTTCTCTAACTTTAGTTTGCCTTTACCAAATGTTATGAAACTTATACACAATGCTTATTACCACATAATACAGATTAAGTTCAAAATTGGGTGGTGTCACTTATAACGTTCTTAAGTTATGCCCCTTTATAAACATAAAAATTGCTGAAATTTTCGTTTCTGTTCTCTAACTTTAGTTTGCCTCAGCCAAATGTTATGAAACTTATACACAATGCTTATTACCACTTAATACAGATCAAGTTTGAAATTTGTTGGTGTCGCTTTTACGGTTCTTGGTTCGTGATTTTAACCGTTCTTGAGTTATGCCCCTTTATAAACATAAAAATTGCTGAATTTTTCGTTTCCGTTCTCTAACTTTAATTTGCCTCAACCAAATGTTATGAGACCAATATAGAATGCTTATTACTACAAAACTCAGATCAAGTACAAATTTGGATAAGGTCACTTTTACCGTTCTTCAGTTATGTCTCTTATATCTTTTTATGATATGCAAGCGGGGGCATCATCTGTGTCCCATGGACACATTCCACATTTATTTCAAAAATCTTCTGCCTTTAAATTAACTACTGGGCCAAATTAAACCAAACTTGGCCTCAATCATTATTAGGGTATCTAATACTATTTATTATGTTTTAATTTTATTAAACATGATTTCCAAAACCACAGTAGATACAGGTGAGCATCACAAGCTCTTGAGAGCCTTTAGTTATGAAACTTATATCAGCAATGTCTTGGACGAGTTTGAAAATCAGTGCTGATCAATTATTTTTTTATGCCCCTTGGAAACATCAATTATATGGAAAATTGCATCGTTAGCACTCTCATTTGTACAATTCTTGTTAGATTTTATGAAACTTATATCATAGGTTTATATTAGCAATGTCTTGGAAGAGTTGGAAAATTAGTACCAATCAATTATTTTTAAAAGAGTTATGCCCTTGGAAACATTAATTATATGAAAAATTGCATCGTTAGATCTCTCCTTTGTACAATTCTTGCCAGAATTTCATGAAACGTATTTCATAGGTTCATATAAGCAATGTCTTTAACGAGTTGGAAAATCAGTGCTGATCAATTTTAAAAGAGTTGTGCCCTTGGAAACATTGATTATATGGAAAATTGCATTGTAAGTGCTGTCGCACGTACAACATTTGCCAGATTTTTATCAAATTCATATCAAAGGTATATAACAGCAATGTCTCAGACAATATCAAAAATAAGTGCCGATCAACTATTTTTAATGAGT
Organism: Mytilus coruscus; assembly: GCA_017311375.1. Lineage (NCBI taxonomy): Eukaryota > Metazoa > Mollusca > Bivalvia > Mytilida > Mytilidae > Mytilus > Mytilus coruscus. The sequence continues at coordinate 4,386,423 of CM029602.1, read as the reverse complement.
CTCCCTTGGAAATATTAAGTATATAGGAAATTGCTCTCAAGTCTTCAACTCTCTAGTAAGATGATTTTAAAAAGTTTTAAAGAATAAAAAATGTTTTTTTTTTAGTTATTATCCTTAGAAAGAACAGATAAAATATGTGCAACGCAGGGGACATTGGAACTCTCTTCTTTTGTTAAACTAATAATAAGCTAGATATCATTATCCTTTCTAAATAAAGACCAACATGTTTAGATGCATATTATGAATAAATGGATATATATTGGGTAGAAGTCAAAGAGACAGAAACCCAATGACAAATAGTTCCTTAATTTCAACTCATTGATTATTCTTTTGTTTACAAGAAAATTTGAATTTGAATGACAAAAAATGAAGGTTCAAACTTCATTAATGGGGATCAGTTTGGTGTAGCCTATCCCACTTTAATGGGGATCAGTTTGGTGTACTATCCCACTTTAATGGGGATCAGTTTGGTGTAGCCTATCCCACTTTAATGGGGATCAGTGTAGCCTATCCCACTTTAATGGGGATCAGTTTTGTAGCCTATCCCACTTCAAAAAGTTTATTTTTAAAATTTTATAATATTATGAAAAATACTAACAGCAGTTAACAGGATATATTTTTTGTATAAATAACTCAATATTAACTATCAAAGGAATATACACATTTGATAAAATTTATACATTAAAAAGATAACAATGAAATTAAAGTAAATGTTTTCGTACCATGATATGTTTAATTAGATTCAAGCTGTTTTGAAATTTTTTTTATCGTATTGATGGCAAAACACTGCAAGAGTGAAATTTTATTGTTATTGGACAGGAAATTAATATGAAATGTTAGGCATGCACAAGCATATTCAGTGTGGGACTCATTCTGTTTTAAATCCTTTTCATTCAAATAAAATGTGAGCATAATTTAACTCTTAACTGCCATATTTTGAAGTGAAATATATTGACAGTTATTGCCTCACAGATTGAATAGATTTTTTCAACTGCCTGAATTTGTGAATCTTTTGAATCTGTTGGATCACATTAATATATACTATATGATAGCATGAGAAGCACAGGTCTTTTATATTTACTAGTTTAATGTATGAATGTATAAATAATAATAATAATAATTCTTTATTTAAAGAAGGTTACACATTAGCTAAAAAACAATCTTCCCTGAGGCCCTCATGAAATACATTGAAATGTAACAAACAAAGATTTACAAAATAATCAAATAAACACACACATAAGAAAATGATAAATTGTTGTGAACTATACAATTTTCAAAACAGGTAAAAATAGTGAATTCATATAGTATTGGCATCATTCAAATTACAGCAACAATATTTAAAATTTAAGTAAGTATGTGAAAAATTATTATGCATATAAAATTACACAGCTTCTCAATGTTCCAACAAGTCATTTTTAAATCTTTTTTGAATGTGCTTGTACCTGCAGTTGATTTTTCAGGGATATTGGTAAGTTATTCCATAAAACAGGTCCTGAATATATAAAAGATTTCTTATACAGCTCTGCTTTGGTTTTTGGAACTTTTTTGTAAGATGTATGCATCAAAGAATATTGTTTTATTTCTGGCATTTCTTTAAATTTTTCAGCAAAATATACAGGGGCTTCATACTTAAGGCATTTATGCATCAAAACAGATTTATACCTCAAAACAGATTTATGGTATGAGATTCTGTTCTCTACTGTCATCCACCCAAGCTGCTTAAACAGTGGTGCTGATGCTGAAAGTGGATCAGATTTTAAAACTACTCTTGCAGCCCTTTTCTGCAATTTTATTATAAATAACGTGCTAGCTCATTTTTTAGCACGTTACCACTCCAAATAATAAATGCATGAAGGATCTAATAATCCCATTTTGCCCAAATAAGCACATGTTCTTCTCTTTAATCAGTACTTACATGTATATATAGTAGCATGAGTTCGAATCCCAGCCAGGGAAGAACAAAAAATTTTGCTTATGCAAATTTACAGATCTAACATTGTTGGGCTGTTATTTAGACGAATTATATTATATATAAAAAAAATGATTTTAGGATTTGACAGACAGCAACCAACGACACTCAAATTAAACCCCCACATATAGTATGTGATTAAAAAAAAATTTGACAGACAGCAACCAACGACACCCACTGAATTACAGGCTCGTGACCAATGGAACAGGCACATATAGTATGTGATTAAACATTTTTGTGAGCACTCAACCCTTTGCTAACCTGGGACAGCGATGTAACAGCACAACATAAGAACAAACTGTAAAATAAATTGGAAAGGTTAGATTCAGTTTTGTAGTAGTTCAGCCTTCTATTAAACCAATGAACCAATATAATTTATTGCAGACTATTTTGTTTACATAAACTGAAGATTAGAGCGAATAAATGAAAATGTTTAACCATTACATCATGTCAAATCAAGATAGAATTTCTAAGTTTAACTGTTATGCAACTGTTGAAAGAATTTTATGATGCAATTTCTCCCTAATAAATGTTTTTACTGCCTTTGCAAAATTTCTTTCTGTTCCTAGAAAAACTAATTGATCTGTCTGATTGTCTGTTAAATGGTGTTTGTTCATGGAATCGTTCTGTATGTGGCAATCTATAAATAGCTATTTCTAGCACAGCTTATAACAAACCATGGTATTCTCATATCACTATAATCTGTTTTTAATCTTTTAGCTGAGCTACTATGAACAATCTTATGGACCTAGGGATAACTTGGAATTTGTCAAAATCATACCTTGTTGATTGAGGACTTCTTCACAATACATCCCTCTTTTGAAGCAGTTGATTAATGGTGATGGGTTGTCTGTCCATTCTTGCATCCATAAGTTCGTTCATCCTTCCATCCACTTTAATATCCACATCTGCTCCTGAACTACTTGACCAAGTTTTGTGAAATTTTTACAGAATTTTTCTAATGTGCACCTATTTTATTCTTTTATCTAGATTATATTTGAAATTTATTTGACAGGCATGAACTTTGCTATTGTATGCTATTGTATTAATATCTTGGGGTATCCTTTTTGTATCTGCAACTTCTCGTCTGCCCCTACTTTTTAGTCAATGAAACTTTCTCAGAATGTTCAACATATGATGCCATTGTTCTCCTCCTTTTTTGTTTGGGTACAGGTAAGGTTGATTTCATCTTTATTCACAGTTCAACTATTTTATTTCATATTTTTTTGTCCTTTTGGAAATGAAAGCAAAACAGAGAAATGCTAAAAATTAAAAACAATATGGCAGGAAGCTTCCTAGTAAGCAAGTCATCAAATGTTTAATTACTGTTGTTGAAAGCTGATAGAATTTGATAAATAGCTGGAATGATTTTTATGTGGTTCTCTCAAAATTTGAGATATCAAAGTATTATTGTTTACTGTATAAAAACTATGGAATGAAAATTGGTGTCTTGATGATACCAGATTGTATAACTTGTAAATAGATTAATTGACTGGGTTGGTTAATATTCAGGATCATATCATTTCAATGTCACATTTATATATGCTTTGACTTCTGTGTCATTTGGTCTAGTGGAGAGTTGTATGATTGGCATTCATACCACATCTTCTTATTTTGTTATTTATACATTGTTCTAGACAAACATGCTGACAGTCTGCAGGAAGGCATATCTCTCTATAAAAATATGTAGATGTGGTATGATTGCCAATATTTGTCCGCCAGAGACCAAATGATATAGAAGTAAGCAATTACAGGTCACATATGTCCTTCAATGATGAGCAAAACCCATACCACACAGCAAGCTATAAAAGGCTCAGAAATGACAAATGTAAAACAATTCAAATGAAAAAAACTGACGTCCTGATTTATGTACAAAACAATAACGAAAAATAAATATGATATACAGTAACAAACGACAACCACTGAGTTTTAGGCTCCTGACTTGGGACATGCACATACAGAATGTGGTGGGGTTCAACATGTTTGCAAAGGGCTCATTGTTACCCTTTACATCCATGTCATAGACGTTCTGAAGAATCTCCAAATAGTTCTTGCATAAAATTCATTTACAAATAATAGGTTTTTATAGTCCCATTGACAGAAGGTAATGCCTTCAAAGAAACACGGAAACAATGTCTAAAGCCTCAATCATTAAAGTGATGATATATTTAAGAACCGCGGAAATATTTCTAGAGCCTCAAGTATTGCTGAGAAGATAAAATCTTTTCACTGATTAATGTCTTACCTGAAAATCTTTAATTTTCTCGTACAAAGACCTCTTTTTAGAACAAACAGGAAAATAAGCTTAGGTTAATGATTACTGAAAGCCTTATAGATTCAACGATTTAAAGTAGTTTTTCTAGAAATATTGTGTTGTCATGGTTATAATCATAAATCTTTCCTGTTTTTATGCATATTATGAAAGTATCAATTTTTTTTTTTTTAATTTTATGGTGCATATTTGGATAAATCACAACACAGATACTGCATACACATGTCTTTTTCATATTTTGTTGTTATGCATGACTGTGGATTCATCATTATTTCCTGGGATACCAATTTTGTGGATTTGATGCATGCAGGTGAACAACGAATTAAATGATCAAGGAAGTATATATTTTCTATATGTATGTATTCATACTTGGGCAAAAACCACAAAATCAAATATACATGAAAATAAAAATTGTACTCAATCCACCAAAATAGGTATCCATGAAAATAAAAATTGTACTCAATCCACCAAAATAGGTATCCATGAAAATAAAAATTGTACTCAATCCACCAAAATAGGTATCCATGAAAATAAAAATTGTACTCAATCCACCAAAATAGGTATCCATGAAAATAATTGATACCACAGTACTGTTGATTCATTATTATTCGTTGGGATTCCAATTTTCGTGGGTTTCATGGGTACAGGTAAACCATGAATTTAAATGTTCAACAAAATACAAATTTCTATCAGGTTATATAAAATTGAGAATGGAAATGGGGAATATGTCAAAGAGACAACAACCCGACCAAAGAGCAGACAACAGCCGAAGGCCACCAATGGGTCTTCAACGCAGCGAGAAAATCCCGCACCCGGAGGTGATCCTCAGCTGCTGACTTTGGCAAAAGCACAAAATCACATATCCACGAAAAGGCAAGTTTTCTGCAATCCACGAAAATTGGTACCCACGAAATTAAATGAATCCACAGTATATGATACATGGAAGTTGATGTCTGTTATAGATACCAGACTTTATGCCTTGGACAATAATCCTGTGTTTCTTAAACTCTCTCATGCCTGTAGCATCAAACGTCTCAGTATGACAGTAGTTGTCCATTCGTTTGATGTGTTTGTGCTTTGATTTTGCCATTTGATTAGGGACTTTCGGTTTTGAATTTTCCTCGGAGTTCAGTATTTTTGTGATTTAACTTTTTTCTCATACAAACAGTTTGGGAACAAGTCACCTTTTAGAGGATTTACAGAATTTGTTAAGTTTTTTTTAACTTTTTTATTTTAGTTCAGTTGTGGCAGTGATAAGTGATGGTAGGTATTAGAGTCAACAAACATAAATGCATGATTGGACCAAAGATTGCTTTCTTTTCCTTCTTTTGAACTCAATTTGGGCTTACAAGGTTGTGTAATCAAATTTGATTTTTAGTTATAGTAATGGTGGTTGTCATGTTTCTTTAAATCCTGATCCCCATCAAACATGAATGTCCCCATTACAGGATATAGAGTCTGTATACACCTGATTGGACCTACTGCTACTAAACATAGGTTGGCTTAATATGCTTTATTAATGGAGTGGCTAATTTTGACATTTGACAACTAAAGCAGGCGAGAAATACAGATAGTTGTCTCATTGGCAATCATACCAGATCTCCTTATTTTATATTTAACTATTTATAAAATACAGATGTAGAGTAAATGTATAAAGATAGAGATGTAGAATAAATGTATAAAGATAGAGATGTAGAATAAATGTATAAAGATAGAGATGTAGAGTTAATGTATAAAGATAGAGATGTAGAGTTAATGTATAAAGATAGAGATGTAGAGTAAATGTATAAAGATAGAGATGTAGAGTTAATGTATAAAGATAGAGATGTAGAATAAATGTATAAAGATAGAGATGTAGAGTTAATGTATAAAGATAGAGATGTAGAGTTAATGTATAAAGATAGAGATGTAGAGTTAATGTATAAAGATAGAGATGTAGAGTAAATGTATAAAGATAGAGATGTAGAATAAATGTATAAAGATAGAGATGTAGAATAAATGTATAAAGATAGAGATGTAGAGTTAATGTATAAAGATAGAGATGTAGAGTTAATGTATAAAGATAGAGATGTAGAATAAATGTATAAAGATAGAGATGTAGAGTTAATGTATAAAAAAAGAGATGTAGAGAAAATGTATCAAGATACAGATGTAGAGTAAATGTATGAAAATAGAGTGATAGAGTAAATGTATAAAATAAGATGAAGAGTAAATGTTTAAAAATAGAGATGTAGAGTAAATGTCTAAAAAAATAGAGATGTTAAGTAAATGTATAAATATAGAGATATAGAGTAAATGTCAAGAAATAGAGACGTAGAGTAATAGAGATTTTGAGTAAGTGTATAAAAATAGAGATGTAGTCAGTAACTGCGAGTACTCTCAAATCGTACTTTCTTGTTTATTTGACCTGTTGATACTAATTGTAATGCTTTTTTTGTTATTTAATGTTATTCAGGGTTATATCTGGTCTATATACCAGCTTTGATAAGTGTTTGGTACTAATATAAATTTCCACTTCGTACTATGAACATCAAAATTATTTATTTTGTTAAAATATTTCCTTTCTCTATTGTAACTGTATACGTATACCTAACAACAAAATTATTTTATTTACCTGTGTTTATAGTTATTGCAAATGGCTGATATTTTTGTTCGAGCTTATTGTTTTTCTTAAATTGTTTAACATTTCATACCGATATAACATGTTACTTTTATTATTCTTCCTTAGTTTATTTATTTTGAATTTACATTGTATCATAGGTCAAATTTATTTGTTCAGTGTATGTTCAATGGTGTTACTATGTCCTTTGATTGAGTTAAGCTATTTCAGTTGATATTTTATAGTGTGTCTTTCTATGTTGTGATGTTACACTATTGTTTCAGAAAAAGGGTGAAGGTTTGGTACCATTAAAACGTTTAAACCCGTTGCATTTGTTTGCACCTGTCCTAAGTCAGAAATCTGATGTTCAGTAGTTGTCGTTTGTTGATGTGGTTCATAAGTGTTTCTCGTTACTCGCTTTTATATAGATTAGACCGTTGGTTTTCCCGTTTGAATGGTTTTACACTAGTAATTTTGGGGCCCTTTATAGCTTACTGTTCGGTGTGAGCCTAGGCTCCGTGTTGAAGACCGTACTTTGACCTATAATGGTTTACATTTATAAATTTTGACTTGGATGGAGAGTTGTCTCATTGGCACTCATACCACATCTTCTTATATCTATGTAGAATAAATGTATGAAAATAGAGCTTTAGAGTAAATGTTTTATAATAGAGATTTAATTTTCTTTTAGTTCTATAGAGTTTAGGATTTTATCCTAAGACGCAAAAATTAAAAATTTTTTGGTCGTATATTGGTATCATGTTGTCGTCGTCGTCCAAAGACAGATGGTTTCCGGATAATAACTTTAGTATAAGTAAATAGAAATCAATTAAATTTTAACACAAGGTTTATAACCACAAAAGGAAGGTTGGGATTGATTTTGGGGGTTATGGTTCCAAAGGTATAGGAATTAGGGGCCAAAAAAAGGGGCCCAAATAAGCATTTTTGCAGTTTCCAGACAATAACTTGTGTTTAAGTGTATGAATCTCTCTGAAATTATACCACAAGTTTCCATACAACAAAGGGATGGTTATGGGGGGTTATGGCTCAAACCATATAGCATTTAGGGGCAAAAAAGGGGGAAAAATAAGGGTCTTTATGGTTACAGGACAATTTAGACAATTTAAAAGCAGTGTAAGGGAGGTAATCCAATCCATTTAAAGAATACTGTTGTATATATATTTGATTACCTCCCTTACACTGCTTGTGAATTATGTATTAAGAAATGATGATTGTCTTGAGATTATTAGCTGTATTTTTAGAAGTTACTATTAATTAATATTAATTTTAACCATAACTGTATGTCATTTTATATTTTAATATTTTATGATGTATTTAAATGAGTAGTTATGGTTGCAAACTCCATTAGAAATTTGAATTGAGATTATTTTGGAATAAGGGAAAAGGGGAGTTGAAAAAATTTGGGGCTACAATTTTCTCATTTCAGATTTCAGAAATTGAAAAGAAAATTTCTTCAAATATTTTTTTTTTTTTGGGGTTAATATTCAACAGCATAGTGTATTGCACAAAAGCATATAACCAATTTTAAGTTCTTTGACTACACTTATTCTGTGTCAGTAACCTATTATGTGTCAAATATTTAATTACAATCCCAATTCAAACCTGTATCAAGCACGGATAATGTGTCCATTTAGGCCGCAACTTTTCAGGGTTGGACATCTGCCGTCGTATCCAGCTGCGCTCGGCGAAGCAATTTATTGCCTATAGCCTTGGAATTAAAATTGATTGATCTAATCCATTCAATCTTAAAATTTTCTGTTATAATCAAGATTAATATTTATCATGTATCCAGTAAAACAGGGATTTAATAAGTTATAATGAAGTGTTTATCATCTATTTTATACTCTTAACAAAGAAGTGAAAAATCAAAAATTGATTTCTATTTTTCAGAGTCTTCTAGAAATATTACATAACAGCTGGTGTTACCTAGATTGTAATGGGCTATTAGGTTAGATGTGAGCTTGCAATTGTTAATTATTGTCATATTTCTAAAGCTTTGATGAGATATCTACTCGTGAAAGATGACAATTTCTATCATCAAAAGATTATTTATCATCAAACCATCTGTCACTGTGCAAGATAACTATCATTTGATATGATTGTATAAATGGATGCATAGATATATAGAAAATGGCATTTTTGTTTTTGATACTGACTTTATCAGCAAGAATATCAAGCGAGCCTGCTAGGGGGAGCTGATATTTGAGCTGACGAAGTCCGTATCAAAAAATAAAATGCCATTATTCTTTTTATTGGCGATTTGTCTTAACAAAATGTTTTTTGTTGAGAATATGAAATAAAATGAATTAGTTTGTAAAACTACTTTTATGCATACATAACGTTGCAACAGTTGTTCGGTTGTATGAATGAAATCGCATGCATTTCATTGATAAATTGACGCCGATGGACATGAACACATGATGTTGCGGCACTGTTATGTGACGTCATTGCCTTATATTTTTGAGTATCAGGTCCTGTTCATGATATAGAAAAATATTAGGCCGTAAGATCAAAGGAAAAATGTACAAATTTCCGATAACCTAGAATATCAGTCAAACTCAGGTACATGTATTTGGACTGTGGATTCATCATTAAACGTTGGGTAACACTTTTAGTGGAATTCATGGGTACAGGTGATCTACGAATTTAAATCCTCAAAGAATTACAAGTTTTCTATAGGCTTGTATGCAGACTATATCAAAATTACAAAATCAAATATCCACGAAAATGCAACTTTTCCTCAATCCATGAAAATTAATACCAGTGAAAATAAACGAATCCACAGTAGATTGCCACTTATATGGTAATACAAAGCTCTTTGAAGAGATTTTTTTTATGAATGAGTTACACCAGTAGACATGAGGTCAATTGGTGTAAACTGCATCATCGAAAAATCAGTTCTTACTTCGACTTAATAACATAAGCATTTTGACATTGGAAATTTACAGGAAAGTGCACACAAACTCGAAAGTCATCTATGACACCATTCTTCTTGAAGGCTTCTAGAGGTCAACAGTCTGACAAGATTCTGAGAGGCACAAGAACTAATGATGTGAAGTTTCTGTGGAATAATAAAAAATAGATGAGAGAATGTACTGTTGGATAACTGCAGAAAAAGCACATTTCTTTGATATCAGTAGAAAAGAGGGGGAGGGTTGTTGGAGGGGTCTTGCCCTGAATTTTAAAAAACAAATGCCAAATCTTAAATTGTGAAAATAATGTGTCTGTTCCTCCATTGCAATATAATTAAATCTTGAATTCCTGAATTCCAGAGTATTTGACTGTCTATTCCCAAATTCTCGCAGATTAACTGGCTCATTCCGGACAACCCTTAAAAAGTCCTTCCTCCTAAAAGCAACAATAACACAAGTCCTAGTAAAATATACTAATCAATAGAACTGAAAGCAAGTTATTGGTACATGGCTGATATGGAAATTTACCTTCCTATAATCTTTATATTTGCGACAGTACTTCAGAGTTGGTTTTGTACAGCATATTATAAATAGTGCCGGAATACACATTCTTAGTGTAAAGTGAATATAGATTCTACTACTGAATCGAATGTGATACGATATTTCTCCACCTGAGATGGTTAGATTTTCAAATTTAAAGATTTAACAGTCATGAGAGGAGAAATGTCGTATTGCACTAGATATGGTGGTAGAATCTGTGTCTCTAATAATTTTAGACAATATTCACAATCTTAATCCTTCTTTTCCAATGAACTGCAAGAAGATGTGTTTTCCTTCACTCTGTTGGTTGATAAAGTTGAATGTTTGCTTTTGTCAGTTTTTATGGACTTCCCCTTTTAGTTTCCTGTCCAACATGTTGTGGGGGACATAGAAATATGTTTGCTTTTGTCAGTTTTTATGGACTTCCCCTTTTAGTTTCCTGTCCAACATGTTGTGGGGGACATAGAAATACTTGACGTCCATCCGTCCAGTCTTGTTAGCACTCTCACATGTACAATTCTTGCCAGATTTTTATGAAACTTATGTCAAAGGTTTATATCAGCAATGATATGACGAGTTCAAAAATCAGTGCCGATCAATTACTTTTAAAAGAGTTATGCCCCTTGGAAATATTGATTATATGTAAAATTGCATTGTTAGCACCCTCAATTGTGTACAGTTCTTGCCAGAATTTTATTAAATTTATATCATAGGTTTATATCAGCAATGTCTTTCAGACACTTTCGAAAATAAGTGCTGATCAAATATGTTTAATGAGTTATGCCCCTTAGAAATATTACTTATAACTAAAATCGCATTGCATTTCCTTGGAAGCCTTCATTTCTCTAAGATATTTATTAAAAGTTTTAAAGAACCAAAAAAAGTGCTTTTTAGTTATTGCCTTTGTTCCTTGGAAAGATAAAATATGTGCAACGTGGGGGACATCATAATTCTCTGTTCTTTTATTAAATTTACCTTGGAGATCGGTATTTTTTTACTTTCTATGTAAAGTAATCAGGCATGGTATCTTTTTTGTGTAACATCACAATGGAAATTCAGAGGAAAGCAAGAAAATTTGGCATTATGATTGAATTTTGACCAATGAAGAATTGAGATGAAATGAACCACACGTTGATTGAATAAAGATAATCAACAGGTCAGGAAAAGGAAAAATCAGTTTAGAATTAGAGAAGAAAAAATGAACTGAATTCTAATACAAGGGAAACAATTTTAATCTAGAAATAAGCAAATTTTATTAATTCAAAATAAACAAGACAAAATGATAACGCAACTACATGTACATAATTAACTGTAAATATCACCCTGATCATTTTTTTTTTTAATTTCTTCTTTTTTTGTGAGGAAAAGGAGTTGTGGTGTAAAAATTAATTAGTCTGCCGCCAAACCACACAGGTTTACCAAAATATACATGTAGAAGTCACTTGGTTTTCTACAATGGATAAGTACATTGTAAAACAAACTCTAAACAATCAGCATTAAAAAAGTATATCATATCTCAGGTTGCTTATGAAAAGATTAAGATAATAATAATATCATTATAAACATATCCAATAATTATAAACTGAGATGAATAATAGTCCTGTATTGTATGTATAGAAAATGTCCTTTTTATTTGTACCAATAGACAGTTATTAATCAAAGGTACTAATAAACTGTGACCATTTGTCAATAAAACAGATACCACACTCGACCTCATTGTATTCAGTAACAAGACTTTTTCTTTAACACCTTTCGCTACCTGTATTACTTCGTCACATGGTTATTGTGATCGAGCCATGTACAGTTAAACGCTATTGACTTTAATGGTATGTCAACATTGGAACTTTAAACAGTGTTTCCTAGTTTATCTCATTCGAATTGAAGACAAATTTCAAAGATTGGAATTAACAAATCAAATTGCATTTTAATTTTTTGCTGTTTGTTAAGTATATTACTTCAAGGACAGTAATAAGTGGATGTTTTTATTTTAAAAGTTTATTCTACACAAGTGAAAAAATTTTCTTTTTAAATAGAAGTAGTTCTTTGTTTTAATTGCAAGAAAAATAATTGTGGTTTAAATTACGCAGTTGAGTCATTCATTACAAAAGAAAATATAAAGGAATTTTTCTTTTATGTTTGGTGTTCATTAACAACAGAATATGGAATAGTGAATAGTGAATTTGGATTTTATTTTTTATGAACCGAACTACAATAATTTTAAGGTAAGAAAGGCCACCTATTACTTAATATAAAGATTGCATGTCTTATATCGTGAGATGAGTGTTAAGAAAATGTTTGAATTGCATGCCTGCTGATAATTTGACCCCTTAATAGGTTTTCTAATTGATATTTTGAAAATTAACTTTTGGTTAAAAACAAAAAATCAATGGAGACATTCATATGTTTGTATGTTTTGAACAGGATATTTTTTTCTAAAGTATTTGAATAGCTAGCAGTAGAAATAATTTTGGTGTTCGTTCATTTTTTGGGCACTTTAAAAGTTGAAAATTTCATTATAAATGTGTTTTATGAATACATTGACAGGAGGGATGCAGAGTGCTATAGATTTTACAGAAATTTAAAACTGGGCATGAAAATAAATTACTTTAATTACTAAATCTGATTATTTGGTAACTTCCAAAGAAAGACATTTTTTAGTATTTGAAGGTAAACTGTTCGCTTATGAAATAAAATTGTATTGTATGCAGGTAAATTTAATGTTGGCATTGCATATTTCAGGATAAACTAAAAAACAAGGTAACTACAATTCATTTTGTAATAAATAGTTGTAAAGGTATAACTTATATATGAGATATTAGTTAGGCCTTATAACCATGGGTCTTTGTTTCAAGCCTCTTATCTGACCATATGAAAGATAATTGTTTTGCCAATAATTTGCCCAACTTTGACATAATAAACCATAATCAACTTGGGACTAAAGTCGCTTGTTGATTATTACTACTTCTTATACTCACTGGTACTTAAGATGTTGAGTTGTCATACTGAAGTTAAATCCAAGAAGTGAAGCAAGGCATGTATTGATGTTATTTTTCCAGCCTAGTCACCTGCACAAAAATGCTATGTTTTTAGCTCACCTGGCCCACAGGGCCAAGTGAGCTTTTCTCATCACTTGGCATCCGTCTGTTAACTTTTACAAAAATCTTCTCCTCTGAAACTACTTGGCCAAATTTAACCAAACTTGGCCACAATCATCATTGGGGTATCTAGTTTAAAAAATATGTCCAGTGACCCGGCCAACCAACCAAGATGGCCGCCATGGCTAAAAATAGAACATAGGGGTAAAATGTAGATTTTGGCTTATATCTCTGAAACCAAAGCATTTAGAGCAAATCTGACATGTGATAAAATTGTTTATCAGGTCATAATCTATCTGCCCTGAAATTTTCAGATGAATCGGACAACCCGTTGTTGGGTTGCTGCCCCTCTATTGGTAATTTTAAGGAAATTTTGCCGTTTTTGGTTATTATCTTGAATATTATTATAGGTAGAGATAAACTGTAAACAGCAATAATGTACAGCAAAGTAAGATCTACAAATAAGTCAACTTGACCAAAATGGTCAGTTGACCCCTTAAGGAGTTATTGCCCTTTATAGTCAATTTTTAACCATTTTTCGTAAATTTTGTAATCTTTACAAAATCTTCTCCTCTGAAACTACTAAGACAAATTTAACCAAACTTGTCCACAATCATCATTAGGGTATCTAGTTTAAAAAATATGTCTGATGACCCCGCCTGCGAACCAAGATGGCCGACATGGCTAAAAAAAAGTACATAGGGTAAAATGCAGTTTTTGGCTCATATCTATGAAACCAAAGCATTTAGAGCAAATCTGACAATAAAATTGTTCATTAGGTCAAGATCTATCTGCCCTGAAATGTTCAGACCAATCAGGCAACACGTTGTTGGGTTGCTGCCCCTGAATTGGTAATTTTAAGAAAATTTTGCAGCTTTTGGTTATTATCTTAAATATTATTATAGATAGAGATAAACTGTAAGCAGCAATAATGTACAGCAAAGTAAGATCTACAAATAAGTCACATGACCAAAATTGTCAATTGACCCCTTAAGGAGTTATTGCCCTTTATAGTCAATTTTTTACAATTTTCATAAATTTTGTAAATTTTTACAAAATATTTTCCACTGTAACTACTGGGCCAAGTTCATTATAGAAAGAGATAATTGTAAGCAGCAAGAGTGTTCAGTAAAGTAAGATCTACAAACACATCACCATCACCAAAACACAATTTTGTCATGAATCCATCTGTGTCCTTTATTTAATATGCACATAGACCAAGGTGAGCGACACAGGCTCTTTAGAGTCTCTAGTTTTATGATGTAATTAACAGGTTTTGTTTAACATGTGTGTAAAATATTTAAAATAGTTTACAAGAGTGAACTTATACCTGACTTATTAATGTTGTTAATTATATGAAGTTCAAGATTGCACATTTATTTGTGTGTGCATTATATTTTCATTTTGGACTGAAAGTTTTGACTACATTGACCTATACAATTTCTACATTTGCTACTATGAAATCTGGCCAAGTATTTCTTAATAAACTTTTTATTCAGTTTTTGAGTGCTTGGACCTGAAGGGATTAAAATATGTCTTAGACCTTATACTTTTTATACGGCCGCAAAAAATTTTTCGCACTCTAACTTTAGTTTAAGTGAATGGATCTCTATGAAATTTTACCATAAGGTTCAATACCACAAAAGGAAGGTTGGGATTGATTTTGGGGGTTATGGTACCAACAGTTAAGGAATTGAGGGCCAAAAGGGGCCAAAATAAGCATTTTGTAACTTCCAGACATAACTTGTGTGTTAGTGTATGGATCTCTCTGACATTGTACCACAAGGTTCCATATCACAAAGGGAATGCTGGGATTGATTTTGGGGGTAATTGCCTCCAAATTTTAGGAAATAGGGGCCAAAAAAGGGGCAAAAAACAAGCATTTTTCTAGATTCATGACCATTACTTGTGTGTAAGTGTATGGATCGTTCTGAAATTGTACTACAAGGTTCCATATCACAAAGGAAAGCTGGAATTGAGTTTGGGGTAATTGTCCAAAACGTTTATGAATAAGGGGCCAAAATAAGCATTTTCTAGTTTCCAGACAATAACTTGTGTTCAAGTGTACGGATCTCTCTGAAATTGTACTGCAAGGTACCATACCACAAAGGGAAGGCTGGGATTGATTTTGGGGGTAATTGCCTCCAAATTTTAGGAAATAGGGGCCAAAAAAGGGGCAAAAAACAAGCATTTTTCTAGATTCATGACCATTACTTGTGTGTAAGTGTATGGATCATTATGAAATTGTACTACAAGGTTCCATATCACAAAGGGAAAGCTTTGGGGTAATTGCCCTAAACATTTAAGAATTGAGGGCCAAAAAGGGGCCAAAAAACAAGCATTTTTCTAGTTTCCAGACAATAACTTGTGTTCAAGTGTACAGATCTCTCTGAAATTGTACTGCAAGGTACCATCCAACAAAGGGAAGGCTGGGATTGAGTTTGGGGTTGATGAATCATAAGGGGGTTCAAAAAATTTGAGGGGGGATTTTTTTTTCATTTTTTTCTTAAAAATTTTCCATTTTAAATTGGGTTATTTCTGATTTATATATAAAAGCAAATAATAATGATATGGTTTGAATAGGTAAATTAAAAATTTTTAAGTTCTTAGACCACATTCATTCTGTGTCAGAAACCTATGCTGTGTCAAATATTTAATCACAATCCAAATTCAGTGCTGTATCAAGCTTGAATGTTGTGTCCATACTTGCCCCAACTGTTCAGGGTTCGACCTCTGCGATCGTATCAAGCTGCGCCCAGCGGAGCATTTTATTTATTTTTTAAAGGATATCTAGGAAAATTTGATATTACTGTAAATAAAACATCTTAATTTCTACTTCACATGCTAGAATGTTCCATTGACTCTTGAAAAAGAAAGTTAAACTTAAAAAGTAGAATATGCCCAAAGAAGAAAGGCATAGGGGCAAGCAATATTAGGCTCTTATCTGGCCCAAATATTAGTGCAAGTTAGAAAGTTAACATGCATGTTCCCAAATTTGTCCTAACTAAATAAAGGTACAATAAGTTTAAAAATAAATACAAATATCACATTTAATGAGTAACCTTGGCAACAAATCATGATAAATTTTGTATATTTGGTAAAATTTCTTGATTTTCACTAAAAAAAGATACAATAAGTTTAAAAAATAAAAACAAATTTCACATTTAATGAGTAACATTGGTAACAAATCAGGATGAATTTTGTATATTTGGTAAAATTTCTTGATTTTCGTTGTTTTATGTCAACAAGTATATTTAGGATTGGAAAAGAAGGTGTCTCAGCTGACTCAATTTTCTTGCTCTTATGCATTTCAAACATTGTGTGCAAATATTTGAAATACTTCTAAAAAACTTTTATTTCATTAGGTGAAAAACAGACCTTGATGTCCCTACTCCCAGGGTCTGTAATATTTTGATCTAGAAGCTATGCCTCATTATCAAATTAAATTTATAAAATATATAAAATGAGCCAAAATATGTCAAATCTATTAAAGTTTGGTCATTAAGTATTTTTGTAAGAGGATTTTATTTACTAACTTGTTAAAAATCAAAGCAAAATCTTAAAAAATACATGTTGTTGAAAGATTGATTCTCATACAGGTATGATCAAGGTTTAGGTCTAATTTTAAGATAGTAGCCAATTTCAAGGGATTATTTACTCCTTGCCTTCAGAAAGTGTTAAATAAACATTTAAATCTCAAATGTATAAAATCCAATATCGAAAGTGCTTCATTTTTAGCTATAATCAAAATATAACGGTGTTTAAATTTCACTTGAAATCCTTTAAAAAGTATTTCAAATTAAGGTCATTGCAAGTCTTTGAATAAAGTTGTTTAAAACTGGAATACTCTGACTGGACTTGAAAGGCATGTGCTGACAAAGGTTGAAATGTATTGATGGTATTTGTCACTTTCATCTTCAAGTTTCTTTATTGTAGAAAAATTGACAAAATGGAATAATACATTTTTATTATATGCTATTCTGAATAAATTTGTAATCTGTGTTGACCCAGTCTGTCTGTTAAAAGTACATATTTGAGGGATTATATTACATACAACCTTAGATATGATGACCAACACTTTTAACTGGTTTAGAAATTATATAAAGTGTCTTTAATTTAGAATTGATAATTGAATTATAAAATTTTCGCCCAGCATCATCATTGTGTATAACATGACTAATCCTCAGGGTTTTGAAGGTTAATAAGGACTCTCCCCTATATGATTGATTGATGTTTAACGCCACTCTTTGCACTATTAACTATATTGTGGGGATAAGTTTTTATTGGTGGAGGAAGCCAGAGTGCCCGGAGAGAACCACCCATCTCTGGTAGAAAAAAACTGACAATCCTAGTCAATTTAGACTGGAGTCAAACGCACCTGCCAAGTGTAGGGCCAGGAAAATATTATTGTTGGTTTCCCTTAACATTACAAAATATTCAAGGCCCTCGGTCATAAAACTTTACTCAGTACTAGAAGTAAAAGATTTGTGCTCGAAACACCAAATCCAATAATTTGATTGGTTGATTTCTGAGTCTGAGTATGGTAATCGTGCATCAAATTAACATTGCTGGAGCAGAACAAGATATGGCCATATATTTTTTCCATTCAGTCGAAAAAATAAACGACCCTGTGGTTTAGAATAGACCTGGTCGGATAAGGGGAAACCAACAGTCATTTTTCCATGGGTTGACAGGCTAGTGTTACTGTAGAATGAACAAGATCCAGATAAATTGCAGTAAAATAGAAATACAAACATTATTATAAGTATGATAACTCCAGTAGAAACAGATGGGGCATGTCAAAAAAGTTGGAAGAAAAAAAAAAAAAAAACAAAACAAATAAGGTCTTTCCGAATGCAGTGGAAAGACCTTAATAAAACAGTCTTATTGTACTTTATACTGACCAAATATTGAATTTTTTATTATGTTTGACAAAGGTGAGAGTTGAACCACCCACCAATTATCTATATTGATTATTGTCATTAATAAATAATTATATTTGTTTAAATCAATTATTTGCACCCTTCAGGACTCAGGTGGATTACTAATTGGGAAAAGGAGAAAGATCATATTTTATTATGTGAAATAAAAGTATAATTTTTGATTTTTTTGTGTTTTAACGCCACTTTTAAGCACCGCTTTTGGGCTATTTTGTGGCGGCCAGTTTTTATTGGTGGAGGAAGCCGGAGTGCCCGGAGAAAACCACCGACCTTCGATAGGAAAACTGACAATCCTAGTCAATTAAGATTGGAGTCGAGTGCACCCGGACGAGCGGGGTTCGAACTCACAACCTCAGTGTTGTCTGGCTAGTGATTTCAGTAGTAACTACTTAAGACCACTCCGCCACCGAGGCCCCCAAATAAAAGTATGTAATGACTATACACTGACATTTACGGATAATTAATCCCTGGTTAAATCACTATCACAAGCACCAAAATAATGTTGGGTAATCATTTTAAGGGTCAAACAATATATTGTATGGACAATTACCCTAATTGGATTTATCCTAATTGGATAATCAACCATTTATATTCCTCTTGTATCATTTCCTAAGAAATTATCTTTGATATGTTGAAAAAAAAATCATGAAAATGGTTGAGAACATTAAACTCTTTTCCAGTATAAGGTGTTTTTACACCAACTATTTTTTTATACAAATTGTGTCAATGTCCTGTTTTTGATTGTGTAAATGTCTTATGGTATTTATGTCTGCAGATTAACTTCATATTTGACACTGTTCTTACAGAAAGAATATTGAAGAGTCATTCTTAGTAAGCATTGTTCAGAATAATGGATTGCCTTCTGTCTTACAGAATTCTTTAATGCTGTTCTTGTTGGTAAACTGAGTATCTTATCTTACAGTATAAATGTAGTATATAAATATGTCTTTACTTTAAGTAAAGAGTTATATAATACAATTACATATACTGTGAAAAAAATACAAATAGCATTTTCAGTTAATCTCAAAGATAGTATTTTCCTAATTGCAAATGAAAAATAAAAAAGTCCCCAAAACTTCAACTTTGGTCACGACCTAATAGATATAAGAAGATGTGGTATGAGTGCCAATGAGACAACTCTCCATCCAAGTCAAAATTTATAAAAGTAAACCATTATAAGTCAAAGTAAGGTCTTCAACACGGAGCCTTGGCTCACACAGAACTAAGCTTAGTTTGGACTCCAAAACTTGTAGTTATATCCCTGTAGGATATGTAAAATATGTTGAATAATCTTTTTATTCTAGATTTATAGTATTGAGGAATTGGGCGTAAAAGAAAAAGGGTTTCTGTAAATAACTACCAATACTTTTAAATATCTGATTTTGTTGGTAATTATTTGTCAGCCACAGAAACTGAATTTCTTACATATATAATCTGTTTGAAGGTACAGCAAACATCTCCAGCTACAACAGTTCATTTAAAATATTGTAATTGCTGCCTTGTAACTTCACAGGAACTTAATAATTGTCATTATAAGGTACAAAGATCACATTGAAAAATACAATATGTAATTTTTCCAATGTGTTTGCTCAGATTATATATGGATTATGAACACCAAATAAATGTGAAATGAACATGAAATGGACACTTTATTGACATTGTTGTTGAGTATAATTATATATCATCTGCTTTACTTTGTCACCTTGTTAACTGTCCAAGTTTAAATAAGTTTAAATGGACGTTACAATTCTGATTTACCTCAGTGTATTTAAACATTATTTGTATCACAGTTGGAGAAAGTTCAATAAGTTTTGATTTGAAGATTGAAAATGGTTGTTTATTAGTTTAGAGTACTAAATTATTTAATTCACACCTATTTGAAGAGCAATTCATTTTTTGTTATCGGGGAACTTGGAAGTTTTATTAGTGAGATATATATTTAGTACTTTTTTAAGGTATAAATACTAAGTTAAACATGTTTTGTTTTTATTGAATAAAGTGAGACAGCAAACCAACCACAAAACTAACTAAAAGACATTTAGAGGGCAACATACAGCCTTCTGCAAATAACAAAAAAGAAAAGACATGGAAGATATGAATTTAAACCACTGATTTGTTGTTATGTTGAATATTTGTCTGTCAATCAAACCTGTTAGCCATAGAAACTAGTTGGCAAGGAATTGAAATGGCAAGTAACATTTCATTAAGAGCCTGTTAATTTTCTGGTTAGAATTTATGGAAACTTTAATAACGTATACAGACACACCAATTAACAACATTATATTAAGCATTTTGAAATTTGATCTTTTTCGATCTTTTATTACTTTCTTGGTGAGTGTTGATTTTCAGAAATTACCAGTTCTAAATTAAAACTATTATAATTAATGTTATGAAGGTCGGTATGAAAACCAATATGTCAACAAAATAGTTTTTTTTTAACAATACCGAAACCAAAAAACTTACAGAAGAAATTCATAAGTACAGGCAGTGTTTGTAACTCGTAATTAAAATTGCCAATGTCAATATATGTTCAGGAAAATAAAAAGAAATTTTGTGTAGAAGAAATAAAATTGTTATTTTAACCATTGATCCCTGTTCTATTTGAGTTATATGTCAGTTTTGATAAATCATTCTCAAAATTTTGATGAACAAGTCAATATATTTGTCAATTAATTCGATACCAGGTGATTGAAATTTGAGATAGGTTGTCTTTGTATTTTGACGAAGATGTCATAAATGTTTTATGTGTCAATGAAAAAAGAGTTTAAAACCAATTTGAAATCAATAAAATGGATTTTTATAAGATATTTTGTGGGAAACCAACAGAAAAGCAAAATTTAATCAAGAATAACTTGTGTTTCTTATTGTTGTGAAGTTTAAATATTTACGTTTTGATTAATGTATAAGGCTCTTTGTACTTGATAGTACCAGGGTTTGAGTATGTGAAAAGACAATGTTAGTGTGGACAGTTCCTGTTATGACCAAGTAAGTACCTAATCTTCTGGACACTTCACTTATTTTTCTTTTAAAGATTACAAGTTATTGACTTTAAAGGTCAGTAAAAATGCAATTGGCTGACCAAATATTCCACAGCCTTCAAAATTTTGTTTTTCAAATCTTAGATTACTTTAAAAATAATAAACATTTCACTGCCATACTAATATTTTATGTACTCAAATATCTCAACAATATAAAAATCGGTATTTTCCCTAGAGCATCATATTAAAGCTAATGATTTCAAAGTAATCTGTTTTCAAAACTAATTATTGTGAGATCAAAGGCATTTTGATACATTACATGTATTCAGGATCAATATGTCAAAAGATGTTGCCTGTTTGGCATGCAAACAATATGCACAGTAATGACAATGGGATGAATAGATAATAAATGACATACTTGCAGGTTGATTTCTATAAATAGAAAATGAATACTGTAAATTCAGAACTTACTTATGCTAATTGGGTGAGAAACACAATAAAAAGAACTCACATTCTGATATCTGCTTCATTTATCTGTATGAAGCTTTTCCTGGAATGGCAATAACTTATTCTTGCAATTGTGTTCAATCTTCAAAAACAGCAATAATAGATGCACCCAATAATTTCTGAATTTACCGTACTGGTAATATTTTTTGTTCAAAATGGTGTTGTAAATAAACTTGAAAAGCTTGCTATAGGGTATGGGTTTTGCTCATTGTTGTAGGCCATACAGTGACCTATAGTTTTAAACTTGTACATCATTTGGTCTTTGGTGTAGAGTTGTTTCATTGGCAATCACACCACATCTTATTTTTATATTTTCAACTTAGGAGATACAGGATGTGATAAATTTGTCCATGTGAATGTAAAAAAATCATGATGTGCAACAAATATTTTGAATCATATGCTTGAAAGCCATACATGATTTATTTCAACTATTTAGATTTGGGAACAATTTTTAAATAGGGCCATTTTGACCTTTAAATCATCCTTTTGTGAAAAAACAAAAAAAGGGTAACATGTTAGGTCTCTTTTAGCTGACTATATGGTAGGAGTTTTACTCATTGTTGAAGGCTGTACAGCAACCTATAGTTACTTACATCCACATATTTTGGACTCTGGTGAAAGTTGTCTCATAGGCAATCATACCACCAGGTGAATAGTTGTCTCATTGGCAATCAAACCTCATCTCCTTGTTTTGATCTCATCTGACCCAAAGAAGAACACTTCATTGGTGCCTAGATATAAATTACACAAGATGACACTGTTAAAACCATTTCATTGGCATTTGAATACAAAATTACCAAGTTGAGCTTAAAACTCAAATTACTCCCTTTCAACTTGATATCAATAATACAATTATAGACATAAGGGCAGCATTAAAGACACGTTTCTGTGTTATATATTTAACTCTGCTATTTATGTACAGACTTCTAACATTCTGTTGCTAATAACAGCTCTAGAGTGCTTTCAACTTAGTTAATCAATAATTGCTATTTGAAGTCATGACAAGATTTAGCAAGTCACAATAGGGTGATATTTCATGCTATGTTTAACAACTTTCATAGATATAATCATCTCTTTTTACCTAGATCACGTTGTAATAAGTAAATCGAGTCTTAGATTCAGATTGTCTATCATTTCACAAGCTTTAGAATCTGTATGACTGTTGGACATTTCAGGCAAGTTTTGGTTCATTCAAACATGTTTTACAAGGTGTCTTCTGTTTGACGGAAATGATCACAAACTAACAAATGGACCAAAGGTTCAGAAAGACAACTGTAACCTTTTAATTTTGTAAAACAATTAAAACTGTAGTTCAAAACTCTTTAGCAAACGTCATTTGAAAACATTTAAATTAGACTTTTTCATGTCTGGGCCTTTTATAGCCGACTATACGGTATTGGTTTTTCTCATTGTTTAAGGCTGTATGGTTGCCTATAATTGCTTAAATACACTTCATTTTAACTTTGGTGGATAGTTGTTTCATTGGAAATCATACCACATCTCCTTATTTTTATATTGTCCCATAAATGCCTAGAATGGAATCATAGAAATGCTGATGGTGGCTGTGTTGTCTAAGTAGTTGAACTACTGTATCACTAGCCTGTCAACTTTGAAATTGTGAGTTTGAACCCAGCATGTGGCAGGTGAGTTTGAACCCTGCATGTGGTAGGTGGGTTCTTCTCCAATCTTATTTGACAAGGATTGTCAGTTTTCCTGCAGAAGGTCTGTGGTAACCTCTCCAGGTACTCTATCTTCCTCCACCAAGAAAAAGTGACTGCCATGAAATAGCCGTTAGTGCTGAAAGTGATGTTAAACACCAATCAATCAAACAATGGTAAGCATTGTTACGTCTACAGTTCACATCTGATTTAATTTAAGAGATAACTGTATTGTATTTGAAGCTTTGCGGATGCCCATCGGTAGTTTTACTGTCGCAAATTTAGTTTACCTGGCGACGCGTAGCGGAGACAGGTAAACGGGTATTTGCGACAGTAAAACTACCGATGGACGTCCGCAAAGCTTCAAATACAATACAGTTATCGCTATTTTAATGCAAAACAAGTACATAATTCAATTTCAATCATTATTTCAGCGTAAAATTCTCATTAAAGAAAATTCCTCAAAAAGATGTTATCTCCTTTGGCCCCTAAACTAGGTGACGTCATAGGTATGCTTCCAGCGTCAAACATAATCACTGGGCATTTTCTGGCTTCTTGGCCGCTTCAGAATGTAATTAAATTTGATAAAAAGAAGATTTCTAGGTGCAACATGTGAGTTTTTTTGGCTTATTATTGTAAAAATTGCATGTCAATACATTCCGCAATTCAAAATGTCGGCTTCCTTAGTTACAGACAAGGAGATAGAGAATTTTACGCTTACCGTCATCCAATCAGAACCATTGATACAAAATAATTGCATTAGAATCAAAGGTTTACATTAGCAATATCTCTAACTGGTTTCATATCCACTCAGATTAATCTTTACTTTGAGAGTTTTTCACCTTAGTAAATCTATTATAGGTGAGTCCTGGATTTTGGTCTGTAGGAATTTTCAACCCTTGGAATTGCTCTTTCATCAATTTAATGATGCTCAACATGTACATGTACTATAAATGAATCGAAATTTAAGTGACATACACAGGCAAACTTTGATCCTGTGAATTTTTCAAAAATCTAACATGAAATTCACCTTGTATAAGCTTATATGTGATACTCACATGAAAATTTCACATAAATTATATGTGAATTTCATGTAAAAATAAGAAATTGGTATTTTTCATGATTTTAATTAAATATGAAAATTCAGATGTTATTTGAATAATTTATATTGAAAATTCAAATGAATTTCACGTGAAGAAATTCATGTTATTTTCACATGAAATTCATGTGAGTGTCACATGAGATTCATGTGAAACTCGCATGAAATCAGTTCGTGTGAGTTTCACGTATAAGCTTATTTGAGGTGAATTTCTCTGTGTAATTCAGTCCTTGTATTAAATACTTGTTTCTTTGAATGAACCCTTTATGATTAGTACACAAGAACTTTTCATTAAGGCTTATTTTTACTCCAACAGTAGAATTCATCAAGCATATTATATTGCGATTACTCGAGGCCAACTTTAAATAAAGATAATTATTTTCCATGCTTCAAATTTTGTACTACTTATATCTTATAATGCAGGCAAAAGAATCACTTTTACATAATAAATTGTAATTAAATGTTCATTTTTTGCCACCCATTTAAAGGTTTATAGATCTAAATGTGCACCAAATCATTGAGATTATTGCTCAGAATAGATATAAAGTAATTTTCAGTCTTTTTCATCATTTTGATTTGAAACAAATTACTGAGAAATGTGATCTCACATTGAGAAATAGACTTTTAATTTTATTGTGATTGCAGTGGTAACACTAAGATATACCATTATAGATACAAAAGAAATATAAAAATAACCTTTAATCATATCCAACTTAATAAATTTATGTTGTAAAAGTATTAGATATGTTAAGTTTTGCAAGACATTTGTTATAAGCGAGAAAAAAGTTATGATTTCACCTTGGAACAAGTATAATTAAAATTAATTCAGATGTAATTTCAAATGCTAAAATATTTTCAACATAATTTTTTAATTATTTTATGAGTAGCATTATGATTACAGCTTGGTACAAGTATTAAAATTATTTCTGAAGTCTTAAATTTGGTTACAGAAATATTTTCAGCTGAATCTTTGATTATTTTATGAGTAGCAGATTTAAGATTATTTACCAATTATGACTGTATAATTCTGTATACCTACATTTCAACTGTTTATAAGAGTACAGCTGAGCTTGGAGACCTTTTAACATAAAACCCTGTATTTATGGTATGTCACCAGCAAATATATTTTTCGTTGGGAAATGTTCAAAATTGGGAACCAACAAAAGTTGGATAGATTAGGATTTAGCGCCTGAGATGCAGGGTAAAAATCGTGTAGTTCACACCTAAATTTTGTCGGAAAATCTGCAGTAACTGCCTGTCCAAAATAATAGGTTTTGAGATAAAAACTCGGTCTGCTTTGTTGGCCAGCTAATTCTACTTTGGCTGAAGTATTGTCAAGAATAATATATAATCATGTTCTGGAAAATAAGAAAAGCATTTGTTTGGTTAATTCCAAACAACAATTTCAGAATTGAACAGAAGCTTTGATTCAGGGACAAAATGTTGTATTTTATAATCATGCTGGCTGTTTCATGGTCAAATTCACATGATCTGAACAATTAAATATTCATATGTTGTGAATGATATTTATAGATATAAATGCCTAAGATATCTTAATATGAGAATCTTATGTTTACTTATTGACTGTATAAATGTACATTGCAGCATATGGTTATAAATAACTTGAGTTGACAGTAATTGCTAATTCTCAGGTCATTTGCCTTTATTATCAGAATAAACAGAGGTGGAATGCCTTATATATTCATCTTGTGGCCTTGTATTGGATGTAAATAGCACACTCATTAATGTTTATCAAATTGTCTTTGTGTTTTTTCCTAAATACAACGGAATGCCACTTGTAGAAATGAAGTATATTAAATGCCTTTTTGTAATATCAGAATTTGTCCCTTTTTTCTCAGCAAATTCATCTTGTACAACTCTAAAATGTAAATTGAATAATTTTTTTCACATGTTTTATATAGATGTTAATAAATGCATAAAAAGGTCAGGAAACCATAATTATTTATCTTGTTATGCAATTTATCTTTAAAAAAATCATTTAAATTTTAAAGAAGATATTCAGATCTATTTTACCATCAATTTAATTCCTCTATTCATACTAATACTCAAAATTGACAAATTGTAAGTTATTCGATCTGAAGTTCAGTTTGTAAACGTAGGTCAGACTTTTAAAAAAAAAAGTTTCAAATTTCATAATTTTTCTTCAGTTCAAATTAAAATTTTGAATAGAATTTCTTTAATGATTATATGGTATATGTGGTTAAAGTTTGAAACCTGTACAGTTTGCCTTAATAATTCCACCTGTCAAACATGACTTAAATCGCAATTTTATTTGAAAATTGTAATCTGGACCTGAGTTTATCAATTGATTTTCTGTCATATCTATATCTAGACACTGATGCAACTTAAGAATTGAATGCATGGCTCTAAAGCTTCCAACATAACCAAATTGCATTTTAATATACTGTAAATTCATATATTATTGTGCACATTTATTATTGCAATTTTTGAAAAATGGACAAAAGATGGGAGATTAATTGCGGGACTTCATGAAAAACTTCATGAATATATGTATCATATCGGAATGTGAAATCTTATTATTGCGATACTGATCACCCAGTCATAACTTTATTCACATTAATAAAAACCTGGCAATAATTTCTTAATTTACAGTAGTCTTCTACGAGGGTGGTAAAGGGTTATTTTCGTGCAATGTGTTTTGCCATTTTTATTTCATGTGCAGCCGTGAAAAAGGTTCGTTATTCACCGTGTTTCGTGAAATCGGTAAAAAGATCAACGTGCAAGAAATTTTTAATTGTTCGTTCATCGTGAAATGGCAATATTTTATTTCGCGTTCTTCTGTGCAGATACCCCCCTTTACGCCCCTCTTCTACTATTTCATACAAATGAAACTTCTCTTTTTCAAAAGGAGGATGTTGTATTCATTGTTAATTTTGAACAAATATCAACATACAAATTTGTGGTTAATTGGATCAAAAAGAGGATCCAAGTATATCTTTAAAAAGATGATTACAACTGCTTGCTTGGGCAAAATTGTTTCAAATTTCAAAAGTTCATAATATAGTCCTGTTAGTGAATAGAAGATTTGTGTTTAAAAAAAAAAAAAATAGAAAAAAAATATGTACTAGTTTTTTTCTGTACATAGTATTAAATTAGCTAAGAATTTTGTACATGTCAAAATCTGAGAACAACAGGAAGATTTCTAGTACAAAACCTAATTTGAATATCTATATATTCCTGAAAATTTAGTAGGAAATCTTATTTAGAATATTTGCTTCTCCAGGACAGGAATTTTTAAAACATGATCATAGTCATTTCTGTTATTGTCCCCGTGCGAAATGTTAAAGGAGACATAGAAATACGAGGCATCCTTTCCTCTGTCCTTCAGTCTGGTCTTGTAAGGGCTCTCACATATACAATTGTTGTTAGAGTTTTATCAAACTTATATTAGAGGTTTATATCAGCAATGTCTCTTACAAATTCATAAATCAGTGCAGATCAACTATTTTTAAGAGTTTTGTCCCTTGGAAATATAAATTATATGGAAAATTGCATTGCTTCCACTTTCATGTGTACATTTTTTAGCCAGATTTCCATCAAACTTGTATCAAAGGTTCATATCAGCAATGTGTTAGATAAGTTCGAAATTCAGAGCTGATCAAATATTTTTAAAAGAATTATGTTATGCCCCTAGACTGGACAATTTAGGGTTCAATGGCATATTGTACAGGCACCTATCAATTGTTGAAGTTTGTGTGTTGACCTCGAAAAGTCTTTTGTGTATTTTGATTGTTTTTAGGGTCTCTGTCTTAAAGACCTAAACCCCACATCTCCTTTTATTTATATTTTATTATTTATAGAAATTATGTTAAAGTTACACTATTTAAGGAATCTATCTTCTGGTAATAATTGAAAACAAGACTTATTTTTAGCTCACCTGGCCAAGGGCCAAGTGAGCCTTTCTCATCACTTACGTCCGTCGTCCGTCGTCGTCATGCGTCTTAGCTTTTACAAAATCTTCTCCTCTGAAACCACTGGGCCAAATTTAACCAAAACTTTGCCACAATCATCATTAGGGTATCTAGTTTAAAATGTGTCTGATGACCCGCCAACCAACCAAGATGGCCACCATGGCTAAAAATAGAACATAGGGTAAATGTAGATTTTGGCTTATATCTCTGAAACCAAAGCATTTAGAGTAAATCTGACAGGGTAAAATGATTAAAAATTTGTCCGATGACCCCGCCTTCCAACCATCATGGCCAACTTGGTTGAAAAATAGAACATAGGGTAAATGCAGTTTTGGTTTATATCTCTAAAACTAAAGCATTTAGAGCAAATCTGACAGGTGGCAAAATGTTCATCAGATTTAGATTTATCTGCCCTGAAATTTTCAGATAATCCGACAACCCATTGTTGGGTTGCTGCCCCTGAGTTAGTAATTTTACAAAATTTTGCAGTTTTTGTTATTATCTTAGATATCATTATAATATCTAATATTTGATACTATTAATTATGATTTTAACCTTATTTTACATGATTTCCAAAGCATCAGTAAATACAGGTGAGCGACACAGGCTCTTGAGAGCCTCTAGTTGCTCATTATTGTTGTTCTGAACAGCTAATTAGCCATTGTTTGCCGTTTATATTAAATCTTTGTTTAAAAGGATGGATCAATGAAACCAGCCGTATTCTTTCATGTACATCATGACACCTGTATCTTCCAGCTATCGTTTCAAATTTCAAAAGTTATGTAATGATGTTTTGAGAAAAGAAAAGGTAAACAATTTGTTATAAGCAATTAATTGGATGTTTTAAACAGAGTTGCAAAAATCGATTAAAGGAAGTTGTTATAATGACAGGAATACAGTCATAAAGACATGTACTTGTACTGGTCCTACAGTTTAATCATGGAAAATTGAATTTATACATTTTGGTCCTCACTTAAGATCATTTTTGATTTTATGGTTCCACACATATATACATTTGGCTTTCCAAACTGTTGGTCTCAGACATACATTGAGCACTCTTGGAAAGATATGCAAACACTTCTAGGAAACCCTTTGGTACACTTAAAAAATATGTTGTATGATATTGTGATGACACTATATAAGGTTGTTATTTTGGAGCTGTGATGTTCACTACCATAGAAGATCTATAGTTTAGCATAACACTCTTTTAGAAACAAATTTAAACAGATTCTTCATAGTATACATTTGTAAAATGAAGGAATGATGAAATGCTGGTCTTGTTTACAATGTTTAATGTATGCTGATCTGAAATTCAAAATGGCCACCACCACAAAACATAGATGGAGCCAACAACAGGAAGTGAAAAAGTGCTATTTTTTTTGACAGACAATAACAAGTACAAATCTTAATTAGCTCTTAAGAATCTATATGTGTTTTTATAGTGATTAAGATTATAACACAATGTTGACTGCTGTACCCCTATATTTGACATTTTTACCTATTATGTCTGTTTGTTTTGTTCACACATTGTTGTCAATATAATGGAATTTTATGCGACTAACAAGTGAGAGGTTTAGCTAGCTATAAAACCAGGTTTAATCCACCATTTTCTACATTAGGAAATGCCTGTACCAAGTTAGGAATATGACAGTTGTTTTCCATTTGTTTGATGTGTTTGAACTTTTGATTTTGCCATTTGATAAGGGACTTTCTGTTTAGAATTTTCCTTGGAGTTGGGTATTTTTGTTGTTTACTTTTTCCAAAGGACCGTGAGCATTTCCAGCTATGTTCAACAACTCTTAAAATCATCATGCTGTTGTTTTTTTTATTACACTTGAAAAGTTACCATTGCAGTCTCATAAGGTTAATAATAAAAGAAAAGCAGCAATGTTTTTCTATGTTTATAAAATGATGTCATACATACACCTGCTTAGAAAAGCCTCATTTATTAGTGTTATTTTTCATTTTGAAAAAAGAAAGAAATTTCTACATAACATTAATGAATGTTGTGAGTCACAACTGAAGTTCTCTTAGGGATATTTAGAAATTAATCTACATTAAAAACAAACAAGATATTAAAGGTGTAAGACATCAGAAATATTTGTGTTTATTATAGCGCTCCTGACCAGGGAATGTGTATAAGTCCATTGGTTTATTTTCATTTAAAAAAGCAACAACAAAAAAAAGTTCAGTACCAAAGTAGTGGACTTTTTCAATTGATAGGTTAATGCCAAATACTTATAATTTTAATTTTGGAAGAAAATTCACGTCTTTATTCAGATGCGAGAAAACAGGAAAAAAACCTTGTTTAACATATGGTGCACATAGATGTCATATGAAAAACATTTCTTTGTTTATAGAATTTGTTCGAGTGAGATGTAGAATTCTTTGATCTTTTTTATATTTCCTTTGAAATTTATTTGTCAACAGCTATAAACGATGTAAACATGAAGTTGTTATAAGACCACATTTTTTATATCCACATTTTTTATTTCCCAGTTTTTCCATGTCCTTTATATTACGAATACAGAAGGCACATAGATATTTATGGTAATGTCAAATATTAATAGATAATGCTCTTTGATTTTATGGTAATTGTGCTGTCGTAATCTTTTTATCTAGGAACAAGGGAATTAAGTTTAGTATGTGTTTTATCTGATTTTATGTGATCCTTTGAGATTCTATCAGGCAAAACTCAAAAAACCTAATAACAGAATGCACGACAATTAAGTTCAATGTTTAATTATTAAACCTCAGGTTGGTGGTTGACTTTCTATTATAAAATCATTATGTCAGCCTTTGTAGGTAAAGCAACTCATCACAATTTTATTTAAGTTATAGAAGGATAGGTTGAAATGTATAAATAAGGTGTAGATATTTGCATTGACTTTTCCATTTATTATAAAAAAAAATCATGATATGTAATTCTGTATGTTGAAGTCCTCAATGTCATGGACATGCATGTTGAAATGTTTTTTTTTTTTTTCATCTTGTGAGAAGAAGATATTCAATTGAAAAACCCTTTCTGCCATTTCAAATGACTTTTATTTGAAAACTAAATATTAGTTGAATGGGACATAAAATCTGAGGCATTAGTATTTTATTTGTCTAAGATATACAAAGTTCTTCCCGTCCAATTCTGGTTCTCAAATACCCATATTTTACCCATCTGAAAGTTATTAAATGGTGAATTCCATTGTTGTCAAGTCACTCTAAATCACTTAAGAAAATATTTACCATGCAAGTACCTTTGAATAGCTGTCGATACTACGTTGAAGACGTAAGCCCTTCAGTAACAAATTTACCCAAATTTCTCTGTATGAAGGGGTGGTGGGTCAAGGTACGCTCGGCTTAATATCTTTAAAGTAAGTTATTTGTATGCTGTTTGATTAGGTTTTGATATGTCGTAATAAATGTTTAATATGAATCTAATGATATAAGAGGTTATGACATTATTTTGTCGTGGAAGAAGTAATGATGCGATACGGGTTATTGGATTAAATTTGCCGGAAAAATCTTTTATATAATGTATCTTTAAAGAGATGGATTTATAAGGGTTAAGAATAATCAAGCAAACAGTTACATAAAATGTTTTACAGAAGAGTATTTAATAGATTCAGAAGCTATTTTTGGTGTTTTCTTTTTCTTTCCACTTTGATCATTACCATACAGTTGCGGCATTGTAAAGAGTTTTGTAAACAGGATAATTCTATAAATCCCTCCCTAGATTTGTACGACAATAGGACAGTGATAATAAGACAATCTCAATTTATATTAATGTTTGTAATTAATTATAAAATACTTGAGAGTCCATTGAAGAATTTTATAACAATTAAGCCTTAAAGTTATCAAGTACCTGTATACTTTGAATTTGTTAGAAAGAAGTACCAAAGGGTTATAACTGTCCAGTTTTTTATTCATAGTTTGAGTTTTCTATTCATAGATTGTTCATGGAAAAGAAACAACAAAATGGATAGTACATACCAGTACTAATGCTCTTGATAAATTATTCTTCAATCCATTTAAAATTCCAGAGATGTGGGAATATTTCCAATGAGACAACTCTCCACCAGAGACCAAAGGATGGTGATTTAAATAGCTAAAAGTCACTGTAGGGCTTTCAACAATGAGCAAAACGTGTACCAATTATATTTCAATCTTCACAAGGCCCCTGCATGACAAAAAAGGGTCAGTGTGGATTATTGGTAATAACAATAACTGTTAAAACACAAATATTCTGTTAGTTCCTGTGTTTGAAACCCAAGATCCCAAACATGTTAAAGGCCACAAGTAACTGAGTACATGTACTTTAACTAGGGGAAAAACTATATTCAACTTTTCTCAGTAATTATATGCATTGAAAAAATTAGCTGACCTTCTAATGTATACATCAAGAACAAAATTATGATTAAAATTTTCTTTCCTTTTAAATTAATGTTATAAGTATTTTAGAAATATCTCCCTGTGAAATCTTGATAATATTATGTTGATCAATAATGAGGGACATAATTAAGGTTCACTTGAATCTTCCTTTACATTGAAATGTTAACCCATAATAACTGTTAAATAATCTAAGGTCAAGACAAATAATTGCATTATTATGGGGGGAAAAAAGTAATAATTTATCTCAGTTGAAATTATTGTAAATTCAGAAAGTATTGCATGCATTTATTACAGCGATTTTTGAAAAATGGACAAAAATGCGAGATTATTCATTGCCATTTCAGGAAAATCTGCACACAGATATACATGTATTTATCAGATATAAAAATGTGAGTTCTTATTCTTGCGATACTCCCACAGTCGCATTATTCGCTTTGATAAAAACTTCACAATAATTTCTGAATTTACAATTGCAGAATATTGCTGGATATATTTATGATTAAAACTTTTGTTATGGTAGACATTTTCCTGTTGAACAAAAATACATAACCTTAAGAGTGTTGTGTGGAATCCCACTTTGCATCTATAGACAAAGGGCATCTGGTTAACAGTTTTAATTTTTTTTATTATTATAAGGATCTTCCCATTTAAGTATTTATTTTCACAATGAAATGCCATATGTACCTTAAACAGGGGTAAAAGCATGTTCTTTTTTTTTCCCTGTTGTCTTGGGTTGCTGTCTTGATTGATACATACCTCAAATCCAGGTGTGGATCCAGGATTTTGAAAAAGGAGGGGGGATGCATTTATCAAATATATAGCCCCCCCCCCCCATAAATCTGCGCCTCTGATAATTTTTTACTTTTCTAAATACAAAATATTTAACTTTTTCATGAATTAGGGAAAATATCCAAAGGGAAACATGACCAGGTTTCTATTGTTTAGATAATTGAGGCAATAATGCACAAATTTTATAAGGAATCTTAGATCTAAATTATGTTCTATCTTCCTGAATGTACTTATTAGTTATCTGTGATTTATAATTAGAAAAAATATGTTACGTAAATCTGTATTGTATAATTAAAAAAAGATCTTGTGTAAAACCTCACCTGTAAAAAACAAGATAAATGAAAAATGTCCATATTTGTCTTTTTAATTAAAGTTTCACATGCATGTCCTTATATTTAAACTTGGCCTTTTGCAACAGAGTGTTTTATAATACTAAGGTTTTTCGGAAAATGATAGAACAGAATCCTGTTTTAAGAGAACAAATGATTAAGAGCATTACCTACGGTAATTGAATGCATGTTATTTGTGAATTGTTTGCTGCTGTGTCAAGTCAGAATGACAAGGATTTTAAATTGGATGCCATATGTAAGGTCATTGCTGCACACTCTGCACATTTAAGAACTCTTGCAACATTTCTCTGAGGGGTCTGTAGATTCCTGTCCATCATCCTGGTTTACATTTTGTACCTACCTTTATGGCAAGCTGTTTTACTATTTATTCTAACTTCAAGATATCACATATAATATATAAGATATCTTATAACGTAAATTATATGAGATATTTTATAAATTATATGAGATATCTTATAAATTATATGAGATATCTTATAAACTATATAAGATATCTTATAAACTATATGAGATATCTTATAAAGTTTATTAGATATCTTGAAGTTAGAATAAATGGTAAAACGGCTTGCCATAACCTACCTTTTTGTATTGATGGTTGACTTGTTCTTACCCATGAAATGATTGCTACTAGATGTTGAGCAAACAACCAACAATCAGTCTTAAATAGTAAAACGGCTTGCCATATACCTTTCCAGAACCTACCTTTTTGTATTGATGTTTATCTTGTTCTTGTCCTGAATATGCATGAAATGATTCAATGCCACTAGATGTTGAGCAAATAACCAACAGTCAGTCTTTGGTGACTTCGAGATGTTTAATTTTGGAAAGTTATTATTGGTTAACCTGTGTTGAAGATTTGCTATTTTCAAATTTATTATATCGAAAATATGAGAAAAAAAAGATTTTTTCTTTTCTTGTACAAAATATTTGACAACTAAAACAGTTTTTTCTATTTGATAACTAAAATATCGAAAAGGAAACATGACCATATTTCTGTTGTTTAGATAATTAAGGTACTAAAACACAAAGGTTTCTTTGATCTAAATCATGTGAGTTTCTTCCTGAGAGTACTAATTAGTTATCTGTGTTTTATAATTAGAAAAACATATGACTTGAACCTTAATTTTATAATTTTGAAAAACATTACATAAAACCTCACCTGTAATAAACAAGGTAAGTGAAAAATGTCCATATTTGTGGTTTATTTAAGTTTGGCATGCATGTCTTTATATTTAAACTTGACATGCCTTCTTTATTAACAGAGTGTTTTACTAGACTAAGGTTTTGAAAAAATGATAAGTGAACAGAATTCTGTCAGAAACATGATTAAATGCATTTAGGAATTGAGTGTTGATTAAATGACGGATCTTCCTTCATTCATATAAGTAAGAAGATGTGGTATGAGTGCCAATAAGACAACTATCCATCCAAGTCACAATGTGTAAAAAGTAATCAATTATAGGTCAAAGTACAGCCTTCAACAAGGAGCCTTGGCTCACATCGAACAGCAAGCTATAAAGGGCCCCAAAAAGACTAGTGTAAAACATTCAAACAGGAAAACCAACGGTCTAATCTATATAAAAAATGAGAAACACTTGAACCACATCAACAAACGACAACCACTGTTTTAAGAGAACAAATGATTAAGAGCATTACTTATGGTAATTGAATGCATGTTATTTGAAAAATGTTTGCTGCTTCGTCTAGTCAAATGACAACGAAGGATGTTAAATTGAATGCCACATGTAAAGTGATTGCTGCACTCTCAGCACAATAAGAACTTGCAGCAACTTTTCAAGGGGTCTGTAGATAGCCTGTTGCAAGGCAAAATTTATACCCTTATTTCCGTCCATCATCCTGGTTGACCTACCTTTGCAGAACTTATTGTATTGATGGGTAATTTGTGCTTGCCCTAAATATGCATGAAATTATTACCACTGGACGATGATCAAGTTACAAGGAGTCTGTAAATCAGTGGTTGTTGTTGTTTGCTGTCTGTCATATCTGTTTTTCGTTTATTGTTTTATCATGAATGTGACTTTTTTTTCTCGTCTGAATTGTACTTTCACATTTTGAAGGCTTTTTATTAGTGACTATACTGAATGGGTATTGCTCATTTTTGAAGGCTGTGCAGTGACCTATAGCTGCTTACATCCACGTCATTTGAACTCTGGTGGATAGTTGTCTCAATGGCAATCATATAACATCTTATATTATATTACTTTTCTGTATGAGTTTTGCTCATTGTTCAAGGTTGTACATTGACATAATAATTGCTTACATCTATTTTCATTTTGACTCAGTTGTCTCATAGGAAATAGTACAACATCTCCTCGTTTTTATACAAATAAAAAAGTATTATATGTAATCAAACTGTTAGAGCCAGTTTGTTGATGTAATTATTCAACTTGTCGCAAAAGTACTTTAACAATACCATAAATGTCTTCCTAATGATCACAAGGTAAAATTTGTAACCTGGCGTGATTATGGACTTGGTCAACTTGTCAACGAGAGACAGTTTGAATAATGTTGTATGACAAGATGACAACAATTAAAATATCATAAATTTGACATTTATGTCATTTTATTACATTTTTTGACAATTAAAAGTACAAGATACATACCAAGATGTATTTTGTTGTAAAACATTCCAAATAAAAATGTGTGATGAATTTGAATGTTACTTTTTGAGTGAACCATTTTGTTAGGAAAATTAATGAATAATGAGTATTTCATATTTGTTAACCTAACGTGGAGAGGTATAAACATTTGCTTGTCTTGTTGTCCATAAGATGTATTGTTTTGGTCCAGCTGGTTTATTTTAGACCTGAACTTAATACTGATCTTTAGGTTGAAAACAACTGATGTTGTGACACAAAGATATTTTTTCCAAAAAATGACATTAGCCTATGCTGGATCTGTATTTTCCAAATCTTAAGGAAATCCAAATTAAATTAGATTGAAGGATAAATTACAAAAAATGTTTCAATGGACATTTTTAAAGAAAAAAATATGTTATTTTAGAAGAATATCTATCATGTATTTTTCAAAAAATATAACTGGATGATTTTGCAATATGTAAAATCAAAAGCAATATTACATGTATTATAAAACTGACGAAAAATGTTGTAATGACTTTCTTAATGAGATAGTACTTTTGTCATCCATCATCTTATTGCTATCTTCCCTGGAATGCATTACATCAAGCTTTTTACTGGACTCTTTAAGACATGTATATCTTTTTTATGCCCCACCTACGACAATAGAGGGGCATTATGTTTTTCGGTCTGCGTCCGTTCGTCTGTCCGTCTGTCCCACTTCAGGTTAAAGTTTTTGGTCAAGGTAGTTTTTGATGAAGTTGAAGTCCAATCAACTTGAAACTTAGTACACATGTTTCCTATAGCTATGATATGATCTTTCTAATTTTAATGCCGAATTAGAGTTTTGACCCCAATTTCACAGTCCACTGAACATAGAAAATGATAGTGTGAGTGGAGCATCCATGTACTATGGACACATTCTTGTTTATCCTGGGGTTAGATTTCACCGATAAGTTAGTATCCCTGCCATATTATCTGTCAAATGCAAATAATATCAATAGTACTGTTTAATATTCCAGTAATGGATTAAAATTGGAAATAGGGGGGGTGGGGGGTATAAAACAATATTATCAAAACTGTTTGCTAAAATGTGACTATGTTAGTGAGCAAATGATGAATGGCATGGCAGTAGAATGCCAGAACATTCATTCATGATGTTCTTGTAGAATAGGAAACATATCTGAGAAGTCACTGACATTGTAAATATGGTCTTTATAAACAACAACATACAAACAATCACATGTTTACATTCATAAAGTTATAGGTATCACAGAGAGGATAAACCACATCATTAATTGGAAATGACAAGTTGTTTTAATTAATTGATTTGTTTAACATGTGGTTGTCCTTAATGGTAGTTTGTCTAATAGTTTGTGTGAACTTCCTAAAGCCAATCTGACACTTAACATATGTGTGATTTAAACCTTTCACTTTCCTTAGAGTTGCCCTGTGGGTTGAAATTATATAAGCTTTAAGGTAGATAGACATTGGTATACAGTTCATTTGATCACCTAATTATATCCCCTCTCTTGGATAAGGGGCTCTGTCTGTCCATCCGTCCTATCTTTCCTCTAACAAATATTTTCGTCACACTTTTCTCAGAAACTATTGAACAGAATGATTTCATATTTGTTCAGCAGCTTGACAGTGATGAGTAATGTAATGAGTGTGCACGTTTCCGATCTATTAGACAAGTTAATTTCCTGTTTGCTGATACTTTGAATTTTTCAATACGTTATAGAACTTTAAAAAAAATTTGTCACATATTTTTCCAATAATACAGAACAAAATGACTTCATATTTGGTCATCAGCTCAACAATGAGGAGTTGTATTGTTTAATTGAAACAAATTATTGCAGAAATATAATGAGCTTTATACTGTTAACATTCACAAAATATTCATTAGATCAAGTTTTTGTTAAGCTTGTATTTATTAGTACTGTTTAAACCCTGTTTCAATATCTGACACTAACTGTTAGCATGCCTAAGTGTTGCCTCCACAAACTCCAGTAGGCAAATAAGTCACACACAAAAAAGATGGACCTGAGAGTGGTCACTAATCTAGAAGAATATCTTTTCATTATTAGCTATAAATGTGGTTGATATCATCATGACAGCTGTTTCTTGGGGCTTTAGGATGCATATGTCTGAATTAACCTCACTGGCCCATGTGACAATTCTCAAGATGATAAATGTTTGGAAACTTCAGGCAAATCTCCATTATTTATGGATAGCCACAGTGACCTTTTCAATCTTTTAAGGTTCAGCAGTGAGAAAACAATTAATTATATATATAATTTGTGGTTTATGTATGTCATCTGTATTTCATTTTTTGAAATAATTGCGCCTTTTTTCAGACCACTTTATTATGACATGTGAAATATGATATGTTACAAATAATGACTATGTAATTGTTTTGTCTATATATGGATTGTATATCTACATTTTATACTTCTACTATTATATGGTATGTAGCATTGAGTAATTATTGGTTCTATAATTGGAAGAAATCCTAGTTTAAATGTAGATGTAGATGTTGTATATTTGTATTGTCTGACAGCCAAGAAACTGTAGAGACACATGGGGATTATTTCTGTTGTCTTGAGTCTCCATTGTCTTCATCATTCTTGTTGTATGTGTCACACTTTTTGTTAATCCTTAACTTCTTGCAAACAGTTTGACATAATTTCACAAAACTTGCACAGATTCTTCAATGGGCCACAACGTTCTACACCTGCTATTTTGATTTTAGCTCCAAGTTAAATTTGAGTTTCTGATATTAGGCATTTCTGCTTCAGTTACTGAGTTAGTAAATCTGTAACTCCTTGTAGAAGAAAATAACACTCCATATAGTGTATGCGTCTGAAGCGTTTTTCTGGATTTACCTTCATCAGAGAGGCCGCTCAAAGCCAAAAATATGAAAGTCAAAAATGTATAAGACCTGTAGTTGGTGAAGACATATAGGACCGAAAAGGAACTTGATGGTGTTTTATGTAAAACATCTTCAAAGTTACCTGCAGATTATAATTTATTACTCCTGATACAGGTTTGGCTAACATAAGCCTCTATCATCAGTGGTGCACAAATAAAAAAGTTGGAATGCCAAACTACACAACTTTTAATAATACTTTTTAGCTATGCAAGTTAATTAATATTTTATAGCTATGGAGGCATAATATCTTAACACTTTAATAGTGCCAAAACCTTTAGGTTGAATAGAAATGAAAACCATATAGAAGTGATTTGGCTTACTTATGGTACGTTTATTTGATCGTCACCACATTTGTATCTCAAATTGCAAATTACATTATGTAACAATGAAATTTCATTGGAAAATGTTGTAATATGTTTTTATCAATGTTTTGATATAATCTCCGTAACAAGATTTTGATTGATATGCATGTTTATTGAGATCTAATCGGTGTATTAGTTTTCTCTGATAACACCCATTTTAAATATTTTATACAACATTGAAAATACAGATTTACTTTCATTATCCATTTATTACAATTTATTTATGGGAAAAGATCAGTTTAGATTGGGCGACATGAATGGAAAGATTTGAAACATTAGTTCTAAGTATATTGAATTACTGTAATAATGGCCACCTTATATTGTGGTACAAATTAATGAAATATGATATAGATGTTTTTTGGATAATAGAAAGCGTATTGTACAAATCAAATTTTGTTATTTTGTAAATAATTTTTAAAATAAGTAAAATTAGCTTTGACATGTGTTAACCAAATACACATTTGATCATTGCTTGTTGGATACAGTAAACAAAAGGACAAAGAGCTTTTTCTTGTAGTAATATTGTTTTCCAACTTTTTAGTGTTTTGTGCCAAAAATCCCCACCGAAGAACGTTATTTTGTGCACATGTTTTATTTTGTGACATTAGTTTTATAGGACACCCTGACTTTGATCACCAGATGTAATACATCAATGGATCCTTGCTGTAATCTTAGCTAATATTGTTGTCTGTCAAATTGTTTTTTTAGCTCAACTGGCCCGAAGGGCCAAGTGAGCTTTTCTCATCACTTGGCGTCCGTCGTCGTCGTCCGTCGTCGTTAGCTTTTTACAAAAATCTTCTCCTCTGAAACCACTGGGCCAAATTTAACCAAACTTGGCCAGAATCATCATTAGGGTATCTAGTTTAAAAAATGTGTCCGATGACCCTGCCAACCAACCAAGATGGCTGCCATGGCTAAAAATAGAACATAGGGATAAAATGTAGATTTTGGCTTATATCTCTGAAACCAAAGCATTTAGAGGAATCTGACATAGGGTAAAACTGATTATCAGGTCAAGATCTATCCGCCCTGAAATTTTCAGACAAATCCGACAACATGTTGTTGGGTTGCTGCCCCATAGTTAGTAATTTTACAGAAATTTTGCAGTTTTTTGTTATTATCTTAGATATCATTTTAATATCTAATATCTAATACTATTAATTATGATTTTAACCTTATTTTACATAATTTCCAAAGCATCAGTAAATACAGGTGAGCGACACAGGCTCTTGAGAGCCTCTAGTTATTCATTGTTTTGTCATGAATCTGGCTGTTGGTTTTCTTGTTTGAATTGATTCATATTTTGTTATGTTATGGCCTTTTATAGATACAGTACGGGTTTACTCATTGTTAAAGGCTGTACGGTGATCTATAGTTGCTTAAGACTGATGGATTTCTGTCTCATTGGCAATCTACACATCTCCTTATTTTTACGTATTGTTGCTGGGAAAAAATATTCATTAGAGGGGCAGTACATTCATCTTGGATACATTTTATTTGGTTAAGTCAAATATATTTGTTCAACCTAACAGAAGTTCCCTTGGATGCAATGCCATAATATCTGTTCAAGTTGGAACAAATATTCTATACTCTTTATTCCGTCAGGAACAAATACTGTAATATTTGTTCCAGTAGAAATAATGTTAGATAATATTTCTTTCATTTGTAACTAATTTTGTTGTATAAACTTTTCTTTGTTGACTAAAGACTATATTTATGAATTATGTGCTCTTCAAATTGCCTTATATAATATGATGGTACAGATGTTTTTAAGCTCAGCCTACAATAGTATGGGGCATTACGATGTCAGGTCCATGCATTTGTCTTTTGGTTTGTCTAACCTTTATCAGGTTCAATTGTTGTTTTAAGGAAGTTTACTATGAAGTTGTTGTCACATCAATTTGAAATTAAGTTCAATATGATATGATTGTCTGTAAAATATGTTGTATATGCCTTCCTAGAGATGATAAATGATTCAGATTTTGTGATTTAGTGAATATGGAAAAATGTGACAGTAAGAGCTAGGAATGGTGTCCGATGGACACATTCTTTTTCGCAGATATTTTAACTTTGTATCTTCTTACTTTATTGTAGGCTGTGAAACCTCAAGATGAATGGCTGAATGATGTCCAGGGTCTCTGACGTGGCAAGGAGCGGCTTTCAGATGGCGCCACATCAGTACAGACGTAAAACAAACAAACAACCAGAAATCTATGATATAAACAGTGATCTACCAGACAATAACAGGTCTGTTTAGAATACATTTATAAAGAAATTAAGTAAATACTATTTATTGCTTTTGTCTAATTCTAAAAAATAACAGGACATTGTTATGTTATAAGTGTTGACAGAATATTAACCAAAATTGATTTTCTAATGAATGCAAGTCAAATATTCATGAATTGTCTGTTTATTTGAAAATGAAATATTTATTATGGCTTGGCATAAAATTGCTGATAACATATGGTCTTGTTGATTATGATTGGCTTTCTATCATTCTATGTCATCTGCTAATTTTCACAGTTTAATTACTAGTACTTTTTCATCCTGATGAGCTACTTCTCTCTTGTTGGGTCTGATTTTCTGTCAACTTTAATGCAGCTTGAATGCCAATGAATGTATTGCTCATGAAAGCTGGGTAGCATAATGGGGTTTAAGAATAAAAAACTGTATTGAAACATGAAAACCAAACTGTAGCTAATGTAAAGAAAATCAAAACACATTTATATGTAGGCCAATCCTTGTGATTATAACATTTTTTTGCAAAGCAACAAGACTAACGTGTACTTGTATTGATAAAGCAAGACTGTGAGTGTCTGTAATCTCTTTGTACATGATGTTTGATAGAACTGAAAAATTTTAATTTTAAAGTAGAATTAAGAAGAAATAATCAATTGATTTTTGAGAAAAAATACATTGATAATCTCGGGGTCAGCAAAGTTCAACATTATGGATAACTTGTTAACTTCACTATAACAGGAAACTTGCACAAATCTAGAATGTTCTTTTAAGCAATACATACAATAAATCATATTATTAATCTTTCATAGAAATTGTATGCTTAGATTAAGGCATATATAACATTTTCAAATTGAACTTAAATATTTCACATAATAGAAGATGACACTTATCAATTTAATTTGAAATAAAAAAAAAAGATTTAATTTTATGCTAGCTACACTTGTTGATCAGCTTATAGATACAAAAATGTCATTTTTCAAAGGGGCATTAAAATTTGGAACCTCATGGAGTCAGTTAAATTAGCTCTCATCAAATTTATCAACTTCCAAGCTTCATGCATTACTATATACTTTTGTCATCACCAAGAAAAAGTAATGCCCCACACAGATAGCTGGTAGCCCATTTATTTTGCGAAGGGAGAATTATCTGAAAAATTATTATTATGTTTAATAAGATAACATTCTGTAAAGTTATATGAAACTTCCAAATTCAAAAAAAAAGTTGAATATGTTTTATATACTTGAATGTTGAAGTTTACTATAAAACAAGTGTACCTGAACTTTCTTATAAAAGAAAATCCTTTATATTAAAATCTTCATTAATGTACTGCTACAGAATTTTTGTCTTCCTGTACACTAATTCGCTGATATTTTCCCGTATGAAGTGACCTTTACTACGAGACCTCTCGTTAGAACTTTGGCGACCTCACAGTTTAAGTGCGAGGGGAAAACTGCGATGAAAGAATGTAAACAAGCATGCATTGGAAAGTAAAAAGTAATGAATGATTCTTAAAGCACAAATTTAATACAACAATTCATTTAACAACTGTTAAGGAAAAGTTGAATTAACAAATGGGAAAGCATGGAAAATAAAAAAAATAATATCATGGCTCTATCAATTCACGTATTTGTCGCATGCTTTGCATGCCCTGTGTTGATTGCTTATCAATGTCCTGTCCGGTAAACTTTGACAACAAAATTTAAAGTTAATTAACATGTGATCAACAATCACTGAATGAAATATTATGTGTCGATAATACGTTATAGATTCGTAGTAAAATATTAACCAATCAATTTATTAGGTATTTTGAGTTTTAATTTCCTTTGTTTTTAACCTAAGATATTTTAATGGAAAAGAAGTCATTAAATCAGCTCCTTTTTTCTTTATGTATAATTAAAAGGCTCGCCACAAATGTTCTATCAGTTTTATGATGTTTTAATGGCAA
This sequence comes from Mytilus coruscus, assembly GCA_017311375.1. Classification (NCBI taxonomy): domain Eukaryota; kingdom Metazoa; phylum Mollusca; class Bivalvia; order Mytilida; family Mytilidae; genus Mytilus; species Mytilus coruscus. The sequence goes on along the minus strand of CM029602.1, from coordinate 4,342,278 downwards.
ATTAATCATAAAAATAATCAAAGTTAAAGCAAACTTTATTAAATATTCAAAAGACAATAACCAGTGTTTGATGAAGTGGCAAGTTTGAGGATGTTAATATTCACTAATTTTTCCATTATAACCAATTAGAAAATTTATTATGGAAATTGGTGAATGATGGTTTATGATTAAAAAGACATTCACTAATTGAAATTGTAAATTATTAATCTGGTTGATATTGTTATAATTGTTGCTAAATTTGGATGTTGTTACACAGAACATGGCTTTGTGTCTGGAAGGGGATCTTCATAACTATTCTCTTGATTGTTATGCCATTTTTTCCTTATTCCTTTTTTGTCAATTATTCCGTCTTTTTTATATGATACCTCTATATTCTTCTCTTCCAGTTTACTGTAAAACAAAACCTTATGATGCATACTATAAGAAAGCTGGGACAGTACTTTTTATACGCCCGTTTATGAAACTTATTATGGTATACCGTTATCCGTTGTGATCATGTCCGACAATAACTCAAAAGCACTTTAACCTATTTGCATGAAACTTTGGTGAATTGTTTATATCTATTGACGTGAGCTCCCTTTAGATTTTTATAAATTTTAGATTTTACTTTTCCGAGTTATCAGGTTTTTATTCATTAAAAATAGGGGATTTTCCAGTTTTTGGAAAATAACTCAAAAACACTTTCACCAATTTGCAAGAAACTTTGGTGAATTGTTTATATCTATTGATGTGAGCTCGCTTTCGATTTTTAAGAATTTTAGATTTTACATTTCCAAGTTATAGGGATATTCATTAAAAAAGGGGGATTTTCTAGTTTTCTGACAATAACTCAAAAACACTAAGCAGTTTTCATGAAACTTTGATGAATTGTTTACTGACAATAACTCAAAAACACTGAGCAGTTTTCACAAAACTTTGGTGAATTGTTTATATCTATTGACATAAGCTCCCTTTCGAGTTTTATTAATTTAGATTTTACGTTTCCAAGTTATGGGATTTTATTAAAAAAAGGATGATTTTCTAATTTTCGGACAATAACTCAAAAGTGTTTGAGTAGTTTTCATGAAACTTTGGTGACTGGTTTATATCTATTAAAATAAACTCCCTTTAGTTTTTTTAATAAATTTCTGATATGACATTGAGGAGTAATGGAACTTTATTCTTTGAAAAAGCACAGGCGTATCATTGTGCTCATGGCACGGTTTTTTATTATCTTATTTCGCCAAGAAGGTATCTAGGATCTTGTAAGCCATTTTAAATTAAAAACAAATCTGGTTTTATGTTGGCTAATAATGAACATGGGTAACATTTTCACTTCATTTACGGTGGCAAAAAGGTTTAGAGACTAAAATATATGGTGAGGGGAAAACTTTCAACACACAATGTAAAGAAAAGGTGACGCAGGGACCCATACAGTATTTGTAAAACAATGGATAGGCTTCTGCACTATCTATTTTATTGTCTTCTCTTTAATCCCATATGAATAATAGAATTTTGCCATCAATGTAAACTGCATTTTAAATGGAGAATTAATGAAATTTAAATACATGCAAAAAAGTAAGAAACAAATAAGATATATTCCCAAATTTGATCTTAACAACCATAAGGTCAAAATTAAACAACCTTAAGTTAAAATCTCCATGTTCTGGATAAGTGAGAAACAAAATCTGGATAAGGGGTCAATTCCCTGTACTATTATACTTTTACTTCTGGGAGGTAAATATGTTCATAATGGAAAATGTAATATCATAATTATAAACAATAACACCTTTAGCTTATTATTAGACCAGTAAATCACTGCTCCCTGATGTACTTTATGGTCCTATATTTGGTTGAAGACATTCTCATTGTTTTGTAACACAGACAAATTATTTATATTGGTTAAAGAAAATAATTAGCTTCATTTAGTAATAAATCATTAGTGGTCTGTGTACTTTTGCTTTCAAAATTAATTAAGATAGTCATGCAATGTTATGTACCTGTTATAGAAGAAATTCATTTAATGACTTTTTTAGTTATATCAGAAACAGCTGTAATTTTTTAGAAACATAATTTAAAGTTGCAAGAGGAATTATCAAAGGTTTATTGGTGACAACTTTGTTGGGATGCATTTTTATTTTCTGATTATAATTACTAGTAAACACAAGTTTAACAACAGAAGACAAAATTATGACCAAACAAAATAACTGAAGACAATTCTGCTTTTTTAAAAGAACTGGTTTGTTTAAATCCAAGTATGATTTCTAAATAATTACATTACATGTATGTTTCATTATAATACTTTATTGGCTAACAGCTATCTAGGGTCATTTTGAAATTAACCTTCATTTCAAAATGAAATGTAACGTTCATTATGACACGAGCTTCCACAATAAAGTGTACAGGTAAAATAAAGAAAAACTTGATAGAAATCGTGTTTCATGATCCTAGCCAAAAAATGTAATTATAAGTATTGAATGCTTCTTTTAGTAATTTTATAGGGTTATAAAAGCATTGACCTTGCGCACATTTTTAGAATGAGGCGCTTCCGCGCTTCATACAAAATGTGCTTTGGTCAACGCTTTTACACCCCAATAAATTTACAAAAAGAAGCATTCAATTCTTAAATAATTTTAAAAAGAGTGTTTTTGGGAAGTTTGCTATAGCAATACTTTCGTAAGGCATCGGCCTCAAACTTCCGCTGACAGACTATCGCAAATGTTCTGCTCCAAGATAATGTAGTACTAGTGTTTGAATACTGATTCTAGGAAGATGTTTTTGAAATTTTGAGTCCTTTTGAAAAGATAACAGCTTGAATAAAAAAGGAATGAATGTTCACCGACAATTCAGCTGAATTTAACTTCATTTTGAAAATGAGTATCACAAACACTACTTCGCGGATTTTCCATGCGCTGAAGAGAAAATCAAAAGAAATCTATGCGAGACATTGTTTAATTCATGAATATTTCATGAATGAACATTTTCCTGCCCAATTTTTACTACATACGATATTTACAAATGTTTATTATTAAATATAAAGTAAAAGCCCGAGTGTATCGAAAGAATCCCGTATGACTGACATTACTGAATGCAACGTGTATATTTTGACCAAGCCGTTGGATAATTGACAAGTGATAAAAGTTTGATTGAACAATTATACACAGGTGATAGAAATAATCGATAATCATATGGCTTATGTCGCACGCCAAGGCTGAGTAAAGGTAAATACCGGCTATGATAGAAAAGTGCATGTTTTTGTCAAAACATCGATTGGAAGGTTTTGATGCCAAAAACATTTAAAAACTTTTAAATTCCGCTATTTAAATACTAGCTATTTCACATTCCAATGTGGATTTAAGGACCTTCACTTGTCCAGCATGCTCAGTCACGTGGATTAAACTGACAGCTGAAAAACATTGACTCAACGACAGTTCGTACATATCACAGCCTCCTCAGTGTTATGATTAACAATTACATTTGTACACAAATCGTTACAAGGATAAGGCAGACAAGTCAGCTTCTACTTAGAATAACTCAGTGTATCAGGACAAGTGCAGTAGCAATTATTTACATGATTAAATTATCTGTCCATGTATATAGCAAAATGACTTTCTTACTCTTAGTGCTAGTCCAAATAATTATGACGCACCAAAAATCTCAAATGTTATTGCCTCAATGCTAAATTTCACAGCATCAACTATAAAATGTGTTACAAGGTTATAAGCACCTCTATGAATCTAGTGTATATTAACTTTTTATTCCTGTCGTCATACTGCTATTGTTATGTCCCCACCGTATTAAGTTTTACCCTTTTTCTTCTATAAGTATGTAAAAATTGGTTTCTGTTCTCTAACTTTAGTTTTCCTAAACCAAATTGTATGAAACTTATACGCAATGCTTATTTCAACAAAACACAGGTCAAGTTGAATTTTGGTGGTGTTGATTTTACAATACTAGAGTTATGCTCCTTAACAAATGGAAAAGTTGCTTGAATTTTTTGTTTACAATCTCTAACTTTAGTTTGTCTAAACCAAATGTTATGAAACTTATACACAATGCTCATTATCACAAAACACTGATTTAATTTGAGTTTTGGTGGTGTCAGTTTTACTGTGCTAGAGTTATGCCCTGTACAAATTTAAAAATTGTGATTGTTGTCGAGCCTTCAACTTTTGTTGAAAAAGCGAGACATAGCGATCCTACATTGCGTTGCTGGCGTCCACAAATATTCACTTTGTGGTTAAAGTTTTTAAATTTTAATAACTTTCTTAAACTATCCTGGATTTCTACCAAACTTGGACAGAAGCTTGTTTATGATCATACGATAGTATCTAGAAGGAAATTTAGTTAAAATTTTGTTCTTGTTTTTCCATATTTTACTTATTAATGGACTTAGCTTTTCTTCCAGTTAACATTACATACAGTCTGCAGTTAAATTTTTTAAAACATTTATTAGATTCATAAACTATCCTGGATTTTAACCAAACTTGGACAGAAGCTTCTTACAATCAAAAGATAGTATAGAGAGGAATATTTTTATTTATTTTTTTCCTCATTTTTGTTGAGCCTGCAATTAACAGCAAAAGTAGGCGAGACACTGGGTTCCACGGAGCACATACAAATTCCATGCTCTAACTTTAGTGTGCCTCAACCAAATGTTACGAAACTTATACACAATACTTTTAACCACAAAACCATGATCTAGTTTGAATTTTGGTGCCGTCATTTTGCTGTTATTTTTAGGGTTATGCCAAGTTACAAATGGAAAAAAATACTATAAAATCACAGGCCCTAGATATGGCATGGGCACATAAAGAAATTAACAGAGCTTATTGTATATTTAATTATTTTAGAACAACAGTTTAAGGTTGCAATAGAGAATATCAAAATTTTATATGACAAACATATAACAAAAAGTGATTTTTGATAATTGCTGAAAAGAAAATGGTTTAGTTAATAACATCAAAGCTGTGATTGAATACATATTTGAAATAATACACATCTATAACCTATTTGAAATAATACACATCTACAGTTGCAAACTTCCCAGAGGTGCTATCCAGCACTTTGATTATATGAAATATTTAGCAAAAAGTTGTATGTGATGAATACTTATTCCCATGCACTGTAGATAAATACTAATGATGAACAAACAATCAATTCTACAGTATTAAAGTTTTGAAAAGGCTCAAAATTACAGAAATTGTTTATGCATCATTTTCCTATTCAATCAAGAATCATTGCATTTTGACTGAATGGTATGCTGGAAAGTCTTTTAATATGCATTACAATGATGAGGGTACAGGTCAATATGACAGCAAACAAGCAACAAAATAAAACCAGAAAATACATCTCAGGTCAACATACGCCTTGAATAACCATAAACAAAAGTCTGTACCATTTTTCATTTAAGCTGAGTCAGTTTCATTAATATAATTGCCAGAAAACCATCTTTTAGCAGCATCTAGAACTGTATATTAATTACATATAGATGTATTACTTGCATAATCAGATCTTTTTAATAACATGTATTATTTGACAGTTCTTTGAATGATGAAAATTTACAGCATTGAGAACAGATTCATAACATATTGTAACTGATAGCTAGAAAAATATATCTTATAGATCATTGTCTCTTGACCTACATGTAACTACAGTTTTTCCACCTGGTCATAATAGATCTTTTGTCTTGTTCACTGGATGTATAATGGGAGATAACTCTAATTGATCTTGGTCACAAGTTGTACTTATTGTGTAAAAGTAAAGTTTAAATAAGATGTCTGTGGTTTATGACTTGTGTTTTTTTTCCATTTGATAGTAAAAAACTGTCATTAAAAAAATTTGAAGTAAATAATATGAAGATGTTAAACAGAACAAGCTGAAGGCTGTACGGTTGCCTATAGTTGATTACATCCACTTTATTTGAACTTTGGTGGATAGTTGTCTCATTGGAAATCATACCACATCTCCTTATTAGTCCCCTACTGACGAAGTCGAAGGGACTTTAGGTTTGCCGTCCATCTGTCTGTGTGTCTGTCCATCCGTCAGTCCAGCATATCAGTTTTTATACGACCGCTCGTATATTGGTATGACGTTGGCGTCGTTGTCTTCCTCGAGGTTCCATATCACAAAGGAAAGCTGGAATTGAGTTTGGGGTAATTGCCCAAAATGTTTAGGAATAAAGGGCCAAATAGGGCCAAAATAAGCATTTTCTAGTTTCCAGACAATAACTTGTGTTCAAGTATATTGATCTCTCTGAAATTGTACTGCAAGGTACCATACCACAAAGGGAAGGCTGGGATTGATTTTGGGTGGTAATTGCCTCAAAAGTTCAGGAATTAGGGCCAAAAGGGAAAAAACAAGCATTTTCTTGTTTCAGGACAATAACGTGTGTGTAAGTGTATGGATCTTTATGAAATTGTACTACTCCATATCACAAAGGAAAGCTGGGTTTGAGTTTGGGGTAATTGCCCTAAACGTTTAGGAATTTGGGGCCAAAAACAAGCATTTTCTAGTTTCAGACAATAATTTGTGTTCAAGTGTATGGATCTCTCTGAAATTGTACTGCAAGGTACCATACCACAAAGGAAGGCTGGGATTGAGTTTTAGGGTGATGAATCATAAGGGTTCAAAAATTTGGGGGATTTTTTTTTTTTTTTTCCTTTTTTCTTTAAAATTTTCCATTTAAATTGGTTATTTCTGATTTATATATAAAAGCAAATAATAATGATATGGTTGTTGAATAGATAAATTAAGAATTTTAAGTTCTTAGACCACATTCATTCTGTGTCTGAAACCTATGCTGTGTCAAATATTTAATCACAATCCAAATTCAGTGCTGTATCAAACTTGAATGTTGTGTCCATACTTGCCCCAACTGTTCAGGGTTCGACCTCTGCGGTCGTATCAAGCTGCGCCCAGCGGAGCTTCACACTTGTTTTCTTCGTGCTTGAAGATATTGATTCGATATTTGATATATATTTTCATCATGACAACTTACAGATCAAGTTCGAATTTTGTTCGGTTCTGATGATTTTGTCCAGAGTTATGGTCCATGGACTTAGTAAATTAACTCAAATACTCAAGTTTTCCACACTTTTTTTCTTTGTGCTTGAGATAATTGATTTGATAATTCAGGTATATAGTGTTATCATGACAAGTTACAGATCAAGTTCGAATTTTGTTCCGATCTGATGATTTTGTGCAGAGTTATGGTTCTTGGACTTAGAAAATTCACCCAAATAATCAGTTTTCCACCCTTTTTTTGGTCGTGCTTGAAGATATTGATTTGATAATTGGTATGTAGTTATATAATGACAAGTTACAGATCAAGTACGAATTTTGTTCCACTCTGCTGATCTCTTGCAGAGTTATGGTCCTTGGACTTGGAAAATTCGCTTAAATAATCAGTTTCAGCACCTGTTTTCATCTTGCTTGAAGATATTGACTTGATATTTGTTATATAGTTTACACCATGAAAAGTTATAGATCAAGTATAGCATTTTGATCCAGTATAATGAAATTTTAACTGGTAGGGGACTATGTATTGCCATGCAGTACTCTCAGAATTCTTGTTTTTATATAACTCAAATTTAGTTATACATTAATTATAGAATAAAAACTTAAGAAGAAATCTGTCAAAAAAAAATAAGAGTTTTAAAATAACTAGTGACAGACCAACTCATTTATTTATGAATATATGCTTTACTTGTTTGTTAGTCATGACTTGAATATTTTTCCATATTGAAATCGTGGATTAGTTATTCTTTTTATCGTATTGACTTTTAATATTAATAGGTTAAAAAACACAATATTAGTTTTTCTAGGGAAATGCAAATCCAAGCTTCCTGATATTTGGTATCTTAGGTTCATGGGAGCAAACTATACTCTGTGGTGCATCTTCATTATTCATAATCTCATCAGCTTCCTGTTAACCAAATACTTAGGTTTTCTTTCACATAATGAAAAAATGCAATTATTTCAAAATAATTAAAAAAAAATTGATCTATTCTAGTTGCAATTCAGATACAAGCAAATGCATTTAAATATTAAAACTTTTTGTGATGTTTTAATATAATACTGATACATAAATAAGCCTTTTAATATATTTCTTAGAACAGTAAAAAGAAAAATTAACTCTTTTGACAATCAAATAGTGTTTTTGTTAGATGTATTTCTACTTTGTATCGATCTGATGAGTTAATAGAAATAAGAAGATGTGGTATGAGTGCCAATGAGACAACTCTCCATCCAAGTTTAAATTTGTAAAAGTAAACCATTATAGGTCGAAGTACAGCCTTCAACACGGAGCCTTGACTCACACTGAACAGCAAGCTATAAAGGGCCCCAAAAATGACTAGTGCAAAACCATTCAAACAGTAAAACCAACGGTCTAATCTATATAAAAAACGAGAAACACTTATGAACCACATCAACAAACGACAACCACTGAACATCAGGTTCCTGACTTAGGACAGGTGCAAACAAATGCAGTGGGTTTAAATGTTTTAATAGGCACCAACCTCCACCCTACCTGAAACAATAGTGTAACTTCACAACATAGAAAGACACAAGCCCTTTTCAACTGATTTTTATAGTTTGTTCTTATGTGGTACTGTTACACAGCCAAATTTTGCTCACGTGAATTTCATGTGAATCTCATAACAAATTGTGTCCTCTCTATATCTAGAGAACCGTTATGATTTCAAAGTTTATACTTGACATGTATATTAACCAACACCAGAGGGTGTGTCATAATGTATGTACAACTTCCTAGGTCAAAGTTCAAGGTCAAAAACTTTGGTTTCAGTTTACAACCCCAACGTCCTATGGTACAGACAGATCGTGTCCGCTCTATATCTTGACAACCGTTATGATTTCAAAGTTTATACTTGGCATGTATATTAACCAACACCAGAGGGTATGTCATAATGTATGTACAACTTCCTAGGTCAAAGGTCAAGGTCAAAAACTTTGGTTTCAGTTGACAACCCCATGTCCTATGGTACAGATCATGTCCGCTCTATATCTTAAGAACCGTCATGATTTTAAAGTTTATACTTGACATGTATATTAACCAACACTAGAGGGTATAACTTAAAAAAGTGCTTCATATCAGCTTATTCATACAAATTTTTACCACACGTTATTTACAGCGGGGCCACAGAGATGGCTCCCATCTCAATGATGTTTAGTTTCACGTGAACAAAATTTGCCTGTGTACACCACTATCCAAGGTTACGGGGAGAGTTGGTGCCTTCAAACTAGTTTATCCCTGCCACATTCTGTATGTGCCTGTCCTAAGTCAGGAGCCTGTTATTCAGTGGTTGTTGTTTGTTGCTGTATATGATATTAGTTTTCATTCATTATTTTTACATAAATCAGGCTGTTCAGTTTTCTCGTTTGAATTGTTTTACATTTGTCATTTCGGGGCCTTTTATAGCTGACTATGCGGTATGGGTTTTGCTTCGGTGACCTTTAGCTATTTACTAATATGTCATTTGGTCTCTGGTGGAGAGTGGTCTCATTGGCAATTATACCACATCTTCTTACTTTTATAATTAATTTTACTTCAGTCCAAATGGCAGTTTATGTACCTTTCTGTCATCTCTCAAAATATATTTAGAATACTGCTGCACTTAGGTCCATATACTTTTTAAGAGTTGACTGTCTGATCCATAAATTGCTGTCATAAATTAATTGTGGATAAATATTATGTTTAATGGGAGACAACTCATGTAATCTTCCACACATTTTATTGACATAACCATGATAACCAGGTATAATTTGTAAGTATTAGATACATCTTGAGGGTGTTAGCCCAAATGGGTGTCTTTCAGCGATTTGATTATTGAAAAGCATGATAAATGCAGGGTATCCAATTTCATTTAATGACATCTTGGTGTAAGTACATGTATGAATAAATGGAGATGTGGGATATATGTCAATGAGACGGTAACCCTACAACAGAAATAACCGAAAGACAGAGGGCAGTAGTATACCATCTTCAACAAACAACATATTATATATATCAAGCTCTAAATTGTCCTTCTGAGTATTATATAACAAAAACTATTAAAGATGGGGTGGGAGGTGAACATTGCATATGACTTTACGATCTGTTATCAGTAGTTTGTTAAAAGGTTACTTTGAATATGCCAGATATTTATAATAACAGATATGTTTTATGTACCGGTACATGTATTACCCTGAATTTGAAGTTTATGACATTATTGCAATTTAAGACTGTTATGGCTCACTAATAATCAGCCTTTGACAGAAAAAAAAAGAAAATGAGTTGAGACTTAGAAGGTAATAATTTCAAGATAGAAAACTATTCAGTAGACTGACATTGTATGGTTTGAAAGGATTAGTACAGAAACTGAAGTCCTGTAAAACTAATTACCCAGTTTTAATCTGGATTTTTTCAAATGACAAATGTATTTGATCAAATATTCCATGCATTTCTATCACTATGAAATCTCAGTGTTTTAAGATTCCCAGGCAAAAAGGGTCGTCCTTAAGATTCCCAGGCAAAAAGGGTCGGTCGTCCTGGTACTGTTTACTTGTCACTTGGCTTTCATTGATAATTTTGACATTTGGACAATGTGAACAATAACTTCATCTAGATTATCCTTAGGAGGTCTTCTTTGATGTTTGTGATATTTGTGCATGTCTACAAAACAACATGGTCATTCATACATAGAACATAGATATAAAACATACAAGATTGTAAGTATTTTTTATATATGAAAGAAACGTATTGCCACTTTTTAGTGACAACTTTCTTTAAACAAAATAATTGGTCACTGACTAGCAAAATTTCACAAATATGACAATTGCCTCAAATGATGTCCCTCCTTGCAGATATTGAGGTGATTTTTATGAGTTTCATAATTTGATGTAGATTCATTTTGCCTAATTACATTATGGTTAAATAGTCGCCATCCTTGTATACATTGAAAAAAAATCTGTTTTTAATTGTTATAAGATAGTTAAAGTTTTGAAATTGTTGACCTTCTTTTGACCTGGTTACAGCCATTGGACAGAAAATGTACTGCACAGTTGTCAACTGTCCTTACTCGTATATACATATATACATGTAAGTATGATGTTGTTTGAATTTCCATCCATTTGATTGACTAAACTATACACCAGAAAATTTTAAAACTTGTAGGCAAAGTTATTGAAATTGTCAATTATGGAATTATCTTAGATTTTTTTTTCTCCACAAAACAACTCAATTTTAGCATGGATTATTACACATTTCTAATGCCTATAGGACTTTCTACTAACTCCCTTCTGAAAGCCCAATTCTGACTTAAAATTATGAATTATCTCCCTTGTTGGGAAGAATACTGGTATAAATACTGGTTCGCTGCAGTGCAGAGCAACAATAACAAGTAAAACAGAAAACAATGTGTTACTTTAATTTATAAACATTTACAGATTTATAATTGAGTTTGAATACGTTTATTTTTTAAGACAAAAGACCATTAAAAGATTTTATATTTATATAAACCAAATATTATATGTATATCAACAGGAATTAAAATCTGCTAATCGTTCACTCTTCAGATTAAAGTAAATTTTTCACATCTTGTACCATTACTTAGTTTGCTAAGCTTGATTTACTGGAAACTGCATTATTGTTGGAATTAGTGAATATAAAACACTCTGATATGTCATTCCAGAGTTATCAGACTTTGACAGATAAACAAAAGGCATTTTTTATTGTCATGCACTAACTCTAGTATGCTTGGATAACATTTTTTTATTGTCATGCACTAACTCTAGTATGCTTGGATAACATTTTTTTATTGTCATGCACTAACTCTAGTATGCTTGGATAACATTTTTTATTGTCATGCACTAAAATGCTTGGATAACATTTTTTATTGTCATGGCATAACTCTAGTATGCTTGGATAACATTTTTTATTGTCATGCACTAACTCTAGTATGCTTGGATAACATTTTTTATTGCCATGCACTAACTCTAGTATGCTTGGATAACATTTTTATTTTTCATGCACTAACTCTAGTATGCTTGGATAACATTTTTTTATTGTCATGCACTAACTCTAGTATGCTTGGATAACATTTTTTTATTGTCATGCACTAACTCTAGTATGCTTGGATAACATTTTTTTATTGTCATGCACTAACTCTAGTATGCTTGGATAACATTTTTTTATTGTCATGCACTAACTCTAGTATGCTTGGATAACATTTTTTATTGTCATGCACTAACTCTAGTATGCTTGGATAACATTTTTTATTGTCATGCACTAACTCTAGTATGCTTGGATAACATTTTTTTATTGTCATGCACTAACTCTAGTATGCTTGGATAACATTTTTTTACAAACTCAACCTGTTGTTGATATTTGTGAATGTACACTCGATTTTGATTTTGAAATTTTTTTGGTTTTGGGACTTTTAACAGTAATATTTGACACAATATTTATATGGCTAAGGGTATATCCTCGTGCATGTTTTTTACAGAGCCATTTTATTTACTTCTGATTAAATACATTTTAAATATTCCATTTTATTTTTTGCAACAATTTCGATCTGCACAATAAGGGCGTATCATGTGCTCTTGGTACAGCTGTTTATGAGTGCATAGTTTTCCATAATATAATAAGCTATGAAGAACAATACCGGTACTTTATCAAACTTGAGACTTTGAAGGTTATTCTCAGTGAAATAAATTTTAGCATCAAAACCACATTGTTAATTAACCAACAAAAATGTTTCTATAGTGTCTAATTAAAGTGGAATAATAAGTAGTAATTACTTCCCTTGGGAACTTGCATACTGTGATTTTTGTAATAAATCTAAAAGATTTTTGTTTACCAAGAAAAATAAGAAAATGCTATCCAGATTTCCTATTGATTTTAGATTTAATTGCTTCATTACAAAGAACTTTATCTATTATGAACTTTATGGCTTTTTTGACAATTACATGGTTGTCAATCTGGCTTATGTCACACAAGTGTTCACAGGTCTTTCTGGTATTTCTTTATTTTCTCTTGGCAAGGTGCCAGTAGCATCAGCTGTTGTATAAAAGTACATGTAGTTTATATGGACTTTGTTTTGCATTAAGTGTTGTAGCTACACAATGGGTGGCAACTTTACTTTGTGTCTTCAACATCAATCACAATGTATGCCATGAATGATAATCCTGTGGTGATTGTAATGACATGAATTAATTTAATCAATTTATTTAAGCCATGTATATTTTAGAATGTATCAGAGAGCTGTGTTTGTAATGTTTTTTTTATGCCCCCGCTGCTAGATGAAGGGGGCATTAACTTTTGACCTTCAGTCAATCCATCTTTCCGTAGTCCGTCCAATTTTTGTTGCAGAGCTTGAGTTGGGGCATTCGTGTTCTTAAACACATCCTTCTTTTACTAAAGATACTATGTTACAAGAACACAATGATTATAGGCCGAGAAAAAAAAAATCTGTGTTTCCGGTAACCCGACCGACCCGATAATTTTCCGGATTTCGTTTACAATGTAAAAAAAAAAAAAAAAAATCCGACCTACCGACCCTATTTTTCAAAATGATGTTACGGAAACACAGATTTTTTTTTTTTAGGCCTTAAGAATTATTGTTTTGATTTGTTTCATCTACCATGTGAACATGAACTCTTATTTTTATGGGTTTTTTTTTTCAGTTACCCTGTAGATGACAACGAACCAGAACTGTATTGTTTTGAAGATTTTATACCCAGTGATGAGCCAGTTCAGTATTGTAACATAGAATCCATACACCCCAATGAAATGACCTGTCTGTCATGTATTAACAAGTAAGTCATGATATAGATTTTCCATACCAGATCATTTTGTGTCCGAGAAAAGTTAAGGAATTACATAGCAATTTACCTCCTGTTTCAAATACTAGAGAGTATACCTGAATTTACCCCACAGTTAAACAGTAGCACACACAACCTTGAAGGCTATTTTTAGGCAAATCCTCCTTTATCAACTCTTAAGGTTATCCAGTAGAAGGTTATTCTTGTATTTTATGTGAATCCATCAAAATATTCAAGAAGAAAGGAAGAAATTCAAACTGACATTATTATGATAAGTCTGTATATTGGCAAAAACAGTTATGTGTAAAAGTTCTGCTGATGCTGCACATACTTTTCTCTTTTTGTATGTGGATGGAAATCTTATTACAGTTTAAACTGAAGAAAAGTTTCTGGATAACATAGGAAAAATTTGCATATAGATCTGATGTAAAGGACCTCTCGGTCATCTGAACTGTATTTTTTCATTAAGTGTATTAATAACCTTGCCACATTCTGTATGTGCCTGTCCCAAGTCAGGATCCTATAATTCAGTGTTTGTCATTTGTTGCTGTATATCATATTGTTTTGTATATAAATCAGGCCTTTATTTTCTCGTTTGAATTGTTTTACATTTGTAAATTTGGGTCCTTTTATAGCTTACTTTGTGGTATAGGTTTTACTCATTGTTAAAGGCCCTACATTGATCTATAGTTGTTAACTTCTATGAAGTTGTCTCATTGGCTGAACCATACCACATCGTCTTGTTTTTTTTATTTATATTATTATTTCTATGTTGATATAAATGACACTTTCCAGGGAATTGAGATCCAGTTGTAAGGTTAATAAGAGTCTTGTCTGAGTCAGGAAAATAAATGAACTAAAAATATCATTCAATACAGAGGGAAGTTAAAATTTTAATGTGGCTTACAATGTTGTCACTAAGACAACAGACTTTTTATTATTCTCTTTGTTCTGAAAATAATAATTAGCAGGTAAAACTGCAGTTATTTCTATATAAACCTTTCCATACGTACTACATAAAGAATTGTTATTAGAAATTGCAAAAAATATTCTATCCTGTAAAATAACTTTTTATTGCTTTTGAATTGACGATGATTTGAATTAGTAACAGGACTTCATTCATCAGGAGAAATAGATTTTCTGTAAAATGTCTGTTTTTATGACATCTCCAAGTTTGCAAATCAGTTTCATTCAGTTTTATCATTTGCAATATTCATGCAGTAACTTCTGAAATCTTCCACATATTGCCAAAGAGGTCAGCCACAGAGGTCAGTAGCGTGGGTGAAATCTACCAATATGACCAGGAAGCGTTTGATTAATTTGTATAGCTTATTTACTTGGTTTAATAAGAAGATTCCATCAAACGATAGCGCTAAATAAAATTATTGATAAATTTAGGAAATAATGGGTAACTTTTATAGCATTTGATCCTAAAATACTTTTAAGCTGATGATGTATTATGGACATATAGCTTTCTTAAGGAGATGGATCTATTGTATATATATTAATTAATAGTCTTTATGGTTCTATATTTGTTAGACAACGTTAAGAGCCAAATCTCATTGAGTATATTAGTTTGTAACTGGATTCACAATAAATTCTTTTAATGTTTGTTTTGTAAGCTGCTGTACTTTTGATAACTTTGATAACACTTTTAAAATAAGAAAGAAAAAGTAAAATAAAATGATGTATCAATTTATTAAAGAATAAATTTATTTCTTTTAATCATTGGATAATTGTATCTGCAACCTTATGTATAGATTTAGTCCATACATATTTTTAAATTTATCTATTTGAATTGACTTATTTCTCAGAAAATTAAAACTACCAAGCCATTTGTAAATTTTACCACTTAAGTTTTCTTGTATAGCACAATTCTGTTTTACAACATTTGTGTACCAGGTGAGTATGACCTACATAATAAAATATGTTGGACATAGAATAATTTATTAAATTCCATTTATTTCAAAAAGTATGGTATTTATAATGGAAACAGAGAAACATATTAGTGCATTGACACAGGACCATAAGTTGCATAAATAGCAAATTTTAATCTGGAAAATACCAAAACACAGCTGAAAAATATTTAAATGGCGTTTTTTTTTTCATCTGAAAAATGAAAACAAAACAGCTTGGACTATGGTTCTAGCAGAACTTGTCATCAATATAATTGAAAAAGGGATGTTGGGTCTTCATACATGATCTTCCAATTGCTGCTGTTGCCCAGAATTTTTACATCACAATGTCCTATATCTCGTTTTCCCCAAATAACCCCAGGTGAAACAGGGCAGTTCATTAATAAAATGAGAATTGGAATCTGGTGTATTATTAAGACAGCAACATAACAATACTTTAAACATTTAGAGGTCAGCATACAGATTTTGTCATGTATGAATTAACCTTAAATTTGTTGTGCAAGTATGACAAGATCAATTCTGTGATAAAATGAAATATGATCATTTAAAAACAACTTGGCAGATGTGTCTTACTCATTGATTTTCCCTATTTTACCTTCATATCATCAGTCATGGTCAATTGTTTAAAAAAATATAATATTCGAATACCATTTCATTTTGTTTGCCTTGTTCCGGAGCTTATTCTTATTTGAGTTTAATTAAAAGTAGGTGTGTCTGGAATAAAGGGATTGTGTGATCATGAAAATCAATGTTATCAAGATCATCTGAACTGTATTTTTCATTAAGTGTATTAATAACCTTGCCACATCCTGTATGTATGTGCCTGTCCCAAGTCAGGATCCTATAATTCAGTGTTTGTCATTTGTTGCTGTATATCATATTGTTTTGTATATAAATCAGGCCTTTATTTTCTCGTTTGAATTGTTTTACATTTGTAAATTTGGGTCCTTTTATAGCTTACTTTGTGGTATAGGTTTTACTCATTGTTAAAGGCCCTACATTGATCTATAGTTGTTAACTTCTATGAAGTTGTCTCATTGGCTGAACCATACCACATCGTCTTGTTTTTTTTATTTATATTATTATTTCTATGTTGATATAAATGACACTTTCCAGGGAATTGAGATCCAGTTGTAAGGTTAATAAGAGTCTTGTCTGAGTCAGGAAAATAAATGAACTAAAAATATCATTCAATACAGAGGAAGTTAAAATTTTAATGTGACTACAATGTTGTCACTAAGACAACAGACTTTTATTATTCTCTTTGTTCTGAAAATAATAATTAGCAGGTAAAACTGCAGTTATTTCTATATAAACCTTTCCATACGTACTACATAAAGAATTGTTATTAGAAATTGCAAAAATATTCTATCCTGTAAAATAACTTTTATTGCTTTTGAATTGACGATGATTTGAATTAGTAACAGGACTTCATTCATCAGGAGAAATAGATTTTCTGTAAAATGTCTGTTTTATGACATCTCCAAGTTTGCAAATCAGTTTCATTCAGTTTTATCATTTGCAATATTCATGCAGTAACTTCTGAAATCTTCCACATATTGCCAAAGAGATCAGCCACAGAGGTCAGTAGCGTGGGTGAAATCTACCAATATGACCAGGAAGTGTTTGATTAATTTGTATAGCTTATTTACTTGGTTTAATAAGAAGATTCCATCAAACGATAGGGCTAAATAAAATTATTGATAAATTTAGGAAATAATGGGTAACTTTTATAGCATTTGATCCTAAAATACTTTTAAGCTGATGATGTATTATGGACATATAGCTTTCTTAAGGAGATGGATCTATTGTATATATATTAATTAATAGTCTTTATGGTTCTATATTTGTTAGACAACGTTAAGAGCCAAATCTCATTGAGTATATTAGTTTGTAACTGGATTCACAATAAATTCTTTTAATGTTTGTTTTGTAAGCTGCTGTACTTTTGATAACTTTGATTAAGAAAGAAAAAAGTAAAATAAAATGATGTATCATATTATTAAAGAATAAATTTATTTCTTTTAATCATTGGATAATTGTATCTGCAACCTTATGTATAGATTTAGTCCATACATATTTTTAAATTTATCTATTTGAATTGACTTATTTCTCAGAAAATTAAAACTACCAAGCCATTTGTAAATTTTACCACTTAAGTTTTCTTGTATAGCACAATTCTGTTTTACAACATTTGTGTACCAGGTGAGTATGACTTACATAATAAAATATGTTGGACATAGAATAATTTATTAAATTCCATTTATTTCAAAAAGTATGGTATTTATAATGGAAACAGAGAAACATATTAGTGCATTGACACAGGACCATAAGTTGCATAAATAGCAAATTTTAATCTGGAAAATACCAAAACACAGCTGAAAAATATTTAAATGGCGTTTTTTTTTTCATCTGAAAAATGAAAACAAAACAGCTTGGACTATGGTTCTAGCAGAACTTGTCATCAATATAATTGAAAAAGGGATGTTGGGTCTTCATACATGATCTTCCAATTGCTGCTGTTGCCCAGAATTTTTTTACATCACAATGTCCTATATCTCGTTTTTCCCCAAATAACCCCAGGTGAAACAGGGCAGTTCATTAATAAAATGAGAATTGGAATCTGGTGTATTATTAAGACAGCAACATAACAATACTTTAAACATTTAGAGGTCAGCATACAGATTTTGTCATGTATGAATTAACCTTAAATTTGTTGTGCAAGTATGACAAGATCAATTCTGTGATAAAATGAAATATGATCATTTAAAAACAACTTGGCAGATGTGTCTTACTCATTGATTTTCCCTATTTTACCTTCATATCATCAGTCATGGTCAATTGTTTAAAAAAATATAATATTCGAATACCATTTCATTTTGTTTGCCTTGTTCCGGAGCTTATTCTTATTTGAGTTTAATTAAAAGTAGGTGTGTCTGGAATAAAGGGATTGTGTGATCATGAAAAATCAATGTTATCAAGATTTCCATGAAGAAAAGAGTATTTGTCTTTTTAAGAAAGCTCGTCATTAATATTCAATACAAGATCCTTCATTTCGTGTTTAATTATAACGACAAGACCTTTGAGTGGGGAGCGCCCATGTACCAATTTGTTGATAAATAGACTAACAATTTTCATTTAGCAAGGAAATCCTGTTTCCATTACTGAATGACAACATCGCTAGTTTCCAGGAATGAAATTAATGTGCGTGAAATTAACGACTACTTTGTATATAGGTAAACATAACAGCCATACGAACAGATCACAAGGCTTTATAATTGAAGAGAAAATAGAAATCGTGATTATCGTTCGGCAGAAAAGGAATGGCTATGTCTTATTTATTCGCTGAGGCCAGAAATGTGCTGTCATTTTGATCACAGCTTTTCTTAATTGGTTGACTGACAACTATTTGTATAAATATAAGTTTTCATGACAACTACAAGATTCGTTTTTATAACCATGATTTGAAAGGGATTGGGAATAAGTCGTCGTAATTACTAAAAAAGGTTCAAGCAATTTTGCTTCAAATAGCCAACATAGCGAAATCTAGATAACTACCATCATCAGGAATCCTGTATTTATCCCATTTCTTATGACATCAGTCTTAGGCAAAGTGGAACAAATTCTCTTCCATTGGTGAATATAAAACCAAGAATTGAATTGATCGATTTTACTTAATTTATAACACTACCTTATTGGAGCACAAAATTTCTTGAAGATTATATTTAGAGGCCATTTTCCATAAAATAAAAAGACCAATTCTTCTCATCACATTTAATTCACCATAGTCCAGCTATACATTTTCAGGTATTGAAAAGTAGTTAAAGTAGTTCTTTTTTAAGAAAAATATTTACATGTATTTAGCTGACAGAATGAATGCAGATCAAATAAAAACTTAAGGACCAACAAAAAAACATTGTGGAATGTATAGTAGCATATGGCTTTCCTACATACCTATATAAGGTCAGATCGAAGTTAAAAGTGGGATTATAATAATAAATAGTCTAGTTGGGATGCTAAATTTTGAAAAATGAGGAGTCTAATATGAAGTTGAAGAGCCCTGTTACACTTTCGATATATATATATATATATATATATGCAAGCTTATTTCAAGTACCTGTGCTAGTACACAAAGAACTGATGGTTAATCCAACCCAGTTATTAACAAGAGGCTGTCAGAGTGACAGCAAACTGGATTTTCCTGCAGAGGTCGAACCCTAAACAGTTGAGCAAGTATGGACACAATGTTTAAGCTTAAAACAGCTCTGAATTTGGATTGTGATTGAATATTTGACACAGTATAGGTTTGTGACACAAAATGAATGTGGTAAAAAAACTGGAAAATTTGAAATCGGACATTTACCTATTATGGTCCAATATCCAAAATCTTAAGTACATTGTTTTAATCAGCATATAAAAGAACCTCAAGAATTCAATATTTGATGAAATCAAACAAAAGTTTAATTTAGGACCCTTTGGACCTCAATGTGGTATTATCTAATTAATAATGAAAATAAATACAGGTTTAGATTCAGCATTTCAAAGAACCCTATATATATTCAATTTATGTTGAAATCAAACACAGTATAATTTTGGACCCTGATTTGGACCAACTTGAAAACTGGGCCCAAAATCAGAAATCTAAATATTTGTTTATTAATAGACAAACTAAGCTTAGTTTTTAAAGGAGTTAGCTTCATAAAAAAAAATATATAGCATTCAGAAAATAAGTTTATACAGAATAACAAAACAAAACTACCACAAAATTCTTCAAACAATTTACCAAAGAAAAGAAGAAAAAAAATCCAAAATGTCATTTATCATTAATACAATATTAAAAATCTATAAAACTTTTCTGTAATTATCTTCAAAATGTCTAAT
The DNA here is from genome assembly GCA_017311375.1 of Mytilus coruscus. NCBI lineage: Eukaryota > Metazoa > Mollusca > Bivalvia > Mytilida > Mytilidae > Mytilus > Mytilus coruscus. The sequence continues at coordinate 4,321,678 of CM029602.1, read as the reverse complement.
AATGAACAGTAAATTTCAAACTTTATTTATACCGTCCTACAGATCTTATCATCATCAACACTTAGGAAACAGAAAATTTTGAAATAAATCTGTCACCCCAATTATAATTGTGTGTTAAGATATTTAGCAGATGCTTTGTTATCTGATAACAGGTGAAAATTATTTAAAAACACTTGGTGTAATCAAACGTTATATAAATAATTAATAGTTCCCAATATTTTTTCTTTCATTTGTCACAAACTAATATAGATCTGCAACTTGTCTATCAATGTCAACAATTTTATCTACACAATGTAATGTAATGAAATATATCCTTTAATAAAAATAGATTATTATCTAATGAAAATGATACTTGCAAATCACAATTTCTGTCCAAAGGGAAATAACTCAATCATATAATAAGTATAACTTTTGCTACTAAAAGGTCTACAACTCAACAAAGAGAAAAGCTAAAACCGTGAAAATAGAACTTGACCTTCATTTAGTCACAGGAAACAACATATCTAAATTTGAAAAATTTCGTCAAAGCGTTTCCATGTTAATGACCGGACACTGTTTGGCAGCCGCCTGCCTGCCGTACATCCTCAAATCAATAACTGATTTTTCCTTCAAAATCCGTTAAAATGCATACTGTAAAGTAGGATGTGTCAATTCAAAATTAGTGTTTGTCAAAATTGAGAACAAAACAAAATATTAATAAGTTGTTCAAAAGTTTCTGGGTGTGAAATATTTAATATAAACTAACAAAAATATTATCATGGGCCTCAGTGGCAGATTGGTCTTAGAGTTCTTGAAATCTTTTTTTCCCTGCTGGTCCTTAAAGAAAATCTACTAGTCCTCACTATTATTTCTTTTGCAAAATTCCAAAATTGTGTCAGTCCTATGCAATTTTTGGTGGTCAAAACCTTCAAACCACCACTTTTCGAGTATTGGCAGAAAGTGGACTCCTTAACTGTATAGTTATATTGTAGTTTTTCTACTTTGGATTAATTTATTTTCATGGATAGAAGAAAAATTGTATTTTTGGGGGATACTTGATTTCGTGGTTTTACAAAAGTGTGCATACAAGCCTATAGGAAATTTATACTTTGTTAAACATCTGAATGTTTGCCTTCACTGAAGAAATCCATGAAAATTGGACTCAACAGATAATAATGAATCTACAGTATTTGTATATTTTTTTTGTTTGTTGATTATTATTTGCCATCAACATTTCAGGATACAAATGTGCTTTTGAAATAAATAAAATATATTAAGCTGAAAAAGAAAATTAAAAGAAGACATTGTTAGAGTATTTAGACATGAAGGCAAAAATATCTAAATAACATATTGAGACAATGGCTTTAAAAATTGACCCAATCTGTAAAAACAAAATGTATTTTTTATCTGATCATCAAAATATCTAAATAAAAAATGTTGACACTTGCTTTAATAGAACAATAAGAGAGTTTTGGTTGTATATAATATAAGAACTGACAGTCATTTCGATGTATATCTGGTGAGTTCCCTGAAAGCCTCCCTGTTAGAGATGACATTTACAGATGTCAGGAGAGGAGACTAATTAAGAAGTACAGTTACAGTATAATTAATGAAGTTGTACAATCACCAGCTGTGATGTATGGTAATACTGATAGATGTTCCGTTAAATTTATCCCATTGTCTATATTGACTCAGTCCTAAATTAAGGTGGATCAGAAGTAAATATAGTAGCATCGCTGTCTAAAATAGAAATACAGACTGAGGAATGATGCTAATTTCATAGTGTTTATTCTTATCTGTTTTTTTTTAGAAGTGCATTTCTAAGTGTGATGTCTAATATTTCGTTATCACGGTTGCAATCAAATTTCATACGTGACACTGCTCCACATTGCAAGACTGCAGGAAGAAACAGGAAATTGCACTGTTCGTGCACTGTAGTATATGGTTATAAATTCTTCCGTTCTGAAAGAGAAAATTATTAAAGGGTCATAGAAACTAAACATTCTCTGGTTTTAATTTGCTGCGTCATAATGTAAAACAAAAAGCTAATGATATCAGAATTTATTGGTGGTGAACATGCCAAATATAAAAAAAAAAAAAAAACAATAATAAATATATAGATTTAACTTTTTTTTAAAAGCCCACACTTTATATGATATGTATGCATGGTTGTACTGTAATTATTGAAAAATGTATTTTATGTTCATCGCATGTCAGTTTTACTATAATAATTTAAAAAGAATTTCATTTGCTTTTGTCATAATGATGTTAAAAATTGATCTTCAAACTTGACGTGTTAATCTTTAGAATATGTTGCTTACACATGATATGTGGAGGATTATAATAGATGCTGAACTAAATGATGCATGTCTTAGGCTTTTGAGTTATATCATTATCCTAAGTATTTATATGAAAACAGAATGTAAGAAAGAATTATATAAAACTGGAATCAGGGGCCAATAATTCAGTGGTTATTGTTGGTTGCTGTCTCTCATGTTCTTTTTCATTTATTGTTTTGCTAAAAAATCAGGCCTTTGGTTTTTTCATTTGAATTTTTTGTCATGTCTGCATGGCCTTTTGGTCTTAAACAGTGGTGTAACAGCACAAATTAAGAACAAACTAAAAAACAGTTGCAAATGGTTTGATTCCTAAACCACAAAAAAAACAACTAACTTACAGACAAAGATCAAAGTACCAATCTAAGTGTACTGGCAGTTACTGAAAGCTTGTAGTTCAAAGCTAATATCAAAGAATAAATAAATCATGTTCTCCCAGACTAAAGTACCAATCTAAAAGTACTGGCAGTTACTCAAAGCTTAATTCAAAGCTAATATCAAAGAATAAATAAATCTTGTTCTCCCAGACTGAAGTACCAATCTAAGAGTACTGGCAGTTACTGAAAGCTTAGTTCAAAGCTAATATCAAAGAATAAATAAATCTTGTTCTCCCAGACTAAAGTACCAAACAGTACACAGCCTACAGATTCAATTAGAGACGTCATAAACAGTCTGAGAAAAGCATGATCTTGTGCAATGCCAAAATATAAATTTATTATATCAACAGGAAGTAGGACCATAAGTTTTCATAAATGTAAAACACTATATATATTGTTGTGTTTAATTTGATCAAAAACAAAATCAATGTTTATAGTACAATGTACTAATAAAAAAATATTATTCAACTACAGCGTTAAAATTATATCCTTTAAGAATAAGTTTATTCAAAGGATGAATAAGTTAAAATTGGATAGTATTTTTAAAACTTGACATGCTTTATAAACAACTTTGCCAAAAAGTTAGGGTGTGATATCCGTTTTTATACGACCGCAAAAAAATTTTGTGGTCGTATATTATATAACGTTAGCGTCGTCGTCGTCGTCGAAGCGCATTGGTTTCGCACTCTAACTTATTTTAAGTGAATGGATCTCTATGAAATTTTACCTTAAGGTTCAATATCACAAAGGAAGGTTGGGATTGATTTTGGGGTTTATGGTACCAACAGTTAAGGAATTAGGGGCCAAAAGGGCCAAAATAAGCATTTTGTAACTTCCAGACATAACTTGTGTGTTAGTGTATGGATCTCTCTGACTTTGTACCACAAGGTTCCATATCACAAAGGGAATGCTGGGATTGATTTTTGGGGTAATTGCCTCAAAATTTTAGGAATTAGGGGCCAAAAAGGGCAAAAACAAGCATTTTCTAGTTTCATGACAATAACTGTGTGTAAGTGTATGGATCTTTCTGAAATTGTACTACAAGGTTCCATATCACAAAGGGAATGCTGGGATTGATTTTTGGGGTAATTGCCTCAAAATTTTAGGAATTAGGGGCCAAAATAAGCATTTTCTAGTTTCAGACAATAACTTGTGTTCAAGTGTATGGATCTCTGAAATTGTACTGCAAGGTACCATACCTCAAAGAGCAGGCTGGGATTGAGTTTGGGCTTGATGAATCATAAGGGGTTCAAAAATTTGGGGGATTTTGTTTTTTCCTTTTTCCTTTTTTTTCTTTAAAATTTTCCATTTTAAGTTGGTTATTTCTGATTTATATTTAAAAGCAAATAATAATGATATGGCAGGAGATACATACCAAACAGGATGTGTAAATTATTATATAATAAGTATTGTGCAATAGCAAGAAATTTTCAATTGCACAGTATTGCTAATAGCAAGAAATCTTCAATTGCACAGTATTGCAATAGCAAGAAATATCCAATAGCACAATATTGCGCAATAGCAAGAAATTGTCAATTGTACAGTATTGCAAATAGCAAGAAATATTCAATTGCACAGTATTGCAATTGCAAGAAATATTCAATTGCACAGTATTGTGCAAAGAAGATACTTTGTATAAATTGCTTATTTCTTGACCAATTTCAATAGGGTTTTATTCTTGAACTCTTGGGGTTCTTTAACATGCTGAATCTAACCGTGTATTAAGTTTTTGGATTTTGGGCCCGTTTTAAATTGGGCCACATTGAGGTCCAACGGGTCCAAAATTAAACTTTGTTTGATTTCATCAAAAATTGAATTATTGGGGTTCTTTGATATGCGAATCTAACTGTGTATTTAGATTCTTAATTTTTGGTCCCGTTTTCAAATTGGTCTACATTAAGGTCCAAAGGGTCCAAAATTAAACTTAGTTTGATTTTAACAAAATTGAATTCTTAGGGTTCTTTGATATGCTGAATCTAAACATGTATTTAGATTTTTATACGACCATAAAAATTTTTGTGGTCGATATTGGTATGATGTTGGCGTCGTGCGTCAGTCCGAAGACACATTGGTTTCGCACTCTAACTTTAGTTTAAGTGAATGGATCTCTAGAAAATTTTACCATAAGGTTCAATACCACAAAGGAAGGTTGGGATTGATTTTGGGGTTATGGTACCATGATATCCCGTTTTTAAAATAAAATTCTATAGGTAACTGAGTCAATTTTCATAACCAAATTTTTGTATCTCATAATGAAAGAACTTAGTTTTAAGTTATTTAGGTAATGAAGTCCTGAATTAATAATTTATCATTATTTTATAAAAATAAGGAGAAGTGGTATGATTGCCAATGAAACAACCATCCACCAGAGTTCAAATGAAGCGGATGTAAACAATTATATTCATTGACTCAGGCATAGTTAATGAATTTGGAAATATACCGGTACACACCGTCAGTAGGACCCTAAGGAACATCACAGTCCAAATAAGGAAAATTAACAATAGGGAACAAATAATTGTCTCCTTTGTCATAAATTTCTGTTTGATTTTTCTGTGTGAAACTGTGTTTAATATAGGGTTATAATAACAGGTTGGCGCCTGTTAAAACATTTAAACCTGCTGCATTTGTTTGCACCTGTCCTTAGTCAGGAACCTGTTGTTCAGTGGTTGTTGTTTGTTAATGTGGTTCATAAATGTTTCTCGTTTCTCGTTTTTTTATATAGATTAGACCGTTGGTTTTCCTGTTTGAATGGTTTTACACTAGTCATTTTTGGGGCCCTTTATAGCTTGCTGTTCAGAGTGAGCCTCGGCTCCGTGTTGAAGGCCGTACTTTGACCTATTATGGTTTACTTTTACAAATTGTGACTTGGATGGAGAGTTGTCTCATTGGCACTCATACCACATCTTCTCATATCTATTATAAGTTGAACATGAAAATTCAAACTTGAAGTAACAGAAAAATTTTTACTGAAAATAATTAGACTAATGAGATAAAACTCTTAGAAATTTTCCACATCAGGTCCAATTTAGAAGAAAACTATTCTGAATATATGTAATTTTAAAATCTGAGATAGATTGGATTTTGTAAATAGGCAAATATTAAAACCACATAGCTGTTGAAGCCTTTTATGTATATTGGTACAACAGAGATACACTGATTTTCAGATTTATGGTATGATTATGATTGCCATAAACAACTGAAACCATGAAAAAGTATGCAAGTGTTCATGAAGTAAATTTAAAAGAACTAAAAATTGAAACATATTTTCTGTTGTAAAAGCTATTTAATTTTGAGTTATCACTAAAATGTTAAAATTTGAAAGCTCACTTCACTTTTCTCGAAAGCTCGTTCATTTTGTTAATTATTACATCAACATTTTAAAGTAGTTTTTACTTTGTTGTAAACAACTTGAATTATTGTTTAATTAAAAATACATTTATTCTTTTGAATATGATTGACACAAATATGAAAACATGGAATTACCATTTAGAACACCCAAAATTTGGTCTAGAGTTAAGTAAGATATGAGCAGGGGAGAAATAGGTTAATTAGTTGCTTTATTTCCTTTCAATGCATCAAACTTTTCAGTTTTAAAACATCTTTGCTGTAATAACTTTGACCCTGACTTAACATTAATGTCATAATTGTTCACCCATGTTTGATGTGAAATTATCAATTTTGCTTCCTGTACAGTCATAGAAAATGAAATACATATTTTTTAATCATAAAAACCATGTTATAAGCCAATAAATAGATTATCAGATTCCCATTGTAACGGATATAGTCAAAGATCAGCTGCTCAGTAATTGAACAATAAAGCTTTTTTAGCTCAGCTTTCAACATCATAATTCACTGAAAAAGTTGATATTGTGACAGGTGATATTTCTGAGTATCTCAAGTAATTTGTGCATATAAAATTTCTCACTGCAGTATTTTCCTCATTTAGTGTAAGTCTGTTTAATACAGTGGCATAGATCCAATATTTCATAAAAGTTGAAAACAGATGATGTTTTTCTCTAATATGGTAACAAAATAACCTTTGCCAAGTTATTGTAGGAACAAATATAGTACAGTACAAAGTTTAAAAGATGAAATTGCCACAATTTAAATTTTTTTATTTTTTTTAATAAACTGAATGTCTGAGTGAGCCTCCAGCATTCGATATTTTATTAAGGCTCTTTCTGCACATTCAGTAATGTTGGGCAATTGAACGAAAAATAATACAAAAAATAATAAGCATATAATCAATTACATTGTATAACAGGTTACAAATCAATTACATCTCATTTAAATAAATTTGTTGTCGCAATAATATTTTTCAATTCTGAAATAATGAAAAATAAAAGTTGGATTGTATAATGTGACTTATTTGTATTTCTCTAATTATTACTCGATTTATCCCTTTCCTGACCTGTTGATTAATTTTGTTTAATCAACGTGTGGTTCGTTTGATCTCAGTTCTTCATTGGTCAAAATTCGATTATGACGTCAAATTTTCTTGCTTTCCTCTGATACAGTAAAACCTGTATAAACCGGCCGGCTACGGGACTATGAAAAAGGGCCGGTTTGGACAGTGGGCCGGTTTATTCAGGTTTTCGTTTTGACCGGAAGTTAATGACTTGTGACGTCCAATATATTGCATGTTAAAGTTCTGTCTGATTGTAAGCTATAAACTCATTAATACAAAACGCAATAACGTAATAACTTCGCATGATCGTTGTTTTGAATCTTCTTATTCATTGGCTATATAAATTTAAGAAACTGGTTGTTCCTCGAATTCAAAAAAATAATATTTTAACCATTTTTTACATATCTTGTATGTCAAATAGACCTCGGTAGCATCAGTATTCGATATTTCACTTTCACTTTGTGTTCATTGTTTTCATTTGCATCATAATCCTCGCGTTGTTTGAATTGTGACACGAGAGTTTCGTTTTACCTCCATCGTTCATTTCCGACGTTGGTATAGCCGATTGAAAAGCCAGAACTTTATTAAACGAAATTTCATCACGATCAAAACATTGTCGTACAGTGTACAATACTGATTGATTGTTGTCATCCGGGTGTTCTTCATTATCAGGGTCATTGGTTTAGGGGTTAACAACAGGGAACCCAGGATGTAAATTTTCTAACTCTGCGATTTGTGAAAAAAAAAAATGATCTAAGTTACAACGTAAGTTCTATCCGAGATATATTTGGCGTGTCTTTTAGTTTAGTTTACACTTTTATAGTGTTTTATTAATACAGCTCACTACTGTACCATTGTAAGTTCACGATTTAACACCTGGCTAATTGATTATCCTGAAAAGCCATCTTGTATAAACAAATATGTTTTGATTGCATATCGATCAATACTGTTATCATTTTAAATTAATTAGACAAACCGGTTTTGACAGGTAATAATTGATGTAATTAAGAATTAGGGGCCAAAAGGGCTAAAATAAGCATTTTCTAGTTTCCAGACAATAACTTGTGTTCAAGTGTATGGATCTCTCTGAAATTGTACTGCAAGGTACCATACCTCATTGAAGGCTGGGATTGAGTTTGGGGTGATGAATCATAAGGGGTTCAAAAATTGGGAGGGAATTTTTTCCCTTTTTCCTTTTTCCTTTTTTTCTTTAAAATTTTCCATTTTAAGTTGGTTATTTCTGATTTATATTTAAAAGCAAATAATAATGATATGGCGGAGATACACACCAAACAGGATGTGTAAATTGTTATATAAATAAGTATTGTGCAATAGCAAGAAATTTTCAATTGCACAGTATTGCTAATAGCAAGAAATCTTTAATTGCACAGTATTGGCAATAGCAAGAAATATCAATAGCACAATATTGCACAATAGCAAGAAATTGTCATTTGTACAGTATTGCGCAATAGCAAGAAATATTCAATTGCACATTATTGCGCAATTGCAAGAAATATTCAATTGCAGTATTGTGCAAAAGAAGATACTTTGTATAAATTGCTTATTTCTTGACCAATTTCAATGGGTTTTATTCTTGAATTCTTGGGGTTCTTTAATATGCTGAATCTAACCGTGTATTAAGTTTTTGGATTTTGGGCCCTGTTTTAAATTGGACCACATTGAGGTCCAAAGGTCCAAAATTAAACTTTGTTTGATTTCATCAAAAATTGAATTATTGGGGTTCTTTGATGTGCCAAATCTAACCGTGTATTTAGATTCTTAATTTTGGTCCCATTTTCAAATTGGTCTACATTAAGGTCCAAAGGGTCCGAAATTAAACTTAGTTTGATTTTAACAAAATTGAATTCTTAGGGTTCTTTAATATGCTGAATCTAAACATGTATTTAGATTTTTGATTATGGGCCCAGTTTTCAAGTTGGTCCAAATCGGGGTCCAAAATTAAACTTTGTCTGATTTCAACAAAAATTGAATATATGGGGTTCTTTGATATGCTGAATCTAACCATGTATTTAGATTCTTAATTTTTGGTCCGTTTTCAAATTGGTCTACATTAAGGTCCAAAGGGTCCAAATTAAAACTTAGTTTGATTTCAACAAAATTGAATTCTTAGGGTTCTTTGATATGCTGAATCTAAACATGTATTTAGATTTTTGATTATGGGCCCAGTTTTCAAGTTGGTCCAAATCGGGGCCCAAAATTAAACTTTGTTTGATTTCAACAAAATTGAATATATGGGGTTCTTTGATATGCTGAATCTAACCATGTATTTAGATTCTTAATTTTGGTCCCGTTTTCAAATTGGTCTACATTAAGGTCCAAAGGGTCCAAAATTAAAACTTAGTTTGATTTTAACAAAATTGAATTCTTAGGGTTCTTTGATATGCTGAATCTAAACATGTATTTAGATTTTGATTATGGGCCCAGTTTTCAAGTTGGTCCAAATTAGGGGTCCAAAATTAAACTTTGTTTGATTTCAACAAAAATTGAATATATGGGGTTCTTTGATATGCTGAATCTAACCATGTATTTAGATTTTAGATTTTTGGGCCCCTTTATCAACTTTGTCCACATTGAGGTCAAAAGGGTCCAAAATTAAACTTTGTTTGATTTCATCAAAAATTGAACTCTTAGGGTTCTTTGATATGCTGAATCTAACCATGTATTTAGATTTTGGATATTGGACCATAATAGGTGAATGTCCAATTTAAAATTTTTAAGTTCTTAGACCACATTCATTCTGTGTCAGAAACCTATGCTGTGTCAAATATTTAATCACAATCCAAATTCAGAGCTGTATCAAGCTTGAATGTTGTGTCCATACTTGCCCCAATTGTTCAGGGTTCGACCTCTGCGGTCGTATCAAGCTGCGCCCTGCGGAGCATTTTATTTAAAATAAAATGCTATAGGTACTGAGTCAATTTTCACAACCAAATTTTTGTATCTCATAATGAAAGAACTTAGTTTTAAGTTATTTAGGTAATGAAGTCCTGAATTAATAATTTATCATTATTTTATAAAAATAAGGAGAAGTGGTATGATTGCCAATGAAACAACCATTCACCAGAGTTCAAATGAAGTGGATGTAAACAATTATATTCATTGACTCAGGCATAGTTAATGAATTTGGAAATATACCGGTACACACCGTCAGTAGGACCCTAAGGAACATCACAGTCCAAATAAGGAAAATTAACAATAGGGAACAAATAATTGTCTCCTTTGTCATAAATTTCTGTTTGATTTTTCTGTGTGAAACTGTGTTTAATATAGGGTTATAATAACAGGTTGGCGCCTGTTAAAACATTTAAACCTGCTGCATTTGTTTGCACCTGTCCTTAGTCAGGAACCTGTTGTTCAGTGGTTGTTGTTTGTTAATGTGGTTCATAAATGTTTCTCGTTTTTCGTTTTTTATATAGATTAGACCGTTGGTTTTCCTGTTTGAATGGTTTCACACTAATCATTTTTGGGATCCTTTATAGCTTGCTGTTTGGTGTGAGCCAAGGCTCCGTGTTGAAGGCCGTACTTTGACCTATAATGGTTTACTTTTACAAATTGTGACTTGGATGGAGAGTTGTCTCATTGGCACTCATACCACATCTTCTCATATCTATTATAAGTTGAACATGAAAATTCAAACTTGAAGTAACAGAAAATTTTTACTGAAAAATAATTAGACTAATGAGATAAAAACTCTTAGAAATTTTCCACATCAGGTCCAATTTAGAAGAAAACGATTCTGAATATATGTAATTTTAAAATCTGAGATAGATTGGATTTTGTAAATAGGCAAATATTAAAACCACATAGCTGTTAAAGCCTTTTATGTATGTTGGTACAACAGAGATACACTGATTTTCAGATTTATGGTATGATTATGATTGCCATAAACAACTGAAACCATGAAAAAGTATGCAAGTGTTCATGAAGTAAATTTAAAAGAACTAAAAATTGAAACATATTTTCTGTTGTAAAAGCTATTTAATTTTGAGTTATCACTAAAATATTAAAATTTGAAAGCTCACTTCACTTTTCTCGAAGCTCGTTCATTTTGTTAATTATTACATCAACATTTTAAAGTAGTTTTACTTTGTTGTAAACAACTTGAATTATTGTTTAATTAAAATACATTTATTCTTTTGAATATGATTGACACAAATATGAAAACATGGAATTACCATTTAGAACACCCAAAATTTGGTCTAGAGTTAAGTAAGATATGAGCAGGGGAGAAATAGGTTAATTAGTTGCTTTATTTCCCTTTCAATGCATCAAACTTTTCAGTTTTAAAAACATCTTTGCTGTAATAACTTTGACCCTGACTTAACATTAATGTCATAATTGTTCACCCATGTTTGATGGGAAATTATCAATTTTGCTTCCTGTACAGTCATAGAAAATGAAATATATATTTTTTTAATCATAAAAACCATGTTATAAGCCAATAAATAGATTATCAGATTCCCATTGTAACGGATATAGTCAAAAATCAGCTGCTCAATAATTGAACAATAAAGCTTTTTAGCTCAGCTTTCAACATCATAATTCACTGAAAAGTTGATATTGTGACAGGTGATATTTCTGAGTATCTCAGGTAATTTGTGCATATAAAATTTCTCACTGCAGTATTTTCCTCATTTAGTGTAAGTCTGTTTAATACGGTTGCATAGATCCAATATCTGCCTTCATAAAAGTTGAAAACAGATGATGTTTTTCTCGAAATATGGTAACAAAATAAACTTTGCCAAGTTATTGTAGGAACAAATATAGTACAGTACAAAGTTTAAAAGGTGAAATTGCCACAATTTAATTTTTTAATTTTAGTTACTGACTATGACTTAGGTGTTAGTAACCTACGATGAAAGCCTTCAAGTTACTGACTATGACTTAGGTGTTAGTAACCTACGATGAAAGCCTTCAAGTTACTGACTATGACTTAGGTGTTAGTAACCTACGATGAAAGCCTTCAAGTTACTGACTATGACTTAGGTGTTAGTAACCTACGATGAAAGCCTTCAAGTTACTGACTATGACTTAGGTGTTAGTAACCTACGATGAAAGCCTTCAAGTTACTGACTATGACTTAGGTGTTAGTAACCTACGATGAAAGCCTTCAAGTTACTGACTATGACTTAGGTGTTAGTAACCTGTAACCAAGAAATCCACAGTCTAATATCTAGGAGACTGATTTGAGGATCTGGTCACAACTAAATGTTAAACCTAAATAACCATGCACCATAAACTAGCAGTAATACACCGAAGATGAATTCCACTTAGTATATAATTTATTTCAAGGCTGGAACTTGTCACTAAGGCTGTGACTTCCAAACTTATGTATATTACAATGATTGTACAATATATATATATATATGAGAATTAAACAATTAGCTAAGATCAAATATTACATAATGTGTTGACAAATATAAACAAGTTATTATCTAGATAAAGAAAGATAAATAATTAAAACAACTCTTTAGCAATGTCTCTAAATTTGAGAAGGATAAAGGATTAAGCCCTGAGGCATTATTGTCACTTTGTTTATAATGTCCATTATCAATTAGATATATAGTAACTTATTGTCCAGGTAGATAATATAATATAAAACATAATTAATGATAAATTCTTTGAGTCTCAAAATAGCATTAAAAACCTAAACATAGCTGAAAGTCATTTTAACTCTGTCATACATTTCTCCCCGTCCGACTAAAACATTTCCACATGTTTTTGAATTACACTTTAGAATTGTTTTTTTTTTGGAAAGCTGAGATTTGCGTTTTGAATTCTGTGAACTACTGTTGGTTGAATGTTTTGAATTTTGGTTTTGAATCAATTTGTCAACAATATCCATTGGAGACATATGTGTCTCTGTATAAAGTCTATCCTTTATAGCTTGCTGTTTGGTGTGAGCCAAGGCTCCGTGTTGAAGGCCGTACTTTGACCTATAATGGTTTACTTTTACAAATTGTGACTTGGATGGAGAGTTGTCTCATTGGCACTCATACCACATCTTCTCATATCTATTATAAGTTGAACATGAAAATTCAAACTTGAAGTAACAGAAAATTTTTTTACTGAAAAATAATTAGACTAATGAGATAAAAACTCTTAGAAATTTTCCACATCAGGTCCAATTTAGAAGAAAAACGATTCTGAATATATGTAATTTTAAAAATCTGAGATAGATTGGATTTTGTAAATAGGCAAATATTAAAACCACATAGCTGTTAAAGCCTTTTATGTATGTTGGTACAACAGAGATACACTGATTTTCAGATTTATGGTATGATTATGATTGCCATAAACAACTGAAACCATGAAAAAGTATGCAAGTGTTCATGAAGTAAATTTAAAAAGAACTAAAAAATTGAAACATATTTTCTGTTGTAAAAGCTATTTAATTTTGAGTTATCACTAAAATATTAAAATTTGAAAGCTCACTTCACTTTTCTACGAAAGCTCGTTCATTTTGTTAATTATTACATCAACATTTTAAAGTAGTTTTTACTTTGTTGTAAACAACTTGAATTATTGTTTAATTAAAAATACATTTATTCTTTTGAATATGATTGACACAAATATGAAAACATGGAATTACCATTTAGAACACCCAAAATTTGGTCTAGAGTTAAGTAAGATATGAGCAGGGGAGAAATAGGTTAATTAGTTGCTTTATTTCCCTTTCAATGCATCAAACTTTTCAGTTTTAAAAACATCTTTGCTGTAATAACTTTGACCCTGACTTAACATTAATGTCATAATTGTTCACCCATGTTTGATGGGAAATTATCAATTTTGCTTCCTGTACAGTCATAGAAAATGAAATATATATTTTTTTAATCATAAAACCATGTTATAAGCCAATAAATAGATTATCAGATTCCCATTGTAACGGATATAGTCAAAAATCAGCTGCTCAATAATTGAACAATAAAGCTTTTTTAGCTCAGCTTTCAACATCATAATTCACTGAAAAAGTTGATATTGTGACAGGTGATATTTCTGAGTATCTCAGGTAATTTGTGCATATAAAATTTCTCACTGCAGTATTTTCCTCATTTAGTGTAAGTCTGTTTAATACGGTTGCATAGATCCAATATCTGCCTTCATAAAAGTTGAAAACAGATGATGTTTTTCTCGAAATATGGTAACAAAATAAACTTTGCCAAGTTATTGTAGGAACAAATATAGTACAGTACAAAGTTTAAAAGGTGAAATTGCCACAATTTAAATTTTTTAATTTTTTAATAAACTGAATGTCTGAGTGAGCCTCCAGCATTCGATATTTTATTAAGGCTCTTTCTGCACATTCAGTAATGTTGGGCAATTGAACAAAAAATAATAAGCATATAATCAATTACATTGTATAACAGGTTACAAATCAATTACATCTCATTTAAATAAATTTGTTTTCGCAATAATATTTTAAATTCTGAAATAATGAAAAATAAAAGTTGGATTGTATAATGTGACTTATTTGTATTTCTCTAATTATTACTCGATTTATCCCTTTCCTGACCTATTGATTATTTTTATTTAATCAACGCGTGGTTGACGTTTGATCTCAGTTCTTCATTGCTCAAAATTCGATTATGATGTCAAATTTTCTTGCTTTCCTCCGATATTCCTATTGTGACGTCATGAAAAAAGGCGACCATGCCTGATGACGTCACGTAGAAAGAACACATCTTTTTGCAGTTGTTTGAAAAAAAGAAGGATTAAGTTTGTCTGCATATCGTCTAAAAATCATTAGAGAAACAGATTCCACCACCAAATCTCTTGCAGTACGATATTTATCCACTCTCGACAATTAAATTTAAAATATTTAAAAAGCTCGGCAAGCCTCGCATTTTAAATTTGAATATTTTACTGTCTCGAGTGGATAAATATCTTATCACACTTGATGCAGTGGTAGAATCTATATTTATACCAATAGCATTAGATTATACTTTAGACAGGGTTCCCATCCTACCTAAAAAGACGGGAATATTATTTCTTTTGTTCCAGTCCTGGAAAATTAAAAAAAATTGTGAAAATCCTAGAAAACATTTTGAATTTTTACTAGTTTCTAAGTATATTTTACCGTCAAACTTTCCTTCTGCAAAGCAGTAACTGATTAAAATTACTAGTACTTTGAAATTTTGTTATGGAGTGTTTGCCTACGATGAAAGCCTTCAAGTTACTGACTATGACTTAGGTGTTAGTAACCTACGATGAAAGCCTTCAAGTTACTGACTATGACTTAGGTGTAAGTAACCTGCGATGAAAGCCTTCAAGTTACTGACTATGACATAGGTGTTAGTAACCTGCGATGAAAGCCTTCAAGTTACTGACTATGACTTAGGTGTTAGTAACCTACGATGATCAAAAGCCTTCAAGTTACTGACTATGATTTAGGCGTTAGTAACCTACGATGAAAGCCTTCAAGTTACTTACTATGACTTAGGTGTTAGTAAAGAAGGTGATTTGTTTGTAATTGTTCCCACCTTAAATGTCCTACAGTTAAACGAAACTTAGGGGTTTAATCATCTTGTTCTCTGATGCTATATATATCCTTTAAAATTGATGAATGTCCTGGAGTTCTTAGTTGCAAAAAGAGTGGGAAACCTTGTTTACAGATGATTAAAAAAATGACAGAAAAAAATGTACAAGTTCAAACTCATTACCACTTCGATTATTAACATTGTCTAAATTTCAAATTAAGTTAATCGATCATAAAAAATCATGTTAACCACACACTGAGTTTGAAACATAATTAGTCTGTTGCACACTATCTGATATGTTTCCACCTTTTTTTTTTTTTTGAATTAGAACAAATGATCAGCACAACAATTTCTGCAAACAAATCAATTAGCCGAAATGTCAGACGACTCCTCATTAGAGTTATTGCCCTTCATTAATGATAATTACCAATTTTTTTATGTTTTTGCCTTATATCTTAAAAACTATAACAGATACTTTAAACGTCAAAAATGATCAACAATTGAGATCTACGAATAAGTCTATGGTAAAAATCTTCAGTCGACTTTTTAATGGAGTTATTGCTCTTAAGGGGGCTCGCGGGTCTAAATCAATTTTTTTTTCTTAATATAGGATTTCGCTGTATTTTTCTATGAATGAACTTTATCTTATACTTGATAAAAAAATAAAATAAAAAAATGGAGTCACCGTCCATTTACGCTCACAATCTGCCTTCGAAAGAAGCATACATTTTTGCAAAAGTACTTATTTTCTGTTGAACTGATAGGATAAAAAAAGGTAATATCGAAATAAAAAAAGAACTAAATTACAGAAATCGCTAAAATTTTACAATAGTCTAGTTTAAGTACAGCTTATTTGAAAATAATAATAAAAAATATAGGTCACCAATGATTTAAAAAAGATATTTCAATTTTAATACCAAAAAATGACAATTTGGCACCAAAGGGAGATAATTTGGAGCTTTTTCAATGATACATACATTTTAAAAGTCATCTGGGGCCAAAACGAATTGATTTATTTGAATGATTTTTGTACTTTATGATAAAGTAACAACTAATAAAGTAATAAATAAAATTTGTAATGAAAAAAAAAAATGTTTAATTTTTTTCTGAAATTTTTATACCCTCGAGCCTCCTTAAATGGCGACTTTTACCAATTTTTAGTGTTTTGCCTATTATCTTGAAAACTATAAAAGATAGATAGACACTTAAAATAGCAAAATTTATCAGCAAGACAAGTTCTGAAAATGAGTCGTCATGGCTGAAATTGTCAATCAACTCGGTATTGGAGTTCTTGCTCTTCAATGTTGATTTTAACTCCCCTTTAAAAAACCTTGGTTAAAATGTTGGGCATAAGTCAGTTAGACAGCAACCCACAAATCAAAGAAGACATCTGAAGGTCATTATTTTGGTCTTAATCATTAAGCATTTGGTATATCAATTACTGTTCTTGTTAATTACGTTTTGCAGTTCCATAAATGTCTTCTTGAATAGTATCTGGACTAATCTGTAACACAAAAAGCAACAATGTTCCCATGATGCAACACCCTCTCTGCATTTACCCATTAAAGGACAATAAACAATGACAACCATTGAGGAGGTTTCAGACATTGAAAAAAAAAAACCATATCATATGGCTAAGGGTTAAATGCACTTTCCTGCAAAAATCAGACACAGTATCTATGATGTATCTATTACATATCCATTTCCTTCTAAGTAGTCCCAGCATTAAAACAATTTTCTGATATAGTGTACTTTAGAATATATCTTTTTCATAATTCATTTAATTCCCCAATGCTTATCCCAAAAATGTGAACTCGGTAAAACAAGTTTGGTAATTATTTTAAGTTTAAGTGTGAAGTAAAAATCTGACAAAGTTGCTTCTTGTTCAGATAAGAAAGTGCTTGTTAGCCACTGAAGTATTATATTAACGAGGAGATAAAAGTATCTCTATTATATAATTCTGGTTATCCTTCAAAGATGGATCTATTTTTGTGGTATTCCATCACCAATTAGTAATTTTGAATGTTTTGGCAGGTTCTGATGATAGTTTAATTATTATTTTACATGTTCTAGATGATTTATGTCCATAGGAGAATTATTGGTGTTTTGATTAATGATCCATGAACTCTATAGGTTAGATGGGATCCTAAGTAATCATCTGAAGTCACATTGAGGCATTTCACATTTTTTTTTTTATAGGCATCTACTAGCAAAAGCTATATTTTCATAGCCTAGTTTGCCAAGTAGAATTTTAAAGTAGTGACTTGCTTATGTCTCAAAAACTTGAGTTCATATGCCTTTGAGAGAAAATAAATGTAAGTGCAAAATTTCAGTTCTAGCATTGTTGATGAATGTAGTGCTGGATGTAAGCTTTTGCAGGATGAGTTGCCTTCCATTGTAGATGACCTTTGGTCTTTATATTGACATTTGACCTAAATTTTAGGGACGTTATTACACAAAAACATTTTTATTCTTGTTTGCCTTTAAGGGTCATGCACCTACCCCAGTCTGATTAGAATACAGATCCTGCGTCTAAGATTTGCTTACAAGGATCTGACAACACTACATTTTACTTTCTGTTTACATCAGCCAATGAAATTCCAGCCTTCAAATCTTCAAAACCAAAGAATTCCAAATGATCTTTAAAACAGAAAGTAGAATGGAGTGTTTTCAGATCCTTGTAAGCAAAGCTTGGACACACAGGATCTGTATCTTAATCAGGTTGACCAACCCCCCTTATATCATAATTTGTTAAATATTTTGGAAAATTTCAAGATTCCCTCCTCTTAACAGACAAGACATTTTGGGTGGTGAATATGAACTTTCACAACATATTTGTTTGTGATATATATATATATATAAAACACAAATCTTCTTAAATTATAGACTTTTTAAGATTACGAAATTCAAATATCAACTTGAACATTAAAGTACCAATTTCTCTTTGACTGGAACTAATTACCTGGTACCTAATCAAAGAGGAAAAATTGGTTCCTTTATTGTAATGGACAGCAAATATATGATAAATGTGTGGAAAAAAACCTGCCAGTTTATTTTATCAAACATTAATTACACTATCATATAATACACCTTGAAATTAATATTTGCTGTCATAAAAGAGAAAATTGATAATTTTAGATTTGTGCCCTAAACTTATCAATTTTCTCTCTTATTACTCAGAGGCTCTCAGTTTTATATTTAAAGTTATGAAATACAAAACTTGTAGGTGTAATGTTTTCACAAATCAATAATTCCACCTGATATGTACATGCATGGTGACCATAAAGAGTACTTGTTTGTTGAAGTCGTTTATACGTTTTATCTAATCTGCAGCAATTGCAAGACAAGAAGATGTGTTTAAAACTTGACTCATGTCTTAGACACATGTTTTAATCCTTTGCATGTCAAGCTTGATGTATCATAGAAGATTTGGATATCAACTTGGGAGAACTATTTTATCCATTCTTTAGCATCAAGAAGATTTTTAGTTAGAATTAAACCTGTAAGATTAAATTAGTTTTCCACATGTTTATGACCATTTTATTTTAGGTCTCACGGATTTGATAAGAATTTCGCCTTGAAAGTCATTTCCAATTGTAAAATGTATCTTGAAACCTGTTTTATTGATAGTTTACTGAAATAAGAAATTTGGCCAACAGTCTGTCAAGAGATTGTAAAGACACAAATCCTCCTGTGTGTATGCAACCTTAAACACACCTCATTCAGTTAATGAATTTGGAAGAAATGATCCTCCATTTCACTATCTTTAATATGTATTAAGACCCTATTTACACTAATGAAAAAGAGTGATCTTTTGTCTTATATAAACTGGAAAGATCCATCTTCAATTTGAATAAAAAATCTACCTCCAAAGGTAGTTTTAAAAAAGACTGATCTTTCTTCAAGTGTAAATGCTAAGATCAATCCTAAGTGTGAAAGAGATATAGTTAGATATGAAAATGATTACAGGCATGTTCAGCTGTAAAAATAAAGGGGTGTAAAAACAATGGATGGGAAAAGAGGAGAATAATGGATATATGAAGTGCCTGTCCTCTTACTTGAACTCTATGGAGACCATCATGTCTATGACTGTCCTCTAATTTGTACTCTTATGAGTCCAGCATGTCCATGACTGTCCTTTTATTAAAAAAATGTACTCTTATGAAACCAGCATGTCCGAGTTGTGAAGTGACTGTCCTCTTATGTGTACTCTTGGGAGACCAGCATGTCCATGAACAACGACTGTCCTCTTATTTGTACTCTTGTGAGACCAGCATGTCTGAGTTATGGAGTGACTGTCCTCTTATTTGTACTCTTGTGAGACCAGCATGTCCGAGTTATGAAGTGACTGTCCTCTTATTTGTACTCTTATGAGACCAGCACGCCCGAGTTATGAAGTGCCTGTCCTCTTATTTGTACTCTTGGGAGACCAACATGTCAGAGTTATGAAGTGCCTGTCCTCTTATTTGTACTCTTTGGAGACCAGCATGTCCGAGTTATGAAGTGCCTGTCCTCTTATTTGTACTCTTGGGAGACCAACATGTCCGAGTTATGAAGTGCCTGTCCTCTTATTTGTACTCTTTGGAGATCAGCATGTCCGAGTTATGAAGTGACTGTCCTCTTATTTGTACTATTAGGAGATCAGCATGTCTGAGTCATGAAGTGCCTGTCCTCTTATTTGTACTCTTGGGAAACCAGCATGTCCAGGATCAGCGACTGTCCTCTTTTTTGTACTCTTGTGCGACCATCATGTCTGAGTTATGAAGTGACTGTCCTCTAATTTGTACTCTTGTGAGACCAGCATGTCCGAGTTATTAAGTGACTGACCTCGTTATTTGTACTCTTGGGAAACCAGCATGTCCAGGATCAGTGACTGTCCTCTTATTTGTACTCTTGTGAGATCAGCATGTTGGAGTTATGAAGTGACTGTCCTCTTATTTGTACTCTTTGTGAGACCAGCATGTCCATGATCAGCGACTTTCCTCTTATTTGTACTCTTGTGAGACCAGCATGTCCATGATTAGCAATTGTCCTCTTATTTGTACTCTTGGGAGTCCAGTATATCCATAATCAGCTACTGTCCTATTTGTACTCTTAGGAGACCAGTATGTCCGAGTTATGAAGTGTCTGTCCTCTTATTTGTACTCTTGGGAAACCAGCATGTCCAGGATCAGCGACTGTCCTCTTATTTGTACTCTTTTGAGACCAGCATGTCCGAGTTATAAAGTGACTGTCCTCTTATTTGTACCCTGGTGAGACCAGTATGTCCATGATCAGTGACTGTCCTATTTGTACTCTTGTGAGACCAGTATGTCCATGATCAGGGACTGTCCTCTTATTTGTACTTTTGGGAGACCAGAATGTCCATGATCAGGGACTGTCCTCTTATTTGTACTTTTGGGAGACCAGTATGTCCATGATCAGCCTCTGTCCTCTTATTTGTACTCTTGGGAGACCAATATGTCCATGATCAGCGACTGTCCTCTTATTTGTACTCTTGGGAGACCAGTATGTCCATGATTAGCGACTGTCCTCTTATTTGTACTCTTGGGAGACCAGTATGTCCATGATAGTGACTGTCCTCTAATATTTGTACTCTTGGGAGACCAGCATGTCCATGATTAGCGACTGTCCTCTTATTTGTACTCTTGGGAGACCAGTATGTCAATGATCAGGGACTGTCCACTTATTTGTACCCTTTGGAGACCAGTATGTCCATGATCAGCGACTGTCCTCTTATTTGTACTTTTGGGAGATCAGTATGTCCATGATCAGCGAATGTCCTCTTATTTGTACTTTTGGGAGACCAGCATGTCCATGATCAGGGACTGTCCACTTATTTGTACCCTTTGGAGACCAGTATGTCCATGATTAGCGACTGTCCTCTTATTTGTACTTTTGGGAGACCAGCATGTCCATGATCAGTGACTGTCCTCTTATTTGTCATTTAGTAATTTTAACCTTATTTCATGGTAAAGCATGATAAATGCAGCATATCCTAGCATTATAAATGGGCATACATTTTTTAACATATGTTAAAAACTTCATGATAAAAAAAAATTCTGTCACAAATGGAAATGCTAAAATTAACTTAAGGATAAGAGAGGTGACTTCAATTTTCCAATTTGGGAACTTCATTTTTATGAATCATCTGGATATGAAGTTTATATTTCTCTATTAATATAGAATTTAAGAGAGAGTAATACAGGATATCCTTCTACCATGTGTTTTGGAGGGTTTAATTCATCTATGACTGAAATTCATATGGTTGAAAAAAATATAGAATTTAAGAGAGTTTCAGAATATCCGTCTTCCATGTGGTTTTTGTTTTGGAGGGTTCAATTTATCTATGACTTATTATTTATAAATTCCTATGGTACTGAAGGGTGTCTATTCAGCTGTGGGAGAAGTACAATAACATCAACACATCTGATCACAAGGTTGAATCTAATAGTACCACACTGCACATTTAAGAACCCTTGCAATAACTCTTTTAAGATATCTGTAGGCGATCTATTACATTGCTAAGTTTCTGTCCCTAGTCTTTATACCTACTTTTACAGTGGCAGTCAAAATTTCCCACCTTTCATCCCAGTTTACCGATTTTCCTGACCTAAAAATCCATTTACTATGGTCTTGATCTGAATATCCCTGAACTATTTGTGAACTGGTTTATTGGGTATAAATGTTTGCTGTACTAGACCAGTCACATGTTTTATTGGCCATTTGTCATTTTGGATCACTGTGGAATTGTACCGTTTATTGGTAATTAAAACAGTATCTAGACTGAAACCTCTTATGGAATCATTATATTTGAATTTTGGTTAACCAAAATGTCTTTTAATTCTCAATTTGACAGTGAAATTCTGTCACTTGTCTTTAATTTAATAATGACTTGGTCAAAACTGAAACAGACATCGTGATCGTAAATGGAACAAAATGTAGGTGACTACATCATCTAAATCTCCATGATTTAATGAAGTGTAAACTTCAAATGTAAGACTAAATACACAAATGCACGATAATTGAAACAAAACATGAGACTTAAGCGTAGTAATGATTGAAGGTTATGCCCCTTTTAAAAGGATAGTCAAAACAATTGAGGAAAAACATGTGTTTTCATTGACGAATACCATGGCTTTTCATCTGGGAAATTGTTGGCACTGTTGTTTATAAATTTGTCAATGAGTAACATATACATCTTCAGGACACACCTAATATGAATATTGCTGTATAGTGACTCTTATTTACATGTCAAAAGTAGCATGTATTCCCAAACCAACAAAACAAATAAAGAAGATTTGGTTAAATGGAATTTAATTATTTTCATTGTAAGTTTTAATGAGTATACATAGCCCCTAGAAAGCCAAATGATACAATTATTGTTATTTCATGTATTTTAGAATTGTTTGTGAATATGATATTTGTATAGTGTTTATACAATTGTGTCTTAGTAATAGTATGTTAATAAAACTAGAAATAGTTATGAAATGTTTTGTATATGATATTTTAGTATTGATAATGGCAAGCATATGGGTTCCTCCAAAATAAAACACTTCCATTTCTATTCATAGAATCAGTATTAGTTATAGATAAATGTGGTATGGTACATGAGACTGATTACTGTTTTTAGGTAAACATCTACTTACCAGTAATATGTATATATTGTACCCTTTTTAGCAGGATCGGCTTTTATTTCTTAATTGTTTTTGAAATTATCATAAAAATCCTTATCATGCCTGGCATGCCTGGTACATAAAGTATTTTTTTCCTGTTTATTTTCTCTCAGGAATCCAATATTTATTTATATGTATTTGCTTTGAAAATTTATCTTCCAATTGCTATTTTAGTGGTTTATTTGATGTGTTTTTTAGTGCATGTATGCCATCCTGTAATTTTTACACCAGGAAGGAAGTAACCTGTGTTAATTATTTACCAGAGATTGATAAGAGAATTCTACATGATAGTAAACATAGAGATGTTGTTTACTACAAAATGTTCTTAAGTGCATTAGGCAGTTCGTCAGAGTATGAACAAAGTTTCAAGAAGAGATACATGTTTTGAGAAACAGTAGAGAGTTTGGGGCATTAAGGGTGTACTATTTAATTCCCACATAAAAATCATTTAAGCATAAAATTGTCAATAATTTGCTACGCTTTGCAATATTTTTTTTTTGACTATTTCAGACAACTATGCACCCTTTTCTTCACACCCTGAATCTGCCCTACCTCCTGAAAGAAATTGAAACTTTAAGTTACTTAAAAGCTGTGAAAGAGTTTCTGCATAGGGAGGGGGTAGATGTGAATTTTTTTGTTGTTGACCATCACGCTAAACTAGAAAAATGCAGAAGTGCCTTCATATTACATTAACACGAGTTTATCCTGAATTTGAAGCTGAATGATTAACCCCCATTAATTTCCCCCTCGAGACGCATTGTGGAGGACATAGATATACCATCTGTCTGGTCTCGAAAATCAGTGGCAATCAATAATTTTTAAAAGAGTTATGGCCCTTAGAAATATTTATTATATGGAAAATTGCATAGTTTGTGATCTCACGTGTACAATTCTTGCCAGATTTTTATAAAACTTATATCATAGGTTTATATCAGCAATGTCTTGGACTAGTTCAATAATAAGTGCCGATGAACTATTTTTACCCCCACCGCACAATCACTACTTCAGGTGTTGGTTCACTTATATTTTTCTATTTTCAAAAGAGTAATGACACTTGGAAACATTAATTATATGGAAAATTGCATTGTTAGCGCTCTCATGTACAATTCTTGCCAGATTTTTATGAAACTTATATCATAGGTTTGTATCAGCAATGTCTTGGACAAGTTTGAAAATCAGGGTCAATCAATTATGTTTAAAAGAATTATGCCCCTTAGAAATATTAATAACTTATATTATAAAGGTTTAAGGTTCATATCAGCAATATTTTGATGAGTTTGAAAATCAGTGTTGATCAATAATTTCCAAAAGAGTTAAGGCCCTTAGAAATATTAATAATTAAGAAATTGGCATTGTTAGCACTCTCATTTGTACAATTCTTGCCAGATTTTTATGAAACGTATATTGTAGGCTTATATCAGCAATGTCTCGGACGAGTTCAAAAATCAGTGCCGATCAATTATTTTTAAAGAGTTTTGCCCTTAGAAATATTGATTATATGGAAAATTGCAATGTTAGTGCTTTCATGTGTACAATTCTTGCCAGATTTTTATGAAACTTATATCATAGGTTTATATCAGCTATGTCTTGGACAAGTTTGACAATCAGGGTCAATCAATTATGTTTAAAAGAATTATGCCCCTTAGAAATATTAATTGTATGGAAATTTGCATTGTAAGCACTCTCAAATGTACAATTTTGCCAGATTTTTATCAAAGGTTAATATCAACAATGTCACAGACAATTTCGAAGAAAATTTCGATAATTGCTGATCAAATATTTTTAATGAGTTATACAATAATACCTCTTGGAAATGTTAAATATATAAAAATTACAATCAAGTTTTCAAATCTCTAAGATAATTTTTAAAAGTTTTAAAATACAAAAACAAAATTTTTAGTTGTTGCCCTTGGACAGATAAAACATGTGCAATGCAGGGGACATTGGAACTCGGTTCTTTTATTAAAATCAGTCATTTTGCATGGTTTCAATTCTTTAATAAATGTTCTGACAAAGAATAATAAAAAGGTTTGACTGTGTTAAATTGAGCC
Organism: Mytilus coruscus; assembly: GCA_017311375.1. Classification (NCBI taxonomy): domain Eukaryota; kingdom Metazoa; phylum Mollusca; class Bivalvia; order Mytilida; family Mytilidae; genus Mytilus; species Mytilus coruscus. The sequence continues at coordinate 4,296,353 of CM029602.1, read as the reverse complement.
TTATTTTGCCTCTTGGAGGATTTTTCTATTCTACATATTTTTTTTCATTAGCCTAAGGTTTTTATAAATTGTAAGCTTGAAATGTGTGGAGGGAGCTGGGCACCGTTGACAGGGGGAGCTGCTATAATACTGTTGAAGTATAAGAAAAAACTTTGTGTGCATCAGAAATTAGATTGTGATGGGATACATGTATATTTATAAATTGTAACAATATGTTGTTAATTAAATTAATTTTTCAAATGAATATGCTATTAATTTAAACAATTTTGTTGAATAGTCTAATATCTGCTTTCATATCCTTGAAAAATAAATTTCTAGACAGTATATTCAAATATGTTTAATCCATTAATTCTTTATCCCTATTTTACTGGCAGAGATTAAAAGCTCTTTGTTAATTGAAGAAGTAATGATGAGCATGATCAATATATAATACATTATAGAATCCTAATCACTTGTGCACTACGGATGCACTCTTTGATGGGTTGATGTCAGCTGGAATTTTAGTTCTGGAAGATGCACAAAAGCTGGTTAATTCATACATCTTGAGCTTTTTTTAGCAGATGCTGTCTAAAAAAAGCTGAAATGTCCTTTTAAATTGTTCTCCTGCTGGGATTAGTTTGTGATTATTATAAGTGACATTTGGTGTACATCTCTTGCTAAATCTATTACGTTCTGTAATCACCGACTGCTTTCTGCTACCAGTATGAGATAAGGGATTGTTAATTGAAGTGAAATTTACAAATGAAAGTTTTTAGAAGCTTCATCTCCAGAAGTGATTTCCGTTACAAATGGACTGAGAATCTTAGCACTTTTCGTTATATTGCAATATATGGAGCAATAGATATTGACACGTAATACGTATACATTCAGATGTTTGTTCTATCGGCAGTGGAAATAAAATTTTATAATAATGTTTTATTGAAGTTTATGGAATACATTAATTATTAAAATTGCAATTTTATTAAACAATTTGCAATTGAAAAATTCATTGGGACCCCAACGGAAATATAAGTAAATCAGCAATTTCAACACAGATTATTATATATATTGGTTCTACATTTAGTGAGAATCTGGTTTACTAATTGTTACAGATTTTATAACGCGACTGGAATACAATAGAATTAAATTGATTATTGGTATGCAGTTACCAGTTAGCTTTTATGGAAACTGACAAGCCACACTTAATGCTGTTAGTGGCTGGGAAAAAATGATCTGATCAGCGCCTAGAATTGCTTTGGTCATGACCGCTAAGGTTGTAGAGTATTGTTGAACTCTAGGATAAATCTGAATACTCAGAACAAATTGTATCATAACATAAATCGATAGGAATTTGTGTCTGGTCTTGAAAATCAGTGGCAATCAATAATTTTTAAAAGAGTTATGGCCCTTAGAAATATTTATTATATGGAAAATTGCATAGTTTGTGATCTCACGTGTACAATTCTTGCCAGATTTTTATAAAACTTATATCATAGGTTTATATCAGCAATGTCTTGGACTAGTTCAATAATAAGTGCCGATGAACTATTTTTACCCCCACCGCACAATCACTACTTCAGGTGTTGGTTCACTTATATTTTTCTATTTTCAAAAGAGTAATGACACTTGGAAACATTAATTATATGGAAAATTGCATTGTTAGCGCTCTCATGTACAATTCTTGCCAGATTTTTATGAAACTTATATCATAGGTTTGTATCAGCAATGTCTTGGACAAGTTTGAAAATCAGGGTCAATCAATTATGTTTAAAAGAATTATGCCCCTTAGAAATATTAATAACTTATATTATAAGGTTTAGGTTCATATCAGCAATATTTTTGATGAGTTTGAAAATCAGTGTTGATCAATAATTTCCAAAAGAGTTAAGGCCCTTAGAAATATTAATAATTAAGAAATTGGCATTGTTAGCACTCTCATTTGTACAATTCTTGCCAGATTTTTATGAAACGTATATTGTAGGCTTATATCAGCAATGTCTCGGACGAGTTCAAAAATCAGTGCCGATCAATTATTTTTAAAAGAGTTTTGCCCCTTAGAAATATTGATTATATGGAAAATTGCAATGTTAGTGCTTTCATGTGTACAATTCTTGCCAGATTTTTATGAAACTTATATCATAGGTTTATATCAGCTATGTCTTGGACAAGTTTGACAATCAGGGTCAATCAATTATGTTTAAAAGAATTATGCCCCTTAGAAATATTAATTGTATGGAAATTTGCATTGTAAGCACTCTCAAATGTACAATTTTTGCCAGATTTTTATCAAAGGTTAATATCAACAATGTCACAGACAATTTCGAAGAAAATTTCGATAATTGCTGATCAAATATTTTTAATGAGTTATACAATAATACCTCTTGGAAATGTTAAATATATAAAAAATTACAATCAAGTTTTCAAATCTCTAAGATAATTTTTAAAAGTTTTAAAATACAAAAACAAAATTTTTTAGTTGTTGCCCTTGGACAGATAAAACATGTGCAATGCAGGGGACATTGGAACTCTGTTCTTTTATTAAAATCAGTCATTTTTGCATGGTTTCAATTCTTTAATAAATGTTCTGACAAAGAATAATAAAAAAAGGTTTGACTGTGTTAAATTGAGCCTTATTTTGCCTCTTGGAGGATTTTTCTATTCTACATATTTTTTTTCATTAGCCTAAGGTTTTTATAAATTGTAAGCTTGAAATGTGTGGAGGGAGCAGGGCACCGTTGACAGGGGGAGCTGCTATAATACTGTTGAAGTATAAGAAAAAACTTTGTGTGCATCAGAAATTAGATTGTGATGGGATACACGTATATTTATAAATTGTAACAATATGTTGTTAATTAAATTAATTTTTTCAAATGAATATGCTATTTATTTAAACAATTTTGTTGAATAGTCTAATATCTGCTTTCATATCCTTGAAAAAATAAATTTCTAGACAGTATATTCAAATATGTTTAATCCATTAATTCTTTATCCCTATTTTACTGGCAGAGATTAAAAGCTCTTTGTTAATTGAAGAAGTAATGATGAGCATGATCAATATATAATACATTATAGAATCCTAATCACTTGTGCACTACGGATGCACTCTTTGATGGGTTGATGTCAGCTGGAATTTTAGTTCTGGAAGATGCACAAAAGCTGGTTAATTCATACATCTTGAGCTTTTTTTAGCAGATGCTGTCTAAAAAAAGCTGAAATGTCCTTTTAAATTGTTCTCCTGCTGGGATTAGTTTGTGATTATTATAAGTGACATTTGGTGTACATCTCTTGCTAAATCTATTACGTTCTGTAATCACCGACTGCTTTCTGCTACCAGTATGAGATAAGGGATTGTTAATTGAAGTGAAATTTACAAATGAAAGTTTTAGAAGCTTCATCTCCAGAAGTGATTTCCGTTACAAATGGACTGAGAATCTTAGCACTTTTCGTTATATTGCAATATATGGAGCAATAGATATTGACACGTAATACGTATACATTCAGATGTTTGTTCTATCGGCAGTGGAAATAAAATTTTATAATAATGTTTTATTGAAGTTTATGGAATACATTAATTATTAAAATTGCAATTTTATTAAACAATTTGCAATTGAAAAATTCATTGGGACCCCAACGGAAATATAAGTAAATCAGCAATTTCAACACAGATTATTATATATATTGGTTCTACATTTAGTGAGAATCTGGTTTACTAATTGTTACAGATTTTTATAACGCGACTGGAATACAATAGAATTAAATTGATTATTGGTATGCAGTTACCAGTTAGCTTTTATGGAAACTGACAAGCGACACTTAATGCTGTTAGTGGCTGGGAAAAAAATGATCTGATCAGCGCCTAGAATTGCTTTGGTCATGACCGCTAAGGTTGTAGAGTATTGTTGAACTCTAGGATAAATCTGAATACTCAGAACAAATTGTATCATAACATAAATCGATAGGAATTTGTCAGAGTCTTTAGAGCATTTGATGAATGAAGGAATGAATGGTCTTAGACTCGGTGTTGTAATGAGATTATTTTTCTTAATGGAATTGAACATAGGAAGTGAGGAAAAACTTTACTGAATAATCAACCACTCATTTGATTTTCTTCATGTACATGGAAAAAAATTAGCTGAATGATCAGTCTTGTTTTAACATTGTAAATGTTTATACAAGGAAGTAAAAAAATTGAAATATGAGTTTATTGTGGCAACGAGTGTACAAAAAATGGAAAGCGTGGAAACAAGCAGAAATGGTTGTGACATCACTTCTGATCACTGTTCAAAACAAGAGAAAAGAAAAGAAAATGTGAGTCTTATTTATTTTACCATTCTTGTATCAATTTCAACTTTCATCCTGAATTTCCTTAAAAATATGTTTGCCATTTTCTTTTTGACATGAAACAGATTCAGTCTATCAATTTCAAATATTGCAATGTTGGAAGAAAAAATATTGAATTTAACTTAAAAATTTTAAGAAAATTTTCAAATTAATGTTAATGAAGGATTTTTTTAAAAATATAGAAATAAGGAGATGTGGTAATTACTTGACTGACAATGAGACAACTTTCCACCAAAGTTCAAATGAAGTGAATGTAAGCAATTATAGGCAACCGTACAACCTTCATCAATGAGAAAAACCTGTCTGCTATAAAATGCCCAGACATGAAAAATAAGAAACAATTCAATTGAGAAAACTAACGGCCTCATTTATAACAAAACAATTTATGAAAAAAAAAAACAAATACTATTGACAGACATGATCCAAAAACATATATATTTCAGCAGATTTGTTAAAAAAAGTTATCAAACAACAGACCCAAAATTTTAATCCCACAAGCTACGCAATTTTTAAGACTTTACAGAATAGAAGACAATAATGACACTATTTTTTTTTGTTATGCAGTTTTCCAAAATACATTAGCTTTTGGCTTGTCAAATTGAATGCCGTTGAGCATCTGTTGAATAGATGTTAGTATCAACTAATCTTGCCTTAAGATGTGAGCACTTCAATTTATGAAAATTGTTAAGTCCACTCCAGGAACTTCATCTGCTCATTAGATAGTTCAATTTTAGATTTTCAACATTATGAGCCTTTAAGGGAGAATGTTAAAATTCTAAATTTAAAGATAGAGAGTGGAGAATATAATGCTATAATTAATCTTAGTAAAAGGGTATTCATCAATGATAGAGAGTGGAGAATATAATGCAATAATTAATCTGAGTAAAAGGGTATGCATCAATGATAGAGAGTTGAGAATATAATGCAATAATTAATCTGAGTATAAAAGGGTATGCATCAGTGATAGAGATTGGAGAATATAATGCAATAATTAATCTGAGTAAAAGGGTATGCATCAATGATAGAGAGTGGAGAATATAATGCAATAATTAATCTGAGTAAAAGGGTATGCATCAATGATAGAGTGGAGAATATAATGCAATAATTAATCTGAGTAAAGGGTATGCATCAATGATAGAGAGTGGAGAATATAATGCAATAATTAATCTGAGTAAAAGGGTATGCATCAATGATAGAGAGTGGAGAATATAATGCAATAATTAATCTGAGTAAAAGGGTATGCATCAATGATAGAGAGTGGAGAATATAATGCAATAATTAATCTGAGTAAAGGGGTATGCATCAATGATAGAGAGTGGAGAATATAATGCAATAATTAATCTGAGTAAAAGGGTTACGCATCATTGAGACAGCAACCAAACTACAAAAATAACCCAAAAGAAATGAATTTGTTGATTCCATACATTTTCTGTCTTTATAATTGTGTAAACCCCCAATAATGGAGGTGTTTCTCTAGATTAAATAAAAGCTACCAATAATGTGATAATATTCCAATTAGCTCCCAATCAAAGCACTTAAAATTTCCAGTTTATTGGGGGAATCAATTGAACCCACACATGCTTTAAATTATTTTTTACTACCTGGCTGAACTTTGCACAGAAGCCCCATCAATGCCAGAAAAGATAAATACTTCATATAAATGGCATTTATATACCCAATACAGTAATAATAATTAGGAAGCATCACTGTACTGATAATAGCAAACCTTATATACTGAGTGTTAATAGAAACACAACACATCATATCCAAAGCCCCTCTGTTCCCCTTTTAAATGTTACAGTTTGAAATATTTCTTTTAAGAATTTCCACATAAATTGAAGTGACTCAGGTCTTGCATCTACTTTTTCTGTTCAAAAAGTTGTGATAAGTCAGAAGAAAATCTCACAAATTGCAATTTGAATTTGATTTCATCATACCAAATGCAAAGGATTATTGTTATACTACATCACTTTTTGATTACCTTTGCTAGACAAGTACATTATACTTAAAGTTTGCCAGACCTATTGCAAATTTTAATTTTTCATTCAAAATGTGGAATTTGTGAAGGATCTGAGGATCCCAAAATGAAAAGATCTGAAAATTGCCTGTATGCATATTCTAAGAAGGCTGAAAATCTTTCAACAATTGATCAAATTCTGAGTAAGATCTGTATTTTTAGTAAACGGAAAATACACTTAGGTGATGCATTTCTTTATGGCATTCAGCATATTAATTTGTTTCCTTGAATTATGAGTTATGATTAATTTACATTTTATGCATTGGAGCATGGTATATTGTGACATTATAAAGTGAAAAATACAATACAGTAAACTGGAACTTAAGATGAAAAAGCAAAGTTTATAGAATAGGAAATTCGTACATAATTATATAGTTAATCTGTAATGGATTACAATAAAATTATGTGTGTACCTTAATTCAAAAATATTTGTGTTGGAAATTAAAGCTTAATAATCTGACTCAATGAGAAGAAGATAGATATTTACCCAGGATAACGTTTTGACCATTTTGCAATAATATGCATTACCCAGTATATCTAAACATTATAATAGAGTTAATATACCGTAGAATCATTATGACTTGACCACATGAATACGTTGTAACAACAACTGTTGTTTCTTCAATGATCCACTTTTCATTGTCAATCAAGCCTGCATTATTTGATGCATTCTTATACAAGTAGATTAGTAAAAGCTGCAGAATTGAAAAAAATAAAGTTTTTTGTAAATTCATATTTAAATTCAGTCAAGATTTTCTATTTTCTATCAAATTCTATCTTGACCAGCAAAACAAGTATGTGTATCAACTGGCAAAAGATGTTTTTTTTTGTCAAAAATATGATTTTATAAATGGCTTTATAAATAGTTTTGAAGATTCCCTTTTTAATCACATTTGTAAAAATGGTTAACTGTGTTGATTAGAATTTAATGGAACCCTTTAAATATCAACAAAGTAACTAAAAAGTAATTAATACACACAAGATCTGTTGACCAAACATTATATATCTCTGATTGGTGGTTTCTTATTAAAAATGTAGCTTTAAGCTTCCTTGTTGCAAGCCCACATGTTGCAGAATTGCCAGTTTTCCTGCTGAAGGTCATTGGTTCTCTCCTGGAATTCTCGCTGCCATGAAATTATACCATTAGTGCTAAAAGTGTCGTTCAAACACCTAAAAATCAATCAATCCTTAATTGTTGCATGACCTTTTGGATTGATCAGATTTATGTTAGCATTTAAGTGTTGAAAAGTTGTTTTATCACCGTTTTAAGTTTCTGCTAAGAAGGATTATAAATTTGATGACAAGCTTTAATATTTTTAGATTACATACAAAATGTGTCAATATTTCAAGAGAAAATCTTTTGCTTTTATATAATAAGTGGATACCAAGCTTGATTAGCATGACATAGTTATAAGGTTTCTTGTATTAATTTGATTTGATTTAATTTTTTGTGTTTTTAACGCCACTTTTAAGCACCGCTTTTGGGCTATTCGTGGCGGCCAGTTTTATTGGTGGAGGAAGCCGAGTGCCGGAGAAAACCACCGACCTTGATAGGAAAACTGACAAATCACTGTACTGATTTAGCAAACCTTATATACTGAGTGTTAATAGAAACACAACACATCATATCCAAAGCCCTCTGTTCCCCTTTTAAATGTTACAGTTTGAAATATTTCTTTTAAGAATTTCCACATAAATTGAAGTGACTCAGGTCTTGCATCTACTTTTTCTGTTCAAAAAGTTGTGATAAGTCAGAAGAAAATCTCACAAATTGCAATTTGAATTTGATTTCATCATACCAAATGCAAAGGATTATTGTTATACTACATCACTTTTTGATTACCTTTGCTAGACAAGTACATTATACTTAAAGTTTGCCAGACCTATTGCAAATTTCAATTTTTTCATTCAAAATGTGGAATTTGTGAAGGATCTGAGGATCCCAAAAATGAAAAGATCTGAAAATTGTCCTGTATGCATATTCTAAGAAGGCTGCAAAATCTTTCAACAATTGATCAAATTCTGAGTAAGATCTGTATTTTTAGTAAATGGAAAATACACTTAGGTGATGCATTTCTTTATGGCATTCAGCATATTAATTTGTTTCCTTGAATTATGAGTTACGATTAATTTACATTTTATGCATTGGAGCATGGTATATTGTGACATTATAAAGTGAAAAATACAATACAGTAAACTGGAACTTAAGATGAAAAAGCAAAGTTTATAGAATAGGAAATTCTTACATAATTATATAGTTAATCTGTAATGGATTACAATAAAATTATGTGTGTACCTTTAATTCCAAAAAATATTTGTGTTGGAAATTAAAGCTTAACAATCTGACTCAATGAGAAGAAGATAGATATTTACCCAGGATAACGTTTTGACCATTTTTGTAATAATATGCATTACCCGTTATATCTAAACATTATAATAGAGTTAATATACCGTAGAATCATTATGACTTGACCACATGAATATGTTGTAACAACAACTGTTGTTTCTTCAATGATCCACTTTTCATTGTCAATCAAGCCTGCATTATTTGATGCATTCTTATACAAGTAGATTAGTAAAAGCTGCAGAATTGAAAAAAATAAAGTTTTTTGTAAATTCATATTTAAATTCAGTCAAGATTTTCTATTTTCTATCAAATTCTATCTTGACCAGCAAAACAAGTATGTGTATCAACTGGCAAAAGATGTTTTTTGTCAAAATATGATTTTATAAATGGCTTTATGAATAGTTTTGAAGATTCCCTTTTAATCACATTTGTAAAATGGTTAACTGTGTTGATTAGAATTTAATGGAACCCTTTAAATATCAACAAAGTAACTAAAAAGTAATTAATACACACGAGATCTGTTGACCAAACATTATATATCTCTGATTGGTGGTTTCTTATTAAAAATGTAGCTTTAAGCTTCCTTGTTGCAAGCCCACATGTTGCAGAATTGCCAGTTTTCCTGCTGAAGGTCATTGGTTCTCTCCTGGAATTCTCGCTGCCATGAAATTATACCATTAGTGCTAAAAGTGGCATTCAAACACCTAAAAATCAATCAATCCTTAATTGTTACATGACCTTTTGGATTGATCAGATTTATGTTAGCCTTTAAGTGTTAAGTTGTTTTATCACCGTTTTAAGTTTCTGCTAAGAAGGATTATAAATTTGATGACAAGCTTTAATATTTTTAGATTACATACAAAATGTGTCAATATTTCAAGAGAAAATCTTTTGCTTTTATATAATAAGTGGATACCAAGCTTGATTAGCATGACATAGTTATAAGGTTTCTTGTATTAATTTGATTTGATTTAATTTTTTGTGTTTTTAACGCCACTTTTAAGCACCGCTTTTGGGCTATTTCGTGGCGGCCAGTTTTTATTGGTGGAGGAAACCGGAGTGCCGGAGAAAACCACCGACCCGATAGGAAAACTGACAATCCTTCCCTTGCAAGATTCTACTGGGATATCCTAGGATATCCCAAGACCTTCCTGGGACTTCCTGAGATATTTTCTTGGGATATCCCAGGACTTCCTGAAATTAAATTTCAAGACTTTTCAGGATTTTTAGGAGAGTATTGGAACAGGATTTCCTGGGATATCCCAGGAAATCCTAATCCTAAAACATAGGACCAAATGGGACATTTCAGGACTTTTCAGGACTAGTAAACCTGAAATATCCCAGGATTGTCCTGAGAAGTCCCAGGGTTTTAGGACTTTTCAGGACTAGTAAACCTGAAATATCCCAGGTTTGTCCTGAGAAGTCACAGGGTTTTAGGACTTTTCAGGACTAGTCAACCTGAAATATCCCAGGTTTGTCCTGAGAAGTCACAGGTTTTAAAAACTTCCTTATTAGGACTTGTTGACCTGGAATATTGGATATTGTATCTTGATAACATGGACCCTTATCCTTTACAAAATCTATGAAAAGACAATATTCATTCTTCTGAATTTTTTTCGACACCTCACATTTGATGGCATTTTCAAAATCAAATCACTTGTAAATATTTATTTTCTATAGTACACGTAACAGTCACTGTTTAGTTATCTTCAATTTTCTCAAATTTTCCCAAAAGCCCTCTTGACTAGTTTAAGCTGGTCACATATTTTGGTCCTCACTATAGATTTGCATAATATCAGAGCTGTTGAATGTCTTTAACAGTAAATCTGAAACAAAACAAAAGTTATAGATCTAAAGTTTGATGAAAAATATAAGATACCAAATCTCATGCATTAGTATGTCAGATTTGTTCAAGTCAACATGCTTTTTTTAAAAATTTAAATGAGTACATACATGTATATATTTTGTGTATAAATGTACCCTGACAATTAGGATCAAGACAATTTGACCCATTCATATATCATAGACTTTAAAATATCTCCTGACAATTATTTTTAGCAATTTTTTCTACTCAATCATATATTTGAAAGTTTCAGAATGAAAGATGCATTCCAGAAGCATGTATCTTGAATTAAGGGACCTATTGCAGAGATATTATTATTTTTCTGCAAATTTGCTTGGGGTAAATTTCTTTTTTGGTTTTCTCGCAGTTCTTGTTTTGTATTTTTCTTTTGATAAATGTTTTTTAAGAACAATGGTTTATATATAGTTATTAAAAGCATACATACTATTTAAATATTTTTCATTATTTATAACCATTGTATTGCAAATTATTTATGATGGTGATTACAGTAAATCTTAGGTAAACATTCTATAAGTCTTTCCTTTACTCTTATTGCCATATGCACATATTCAAAATGGTGGAATCTAATTTATTTTACTCACCAGAAGATATTATCCAAAATGCATGTAAACATCAATGCTCCTTTAAAATCAAACAGTCATGTCACCAGAAGAAAACATCTGCACTATTAATCTAATGTTAAAATATAGAACTGTTTTGAACTATTTCATGCATCTGCACCATTTGTTCAGGATATAAGACATCTTTGCTTGTTGTCAATTTCAAATTCTAAATGTGTTGGGGGTTGTTTGAGGAATTTAAATTCTATTTTCTTTAAAATGTGTCCTGGTTGAATAAATGATCTTTATCTTGAATATTTGATATATATATATTATAATAAAAAATAAAAATCCATTTATTGTTTATTTACCATCTTAAATGTTTAAAGTTATAGTAATTTCAGAAAATGTATAAGGCCATTCAATCTCCTTTATTTGGCCTCACACTTCCTGTCCAGTGTCTACACTAGTATAAATGGAAACCAGATGGCACATTTATACATTTCATTCACTCACCAGGCTCACATGTCTAATTGATGATAAGAATTATAGCATGGACATCATTTGTGTGTTCATTTAGATACTTGAAATTATATAATAGTCATATAGGTTATCTATTATCTTTTATTTTTAAACCCCAAGATAGAGTAGTTGTATGATCACATGATCTTTTAAAATTGGGCTTTGAAAATGTTTGTTTAATTACAAAAATTATGTTGTGTTGTTACTCAATTTTGGCTTGGGGCATATTGACATGATTTGCATGATTAATGTGTGATGCAAGTTTTACATTTTATAAAATAGTGTACTAAGATTTTCATTAGTATGATCATATTAAAGTCTAACTGTGCACTAGCATTAGTCTTGGAAGTTGTAAATATACTTGAAGACCTATTGGTGACCTTCTGTTGTTGTCTGTTCTGTGGTCGGGTTGTTGTCTCTTTGACACATTCCCCATTTCCATTCTCAATTTTATTCAGTGGAATTTAAGATTGCAAAAAAGACTAAGTCTTTAAAAGAAACCCATATATTTGAAGTCCTGAAATATCCCAGTAATTCCTGTTAATAATTTAAAGTCCTAAGAGTTCTTCAAAATCAGGATTAACTTGTGTTGGTCAAATATTGTAAGTCCTGAAATATCCCAAAATTCCTGATACAAATTTAAAGTCTTGGAAATTCCTGAAATATCAGGACAACAGATTTCAGGACTTGTTGGGACTTCCTGGGATACTTGAAATATCAGGATTTACAAAATGACCAGTGCTGGGATTTTTCAGGATATCCACGACTTCCTGGGATATCCTGAAAGAAAAGATTTTTCAGGACAGCATTTTGCAGGGGTAGTCAATTAAGATTGGGTCGAGTGCACCCACACGAGCGGGGTTCGAACTCACAACCTCAGTGTTGACTGGCTAGTGATTACAGTAGTAACTACTTAGACCACTCGGCCACCGAGGCCCCTCTTGTATTAATGGCATGTGACGTGGGAAACAAGTGGGTAATTATGACAGATACATTTGATTATTCAAAAATATATATTTTTTACTGCACAAATGTTGCTGTATGAGATATCTGCACCCAGACTATTATTCACCCTCTCCTAGACAATTATCCACCCATCACCATGACAATTATTCACCATTATTCATCCCACCTCCCAGGCAATTATTCATCCTCTCCCAGACAATCATCCACAATTATTCATCCCTGATGATGAGGCTGATCTCCAAGACATTCATCCACCATTATTCATCCCACCTCATAGACAATTATTCACACTCTCCCAGATAATTATCCACCATTATTCATCCCTGATCTCCAAGACATTCATCAACCATTATTCACCCCACCTCAAAGACAATTACTCACCCTCTCCCAGATAATTATCCACCATTACTTCATCCCCTGATCTCAAAGACATGCATCCATCATTATTCATCCCACCTCATAGACAATTATTCACACTCTCCCAGATAATTATCCACTATTATTCATCCCTGACCTCCAAGACTCATCCACCATTATTCATTCCACCTCATAGACAATTATTCACACTCTCCCAGATAATTATCCACCATTATTCATCCCTGATCTCCAAGACATTCATCCACCATTATTCATCCCACCTCAAAGACAATTATTCACCCTCTGCCAGATAATTATCTACCATTATTCATCCCTGATCTCCAAGACATTCATCAACCATTATTCATCCCACCTCATAGACAATTATTCACCATCTCCCAGATATTTATCCACCATTATTCATCCCTGATCTCCAAGACATTCATCCACCATTATGCATCCCACCTCATAGACAATTATTCACCCTCTGCAAGATAATTATCCACCATTATTCATCCCTGATTTCCAAGACATTCATCAACCATTATTCATCCCACCTCATAGACAATTATTCACCATCTCCCAGACAATTATCTACCATTATTCATCCCATCTCCCAGACAATTATTACCTGCCATTATCCACCTCATCTCCCAGACAATTATCCATCCCATCTCTCAGACAATTATTCATCCCATCTCTCAGACAATTATCCACCATTATCCACCCTCTCCCAGAGAATTATCCAACCCATCTCCCTGACAATTATCCACCATTTTCCAACCCATCTCCTGCACAATAATCAACTATTATCTACCCAATCTCCCAGACAGTTATGCACTATTATCCACCCAATCTCTCCCACAAATTATCCGTCATTATCCACCCCATCTCTCAGACAATTATCCTCCATTATCCACCCCATCTCCCAAACAATTATCCACCTCATCTCCATGACAATTATCCACCATTATTTACCCATGATCTCCCAGACAATTATCCACCATTATCATCCCCATCTCCCAGACAATTATCCACTATTATCCACCCCATCTCCATGACAATTATCAACCATTATCCACCCTATCTCTCAAACAATTATCCACCCATCTCCCAGACAATTATCCACACATGATCTCCAAGACAATTATACCATTATCCACCCCATCTCGCAGAAAATTATTCACCATTATCCACCCATCTCCCAATCAATTATCCACTCCATCTCCCAATCAAATATCCACCCAATCTTCCAGACAATTATCCTCTATTATCCACTCATCTCCCAGACAGTTATCCACCATTATCCACTCCTAGATGGTTATCTACCATTATCCACCCCATCTCCCAGACAAACTCAAGTTTCAAACTATTCTGGCCTACAAATTTAAATGAACTTAAATTGTTCTCCTTGTTTATATTAGTGAAATGTTGGCCACCTGTTATTAGGCAACTTACAATCATTCATAAATAAAAAATATTTCAAGGAATAATAACCTTTATTCCATATATTGATAGAAATTTAGTAGGTTTTTCTATATGAATGGGGTTTTGAATAAATTAGCATATTCACCTGCGGAAAAGTATATTCACCGCGCAAAACATCGCGTGCTTTTAAGTGTATAATTATGTTAAAATCTTTTGATGTAAAATTGGTTTTGGTAAATAATTGTCATTACATACATTTCTCTCGGTACTCTCTCGGAATATGGAATAAAACAATTACTGTCTTTTGTTTCGGTAAATATGTGGTTTAATTGACTTTTGAAAAACTGATATTCACTTCGGCCGTTGGCCTCAATGAATATCAGTTTTTCAAAAGTCAATAAAACCACATATTTACCTCATCAAAAGACAGTAATTGTATAATATTTACAATACAGGTACTTTTCATATACCTTAACTTAAACTTAATTCCAACTACAAACAAAAAACTACTGGGTAAGCCTAAATAATTGAAGGCCAGTATATTTATCATATTCATGATATTACTTCATTAATTTGATATATCTTTAAAGACTTTCATTGAAATAACATCTAAATACTATTTTGGTTCATTTCTCTCTCTAAATCATTATGTTATAAACTATTTGTAGATCATCTTCTATATATAGTGTATAATGTGTTTCCCGATGTTTTTCTTAATTGTCCAAAACATCTGCTGTTCTGTAAGATTTGTAGATGACAAATAAAAATTTAGGGGACAAACCTTAATAATTTTCTTCTGATAAAAAAATAATCTAGAATCTAGGATTTCTTATTAGATATAATTTAACTTTCTTCTATCCTAATGTCTTAGTTACATTTAAACTTGTATGTCACAGGTGAATTCTGATGGTATTCTGTTCATATTTCTTCACTGAGACTACAAATCTTTTTGATTTCACATCTTTAACACTCACATTGGGTCTGTGCATTCATGTTTGGTGTTTACAAATATGTGGACACATGGCCTCTGATATAGTGAGTTTGTAAGTTTTGTTCTTTTTTATGCCCCATCTACGATAGTAGAGGGGTGTTATGTTTTTTGGTCTGTGCGTCCGTTCATTCGTTGTTCGTCGGTCCGTTTGTCCGTCTGTCCCGCTTCAGGTTAAAGTTTTTGGTCATGGTAGTTTTTGATGAAGTTGAAGTCCAATCAACTTGAAACTTAGTACACATGTTTCCTATGAAATGATCTTTCTGGTTTTAATGCCAAATTAGAGTTTTTACCCCAATTTCACGGTCCATTGAACATAGAAAATGATAGTGTGAGTGGGGCATCCTGTACTATGGACACATTCTTGTTTGTTGTTGATTTGCTGATTGAATATTTTATACCCTCTATCTCCTTTTCTTTCCAAAAACAAAATCTATGATAGGGAATGTCAGTTTGTCATGAAATAGAAGTTCCTTCATAATTTAAGTTCCAAAGGAAGAAATATTGCGTAATATTATTACTTCTGGAACAAAAATAACAGTATTTGTTCCTGATGATGGAATAAAGATTATAGAATATTTGTCCCAATAGAAACAGATATTATGTCATTGTTTATAACAAAGTTTCTAGTGGAACTGAACAAGGCTTTTGAGATCATTTACATAACGTTACATAAATGTCATGATATTTGTGTGGTATATTATTTATAACAGCAGTATAGATATTCGTTCTGATATAACAATGTGAGAAATTATTTTCACATTCTTCTGAAATTGCATTTGAAATTCAACAAATGGGAGGTCAATTAAATGTATCAGTAATAAATAATATTTTGTTTTCCAATCTGGCTAACTATATGGTTACTGATTTTTTCCTTCTCTTATCACTTTATGGCCAAATTTTTTTATCAAACTTTTGACTGAAGACTGTTAATTGGGAAATCAATTTACAGATTCCTCATTTGCCATGCTAATCACTGACATACAAGGTAACTTGTGACTCTTGACACAATACATCTTCTAATAAACATCCACTATTAAAAAATAAGGAGATGTGGTATGATTGCCAATGAAACAACTATCCACCGCAGTTCAAATGAAGTGAACGTAAGCAAACTTACGGCCTACAACAATGAGAAAAACCCATACTGTATAGCCTACTACAAAAGGCCCTTACATGAAAAATGTGAAACAATTCAAAAGAGAAAACTAACAGCCTAATTTATAACAAAACAATTAACAAAAACAAATATGAAAGACATGAACCAGCGACAACCACTGAACTACAGGCTCCCGACTTGGGACAGGCGCATAAAGAATGTGTTGGGGTTAAACATGTTTGTGAGCACTCAACCCTCCCCCTAACCTGGGACAGTGGTGTAACAGCACAACATAAGAACAAATGGTTCAGTAGTAATTGGCTTAATTCAATAGATTGGTTTAAGGAGGCACAAAAACAACCAACATAAAACAGACACAAAGCACAGAATTAAGTGTACTCACAGGTTCAAAACCAATTACAACTAATAGATAAATTAATAATTAATTTCTCACAGACTAAAGTATTAATCAGTACACATCCAATGGATTTAGTATAAAGACATCATAAACAGTCTGAGAAACACATGACCTTGTCCAATGCCAAAATATAAGTCAGGGATGTAGGATAATGAGTTCTAATAACTTTTCAAAAACAAAATCAATGTGAATATCAATAAAAAACAATATTTTAAGACTTTACTACTGTGTTAAATTGATAACCTTTAAGAATAAGTCTATTTAAAGGATCAATTAGTTTACATGGATTGTATCTAAATTTATGGGCTTTATAAACAACATCACAGTAAAAATTAGGATGTGATTTCCCATTTTTTTTCAGTGAGTCTACAAGGTGAAACCAAACTTTCCAAAAAAAATCTTGGAATTTATGAAATAATTTGGTAAAAATTTAAATAAGTTTGTGATAACCAAATCCCTGACTTAATAATTTATCATTGACTATTTTGACAAAAAAAATATAATAAATAAGTTTATGTTATAAATCATGTCGGTACTGAATCGGTACTGAATCGCAGACAAATAAGCTGATGTGATGATACCATAGGGAGGAATCAGTCCAACAGCAGTGATATCAACCTAGTCATTAGTAAATGAAATAAACACTTAATAAATTTTATGGGTCCAAAGAGCCTTTCTGGATTCTAAACATTTGAAAGCCAGGGATGAGTTTAATGAGTTTGAATGTACTATACATGTTCTTAATGAATTTTGAAGCATCAATTTTGAAGGTAAATATTTGAAACATTTCTTGCAATAAAACATGCCACCGTTAATGCATTATAGAAAATGCTATTGTTATGATATATGATCAGTGATTTTGTTAATGAGTCATCTGGAAGAAAAAATGTTAAGTAAATAAAGTTTAAAGCAGACGGACTCAACAAATGACAAAGAGAAGCAGACGACACTATGATTGAAGAGATACTTGTGATACAGAGGACATAGTCTTGTGGGAATATTGTAAAATACCTTTTCTGAGAAACTATAATCAGATATGGAACTCATTTGAACCAATCTTATATGGTTTCAATGAAAATCCAATAAGCAAACAAACAATGTAACGTGATAATAAAAACAGGGTTCTTAAAATAATATTGTAAATTTCTACAATGACAGATTAATTTGCTATTTTTAGGAAAAATTTACAAATGATCCTTAATGTTTGAGCAGCATGTAATGCTATGACGTCAGCTTAAAATTTTGTTTATCAAATGAATAATATGTTCCAATGTTGTTTGGTATACACAGCTTTGAAACTCGTGTGTAGTGGGTTGAGATGTTTGAACTCATATGTAGGATGGGATAATAGCCTGTAGAAAAATTTGAAGTTAAATCAGTTAGATGAAACTCTTGTGATGTACAATATGAAGGACAATTTTAAGCCTTACACTAGTTAAGGTGCGTTCACATGCATGTTTAATGAAATGATACTCAAATAAACTATTACATTTGACTTTTATAGTTGCTAACTTCTTGTCATTTGGTCTCTGGTGGGGAGTTGTCTAATTAGCAATCATACCACATCTTTTTATTATATATTTACATTTTAAATTAACAGAATGGGCAGTTCAAGATCAACATGTAGAAAAACTTGTTATTTTTTTACAAATAATAAAAAAATTATTATTATTATAAAATTATAATTGTTTGTAATGAAAATGTTCAGTAATTCACATGTTGTTTGCAGGGGGAGCTGCTTAATAGTTGTAGTTGCCTAGTTATACACTGAGTAGGACCACCACTTCTCACAAATTTCATAAAGGACTTTTGAGGAAAAAGTACTACAAAAATAGCTCTTAATTCATTTGGCCAATTAAAAAAAATTATATTTATGATCTGCAGGGTATGGTTATTTAGAATTATATCTGGTGAACCTGACTTTCCTTTTGATAAAAAAAATAAAAAGAGTTACCAAGGGGCAGTCAAGTTGAAAAAGGATGGATTATAAATGCCATTGCTGAAATAAAAACAGACAAACAACAGTCCACAAAATTATAAATAGAATAGAAAAAAAATGAGAAAAAAAAGTTTCCTTTAATTTACTGGAACTTCCAATGATCAATGTTGCATTTAACCAAAGAACCTGCATGGTTTGGGATTATTGTAAGGAATTATATCTTAGAGATTAATAATAACTGCCAATTTTTCTTTTTAAGTACAAGATGAGTATAAATTAAGGAGATGTGGTATGATTGCCAATGAGGCAACTTATCCACCAGAGTTCAAAAGATATATATGTTAGTAACTATTATGGTCACTGTTCTGCCTTCGACAATGAACAAAAGCCAACCTATATAAGCAAGCTATAAACTGGATTTACCTTGGTCAGGAATGCTGAAACAAAAATCAGGAACATTGGCTGTTAACAACAATTCAGTTAGGACATAACTTTTTTGTGCTATAATCAAAATAATAACATGTTAATCCCCCCAAAAAAAAAAAAAAAAAACCAGAAATGAAATACAGTTTGGTGTCCTACATTAACTAGGTAATTTCACAATCAGATTGAAAGATAATATCTGTGTCCATGCTCACAAGGATCTGATAACACTCCCAGACTTCTACTTTCAATTTTGTAAGACCTGTCAACTTTCACCATTTATGTAGGATTTCACCCATACAAGGTGTTGACATGAATTTTGAAATTCCTAAACACATCAAAACAGATATTCAAATGAGTTTAAAGGGTATTTTTCAAGATCCCTGTAAGGGAGGTGTGGATATAGAATAGTATTTTAATCAGATTGGTTATTTCATTGTTTTAAAAATGGAAACAAATTATAGGTTACAAGAGTGCAATAGTTTGTTTTCATTTTACCGGCAAGTTTTTTACCCCAAGAGGGTACTCAAAATAGAATCTTGTACGGCTTCTGATTGGATGATACAGGATTGGAATTACTTTTAATCGAAAGCTTATCCAATTAGGTTTAAAAAATCCAGAAAATCAAATTTACATTTTACAAAGTATAGAAAATATCTTCAATATCTGCACTTCGGAGCCATTAAATATCTGCCTTTTTCATTAAGCAAAAAAAAAAAAGACGATGTTTTTCAACTGCATTTTAAGTCCATTTTTACTGAATGACCATGTATATTTTTTTGGTTGTTTTGCAACACTGACATTTCTAGTAACAGGAACTGCTACCTATGAATTCCTAGTTTGTGTAGTTTTCGAGAAATAAAATATGGAACACCACTGGTTACCCCTATGGAAAATGCATTACAAATAATTGCGCTCTTGTAACCACAAAATAATTCTTTGTTTATTCCATGAAATTTATTATAAACTTTATTTTTTCTATTTTGTCCATAATGATACTTTGTAAACATCCTTTAAAACTGTAAATTAGGGCCTCTGGGATTAGTGTCCGACCAGGTTAATAGCCTGGATAATGAATGAAAATTACACATATTTGTTTCCTAAATTGATCAGTAAATAAAAACACATTAACAACTAAAAACAGAGGCATATGGCTTCTGTTAGATTAAGGTATGGTGTTATGTTTAATTAAAGAATATATATATAATCATTTATGTATAGACCACTGTAACTGTAACCTGGTAGATTCTGCAAACATGATAATTTACAGGTAAAATATATAAAGGTGTGAAGCATGTTTCAATTAAACAATTTACACCTGAATATGAAAACAAACCTCTGTGATGTGATTCAATCCTTAATTCCAGTTATTATATATATATTTTTTATGCCTTGTTTACTCACATTACGGGTATTGCTCATTTTCAACAGCATATTTTATCTAATTTATTGGATATCGACTCTTTTAATCTGAAACTAATTGATATTTGTTTACTTAAACTTTTGTCACTTTTTGTGGAATTAGTAATTTTGGTCGGTAATTGACTTTATCGATTAATTTGATTTTAGTTTTGTAATTTGGTCAGCAAAAATACGTCATTGTTGATAAGTATTTTGAAATTTCTTGGTGTAAACTAATAGTGCATCATTAAGTTTATGTATAGCTAAAATTAACTTCCTGTGACGAGATTTTAAGACAATCATCTAACAAATCAAAAACTTACGTAGGTTTTACCGAATATATACAATGCAGACTCTCTTTAATGAAAAACTTAATCACATTAGTTCTGAAGTCAAACGTCATCATAGTTTTTATAACAGAAAGTGAGTTTTGACTAAGCTTAAACATAAAGAGAATTCCAGGAAATTCAATAAGACAGCTTTTTGTGATTTACAGGTTCTATCTAGTGAATATTTTGTTAACTTAACTTTGCAAAAACTTTAGAAAGGTGAATTTATTCAAATTTGTGTGGAACATTTATGAAACATATCGAAATATTTGAGAAAGGCATGGTACCTGAAAACGCCGATTAAAATGGAAGGTATTGTGTTCGTTAGTTAGATGGATCTCTCATTCTATAAAAAGGTAAGAATACCACATGTACAATTTCCAGTCTTTTTTAAATACAGTAGTTTGTTAATTCAATACTGAATTCAAATGGGAATTTTCTGGGATCTGATAAATTTGTACTCTAGTAGGCAAGACCTGAAAATGTTCTGGTTGCCAAAGTTTGTGTTTTTGTAGCTTTTAAAAGTTTTTGTTGGTTCTGACACCAGATGAATCCCTCATAAGAAAAACGAGCAAACACACCGAAAAAAGAATGTTAAAGAAAAAGAAAATTTTCAAGTGATGCTTTGACAGAAAAGATGTAATTTGAAAAAGGAAATGGTTTTTATGTTGATCAGACAATTAAAATGTCAATGAGGAACAATTTTTTGTGTTGAAAATGGTATAAATTTCTACTTCAACCAATGAAATAATCTGATAGTTTTATTGTACAGGCATATATGTTCATCTATAGTGGCAAAGTAAACTGGCTTAATTAAGTCATTTGGCAAATAAAAAATATATAAATGAAAAATAAAACACCAGTATACATTAATTTTACTATATAAATTCAAAATTCAGTTTAGAAACAAGTCTTATTGTTGAGATCCAAATTCATGTTTACATGTATTAATCAGAGATAGAGGACTTCAAATAAAATCCTTTTTATCAACATTTTCTTATGACAACCAAATGTTGAAGTTGTCATTAAAAAATCTGAATCAGAACTTAAAAAATTTGTCCTTGGTGTCTTAACAAAGAGGTTGTGGTCATTACAAGTAATATTATATTTACAGCAAAATTTTCACACCTTACCAAAAGAGAAACAAATTTGAAGATGCCAATTTCTACTACTGTATATCAGAAAATTTTGGTTCAATTTTCAATGATCTTTTAAGAAATGCTTTTCATAGGTGTTTTCAAGCAATTAGATGAACAGTTATGGATGTTCTTCCAATGCACAAAAGTAATCAAGTGTTATTTTCATTTTGAAGAGAAAAATATTTACCACTTATTGTTTGATTTGAAATCTGTTCAAGATTTTTTTCTGAAACAATATTTGAGTGTTAGAAGGGAGATAACTGGAATTTTCACTTGAAATGATTTATCTTATTAGACTAAGTGTTGAATAACTTTATCTAGAAATTTAAGAGCCCAGACCCACTTCCAGTAAATTTTAGAGAGGTACTGGATACATGGACTATCATTAAGATTAAGAAAATACCAGTTAATTATAATATTGGCCTCCAACAATGAGCAACACCTCTATTGTATAGTAAATTTGATTTAAATTATTCATTGTTAAAGTTGATTTAAATTTTCATTGTTTTTGGCCTCAATAGAGCCTTTTCAAACTGCTGAGATGCATAATCCCAACAACCATTCATTTCAGGTTAGAATATTTATTTGTTTTAAATGATGTTAGTTTACCATAAAACCAAATAATAGAATTTTGGAACAAAATTTTTAGGCTGCACATAATCCTTATAGAGTTACCTCTCTTAGATTAATAGATAAAGCATAATAAATACTAAAGCATTGCATTGGTTTACTTTTATAAATTGTTATTTGATGGAAGTTGTCTCATGCATTTGAAAGGAAATGCATTTGATGGGCTTTTTTTTTTAAAACTTTGTGTCTACATGCTTAAATAAAGAAAAGTAAACTTACAGTTCAATGTTTCAAAGTATACATATTTATCAGGTAACTTTTGATAAAGCTGGTAGAAAATACTCTTGTAATTGACACTATTGACCTATTTCACTTTGGAAGCACTCATGTCATTAAAAGAAGTTTAAAGTTCTTAGTTATGATACATGTACCCTAATTAGCCTATAGTAATTCATCTATAGTTTTGCTATACTGGAATTGGCATTCTATAGCACTATTTGTCATTCTTTTGTATTAAATATGCCTCTTTACTGTGCATCACAAAAGGTTATGATAGTCCTGTATAGATTTCACGATGAAATAAAGTTGGTCATTGAATTTTTAACACTGCTAATATACATTATTAAATTTATACATTATTTTGCTGCTATAAGTAGGTAAATCATTAAAAAAAAAAAAACTATTTGAGAACTAATTAATTGTGAATGTGTATTTTGTTAAAAAAAAAAAGGGGGGGGGGATATGATATTCCTTTTCCATTTGATTTAGCGTTTTGCATCTTACACCACTTATAAATGTGTCAAAATATCAACAACTGACCAAAGGGTCTTCAATTCAGCGCGAAAATCCCGCACCAGGAAGGCGTGCTTCAGCTTTCCCCTTAACAATGATGTATACTAGTTCAACGAAATGGATGCCACACTAAACTCTGAAACTTATAAATTAAGCAAAATTAAAAAAACACAAAAGAATTGTTGCAAGAGTTCTTTTACATGCACAATGGCAGTGGACTTAACATTCAAAATAATACTGTTTGTATTCAAATGTTGTTGGTTTCACAGACGCAATGCAAGTTTACAAAAGTTGTTTTAAGTGGTCAATTATACTTATTAGGATACATAACTAAATTAAAATTTAGCTGAAGGTATAAGAGTTGCATCCAACCTGTAAATTGCAAATGTTTACTATCTGAATTTAAGCTGAATATTCCGTGGGAAGCATCTTTTTGTTATTTGTGATTGTTGGTTTCCTTACCCTCTACATTAGAAAAAATGGGAAGCTTATACCATTTAGGAAGGAACAAAAGTTTTCAATGATTATTGTAATCAATGAGTGTTTGATAATTACGTGACATTAAAATATATAAAGGTGAAGCATGTTTCACCTAAACAATTTACACCTGAAAACAAACCTCTGTGATGTGATTCAATCCTTAATTCCAGTTATTATATATATATTTTTATGCCTTGTTTACTCATATAACGGGTATTGCTCATTTTCAACAGCATATTTTGTCTAATTTATTGGATATCGACTCTTTTAATCTGAAACTAATGATATTTGTTTACTTAAACTTTTGTCACTTTTGTGGAATTAGTAATTTTGGTCGGTAATTGAATTGACTTTATCGATTAATTTGATTTTAGTTTTGTAATTTGGTCAGCAAAATACGTCATTGTTGATAAGTATTTTGAAATTTCTTGGTGTAAACTAATAGTGCATCATTATGTTTATGTATAGCTAAAATTAACTTCCTGTGACGAGATTTTAAGACAATCATCTAACAAATCAATTACTTACGTAGGTTTTACCGAATATATACAATGCAGACTCTCTTTAATGAAAAACTTAATCACATTAGTTCTGAAGTCAAACGTCATCATAGTTTTTATAACAGAAAGTGAGTTTTGACTAAGCTTAAACATAAAGAGAATTCCAGGAAATTCAATAAGACAGCTTTTTGTGATTTACAGATTCTATCTAGTGAATATTTTGTTAACTTAACTTTGCAAAAACTTTAGAAAGGTGAATTTATTCAAATTTGTGTGGAACATTTATGAAACATATCGAAATATTTGAGAAAGGCATGGTACCTGAAAAACGCCGATTAAAATGGAAGGTATTGTGTTCGTTAGTTAGATGGATCTCTCATTCTATAAAAGGTAAGAAGAATACCACATGTACAATTTCCAGTCCTTTTAAATACAGTAGTTTGTTAATTCACTACTGATTTCAAATGGGAATTTTCTGGGATCTGATAAATTTGTACCCTAGTAGGCAAGACTTGAAAATGTTCTGGTTGCCAAAGTTTGTGTTTTGTAGCTTTTAAAAGTTTTTGTTGGTTCTGACACCAGATGAATCCCTCATAAGAAAAACGAGCAAACACACCGGAAAAAGAATGTTAAAGAAAAAGAAAATTTTCAAGTGATGCTTTGACAGAAAAGATGTAATTTGAAAAGGAAATGGTTTTATGTTGATCAGACAATTAAAATGTTAATGAGGAACAATTTTTGTGTTGAAAATGGTATAAATTTCTACTTCAACCAATGAAATAATCTGGTAGTTTTATTGTACAGGCATATGTTCATCTATAGTGGCAAAGTAAACTGGCTTAATTAAGTCAATTGGCAAATAAAAATACATAAATGAAAAATAAAACACCAGTATACATTAATTTTACTATATAAATTCAAAATTCAGTTTAGAAACAAGTCTTATTGTTGAGATCCAAATTCATGTTTACATGTATTAGTCAGAGATAGAGGACTTCAAATAAAATCCTTTTATCAACATTTTCTTATGACAACCAAATGTTGAAGTTGTCATTAAAAATCTGAATCAGAACTTGAAAATTTTGTCCTTGGTGTCTTAACAAAGAGGTTGTGGTCATTACAAGTAATATTATATTTACAGCAAAATGTTCATACCTTACCAAAGAGAAACAAATTTGAAGATGCCAATTTCTACTACTGTATATCAGAAAATTTTGGTTCAATTTTCAATGATCTTTTAAGAAATGCTTTTCATAGGTGTTTTCAAGCAATTATATAAACAGTTATGGATGTTCTTCCAATGCACAAAAGTAATCAAGTGTTATTTTCATTTTGAAGAAAAATATTTACCACTTATTGTTTGATTTGAAATCTGTTCAAGATTTTTTTCTGAAACAATATTTGAGTGTTAGAAGGAGATAACTGAAATTTTCACTTGAAATGATTTATCTTATTAGACTAAGTGTTGAATAACTTTATCTAGAAATTTAAGAGCCCAGACCCACTTCCAGTAAATTTTAGAGAGGTACTGGATACATGGACTATCATTAAGATTAAGAAAATACCAGTTAATTATAATATTGGCCTCCAACAATGAGCAACACCTCTATTGTATAGTAAATTTGATTTAAATTATTCATTGTTAAAGTTGATTTAAATTTTCATTGTTTTTGGCCTCAATAGAGCCTTTTCAAACTGCTGAGATGCATAATCCCAACAACCATTCATTTCAGGTTAGAATATTTATTTGTTTTAAATGATGTTAGTTTACCATAAAACCAAATAATAGAATTTTGGAACAAAATTTTTAGGCTGCACATAATCCTTATAGAGTTACCTCTCTTAGATTAATAAATACTAAAGCATGCATTGGAAAAGGAAATGCATTTGACAGGCTTTTTTAAAACTTTGTGTCTACATGCTTAAATAAAGAAAAGTAAACTTACAGTTCAATGTTTCAAAGTATACATATTTATCAGGTAACTTTTGATAAAGCTGGTAGAAAATACTCTTGTAATTGACACTTTTACCTATTTCACTTTGGAAGCACTCATGTCATTAAAAGAAGTTTAAAGTTCTTAGTTATGATAATGAGTGTTTGATAATTATGTGACATTTTACACATGCATATCACATAAAAGTTCCAAGAGTTCTGTAGAATTTTGTGGTTTTAGTTTGAAGCAGTATTTTATGGAGCATTAGCAAATAGTGCTTTCCAAGTTTCCAGTAATGGAGAATACGTTATTGTGATTAAAACTTGTATGAAATACGATGACGGTTGTCATTCCTGACGTTAAGGTGACACTCGACAGAATTGTTTCAAAAAGCAACAGAAAATTAATCTAATAATTATAACTTGAGCTAAAAATGGAAAGCATAAATGAACTTCAACATTTAAAGTGTGAAAAAAGTAAAAACCAGTGTTACCATAAAATTTTGGAATAGCAATGTTCCGTGTTCTACAGTTACAAGTTTTCTTTAATGAAATTTTATCGGTATTTTAAAATGTTCCTTGACTTATGTTTTCCATTGAAAATTTCTTAAATGAGGTTTTCACTGAAAAGAAGGATTGTTACTTTTAAATCTTGATAAAGCTTATTAACTGACTTTTGACAACTTTTTATACATTTTTGATCTGCGATAAGTCTGTTTTTGACAATGGATTAGTTTATACTATTGTGGTAAATGTGTGCAGCACTTGTTATTTACATTACATCTATTACAATAGTTGAGGCATGCTTTTGTCACTGAATATTGTTGGAATTAATTTTTGTGTTAACTTTGACACAGGACTTTGAGAAGGATATAAACTTGTTTTTACATGGAAAATGTCTTCATTCTTAAATATACCATTACTGAAAAGGATACGAACATCTTTTCGACGGAAAACCAGGTTTGAAGAGTATGCTTTATGTAACAATTTTTTTTCTTGCATTAATTAGAAATTAAATATGCTTTAATAAAGTTTCATTTTTGTTCAAATCTTCATGTACATCAAGCTGTTTCATGAATTTTCCTATGGACCAGTCTTTTGACCTCAAATTTAAAAAAAATTTTTTTTGGTTCTCTGGCTTTTCTTTAAAGGTGCTATCCGGTACGTTTACTCTTGTACTGTAATGATTAGCACAATCAGAATTCAGGAATTTTTATAGAAAAGTACCTTAGTCCTTTAAAAGGGAAAAGTGCAAATCCATATGAAAGATAATGAAAAACCTGAATTTTTATTTTGAAATGTTTCTAAAACGGGATGATTTTTGTCAATTTTATAGCTGATTCAATCATTATATTTGTTTAACTTTAGGAGAATTGTTAGAAAATATTTGTTGTATTTTAATGTGAATAGATAGACAACTAATTAAAGAAAATTAATAACCAGTCCCTTAAAATTTAATTTACTTTTGTAAATTAAGTTTTGACATCAGAATAGAATGCTAAAAACAATTTTGAAAATCCATAATTAGCCCAAAATAGTACTCAATGTATCATTTCATTTTGTTTAATTCAATTTTAATTTAAAAACTTAAACCCATTAAATGTGATGAAGTGACAAGAAAATGTAAATCAGAAACTTTGAAATAAATGTAAAAGTAATTAATTGTTTAATCAATGAAATCAATTTCTTTTCATTGTATTGTATGAAATGAAGTTTTGTTGTCAGACTTTTTAATTATTTATGGAGCAAATATTAAACCTAAAATTTGGCAATAGAAATATCATTGTTAATCTACAAGCTTATTCTAAATATTGTTATGTCAAGTTACAATTTGCAGTAGTACATTTACTGCTGAATGTAATTTACAAAGATTTTTAACTCTGACATCTGAGATTTAAACTGTGATAAACAGATTGTTTTACATTAAGTTGGTGCATGTTGATACAAAAATGGATGTTTTTATTTAGATCGGAATGATTTATTGATTACTGGATTGATTTATTAATAATTTGAAAATTTAAATAAAATGGGATCTGGAACATCGGTACAAAGTTACCAATCAAAGAACAGGTAAAAGTACTAGTTAATATTTACTGTACCTCTTGCTACATTTTATTTCTGTACCAAAATTGTGAATCTGATAGAATATCTCAGGTCTGTACCAGTTTATGATGATTTGCAAAAGTGGCAGTGTATACATGACCTAATATTTTGCATATTGTATCAATTTTTAGGAGGTCTCAGGGGGGAGTTATGTCTTTTATATAAATACTTTATTTTAGAAATTACAATGGCCATCATAAAAGAGTGGATTGATATATTATTTATGAGTCTTATTTTAAGTTATCATAGTTCTTGTATATATGAGTCTTATTGGTACCACATATTTAGCATTTTTCTTCGTTCTTGCAGATATGGTGATTCTTGAGAATGTAATTTTTCTCAATTCTGGATTTAATAAAAGTAAATTTCTTTGAAATACAAGATTTATCTCCCTTGTGTGTTTTGCACTTCTGTGATATAACTATGCCATTAAAAATGGTCTGTCTAGAATCAAATGGAGTCTTGTGTGATAATTTTCTGAGGCAGTCTCATCAATGGGACTATCATGGAATACTATCTCAAACTTGACTGATATATAGGACAAACTATGTCCTGATCATTAGCTTTGACTTGGAATCATATATATTTACAAGAGATGCCTTACTCAGTCAAGTTTTCAGTAAATTTATATTTTATAAGCAGACTTTTGACAAGTTTTAGGTCCTGAATGCTTAAATGGACTACATGCTTAAACCTTGAATTTGCAATAAACAGATGGAACATTGATGTCTCTATTAAAAAAAAAAGAAATCTTTGTATTTTCTTCACATTCAAAGTCCAGAAATGAGTCCAAGAGTTAAAAATTCTGTTCTATTAAAGCATTTTCAGAACATATTTTCTATTAAGATGTACCAATGAACTTGGTGCCTCCCTAAAATATAGTTGTAGGTCTGAGAAAGTTACACAAATTGACAATCTGCAAATTTTTGCAGTGTTTTTATTTATAGATAATTATTTGGTGTTTTTATGTTTTTGTGTACATGCAGGGCCATATACTTTATTACCCAAAGTTTGTCATTCTGTCTGTCCTTCTGAAATCAAACAGCTGCCAGATTTTTTCCCTTATGCCTGCAGATCTGGAGCTGATTTTTGGTACATTCAAGAGTTTAATGATATGGCTCGTAGGTAGACTTAGAAAATTCCATGAAAGTAGTAACAAGTTGTTATTTTTTGCCAAAACCTGCAGAGCTGTAGACAATTTTTATAAGTGTTGCTCTAGTAAGTTGATGAGTTGACACAGAATCATTTCAGTGATATAAACCATTGATGATACAATTGTATTGTATTTTTTGACAATATAACCCAAATCAATGGAAACATTGTTTTATCCAATTGTCTGTAATTTACGCAGTTCTTTCCGTTTAATGGAATTGGGACTTCTCAGTAGTCGTACAAATCATTTGTTGTCAGCATATTATACAATATCATCCTTGGAGAATACGTTATTGTGATTAAAACTTGTATGAAATACGATGACGGTTGTCATTCCTGACGTTAAGGTGACACTCGACAGAATTGTTTCAAAAAGCAACAGAAAATTAATCTAATAATTATAACTTGAGCTAAAAATGGAAAGCATAAATGAACTTCAACATTTAAAGTGTGAAAAAAGTAAAAACCAGTGTTACCATAAAATTTTGGAATAGCAATGTTCCGTGTTCTACAGTTACAAGTTTTCTTTAATGAAATTTTATCGGTATTTTAAAATGTTCCTTGACTTATGTTTTCCATTGAAAATTTCTTAAATGAGGTTTTCACTGAAAAGAAGGATTGTTACTTTTAAATCTTGATAAAGCTTATTAACTGACTTTTGACAACTTTTATACATTTTGATCTGCGATAAGTCTGTTTTGACAAAGGATTAGTTTATACTATTGTGGTAAATGTGTGCAGCACTTGTTATTTACATTACATCTATTACAATAGTTAAGGCATGCTTTTGTCACTGAATATTGTTGGAATTAATTTTGTGTTAACTTTGACACAGGACTTTGAGAAGGATATAAACTTGTTTTACATGGAAAATGTCTTCATTCTTAAATATACCATTACTGAAAAGGATACGAACATCTTTTCGACGGAAAACCAGGTTTGAAGAGTATGCTTTATGTTAACAAATTTTTTCTTGCATTAATTAGAAATTAAATATGCTTTAATAAGTTTCATTTTGTTCAAATCTTCATGTACATCAAGCTGTTTCATGAATTTTCCTATTTTGGACCAGTCTTTTCCTCAAATTTTTTTTTTTTTTTTGGTTCTCTGGCTTTTCTTTAAAGGTGCTATCCAGTACTTTTACTCTTGTACTGTAATGATTAGCACAATCAGAATTCAGGAATTTTAAAGAAAAGTACCTTAGTCCTTTAAAAGGAAAAGTGCAAATCCATATGAAAGATAATGAAAAAACCTGAATTCTTTATTTTGAAATATTTTCTAAAACGGGGATGATTTTTGTCAATTTTATAGCTGATTCAATCATTATATTTGTTTAACTTTAGGGAGAATTGTTAGAAAATATTTGTTGTATTTTAATGTGAATAGATAGACAACTAATTAAAGAAAATTAATAACCAGTCCCTTAAAATTTAATTTACTTTTGTAAATTAAAGTTTTTGACATCCGAATAGAATGCTAAAAACAATTTTGAAAATCCATAATTAGCCCAAAATAGTACTCAATGTGTCATTCCATTTTGTTTAATTCAATTTTAATTTAAAAACTTAAACCCATTAAATGTGATGAAGTGACAAGAAAAAATAAATCAGAAACTTTGAAATAAATGTAAAAGTAATTAATTGTTTAATCAATGAAATCAATTTCTTTTTATTGTATTGTATGAAATGAAGTTTTGTTGTCAGACTTTTAATTATTTATGGAGCAAATATTAAACCTAAAATTTGGCAATAGAAATATCATTGTTAATCTACAAGCTTATTCTAAATATTGTTATGTCAAGTTACAATTTGCAGTAGTACATTTACTGCTGAATGTAATTTACAAAGATTTTAACTCTGACATCTGAGATTTAAACTGTGATAAACAGATTGTTTTACATTAAGTTGGTGCATGTTGATACAAAATGGATGTTTTATTTAGATCGGAATGATTTATTGATTACTGGATTGATTTATTAATAATTTGAAATTTTAAATAAAATGGGATCTGGAACATCAGTACAAAGTTACCAATCAAAGAACAGGTAAAAGTACTAGTTAATATTTACTGTACCTCTTGCTACATTTTATTTCTGTACCAAAATTGTGAGTGATCTAATAAGTTTCTTCACGTCCAAATCTGATAGAATATCTCAGGTCTGTACCAGTGTATGATGATTTGCAAAAGTGGCAGTGTACACATGACCTAATATTTTGCATTTTGTATCAATTTTTAGGAGGTCTCAGGGGAGTTATGTCTTTTATATAAATACTTTATTTTAGAAATTACAATGGCAATCATAAAAGAGTGGATTGATATATTTTTTATGAGTCTTATTTTAAGTTATGGTTCTTGTATATATGAGTCTTATTGGTAGTACCACATATTTAGCATTTTTCTTCGTCCTTGCAGATATGGTGATTCTTGAGAATGTAATTTTCTCAATTCTGGATTTAATAAAAGTAAATTTTTTGAAATACAAGATTTATCTCCCTTGTGTGTTTTGCACTTCTGTGATATAACTATGCCATTAAAAATGGTCTGTCTAGAATCAAATGGAGTCTTGTGTGATAATTTTCTGAGGCAGTCTCATCAATGGGACTATCATGGAATACTATCTCAAACTTGACTGATATATAGGACAAACTATGTCCTGATCATTAGCTTTGACTTGGAATCACATATATTTACAAGAGATGCCTTACTCAGTCAAGTTTTCAGTAAATTTATATTTTATAAGCAGACTTTTGACAAGTTTTTAGGTCCTGAATGCTTAAATGGACTACATGCTTAAACCTTGAATTTGCAATAAACAGATGGAACTGTGAGCTCGAAATGAACAAATGGCACTGTGAGCTTGAACCTTGAATTCCACAATAAACAAATGGAAATGTGAGCTTGAAAATTGAATTCCACACAAAAATTAATTGAATTATGAGCTTTTGCTCACTATTGATACCCCAACGATAAGTATTCTTTAAATAGGAAGTCAATGAAAATGTACATCACAGTACAGCATGATGCTCACACATAGCCTGATACCAAATTTCAGCATGCTCTGATGGAGTTCCTGACAAAACTGTGACAAAACTTTCATACATGGCCATTATGTATAAAAATATAAAAGTATTCAGTAACCAGAAAACATCAAGCCTGCAACTAAATTTCAGGAAATTTAGAAAAATTTGACAGAAATTTCAGAGGAAGGGTTTGGACGAAAAAATGGGGGTGAAACTGTATAGTCCCTCCTTTGCAGGAGTTTAATTAACATTGTCAAGTGAAGGATATCAATTAAATGTGAAGTTTTTTTAAATTTGAAAAAACATTATCATGTGGTATATTAGTGATATCAAACTGTTACAGACTTGTCATTTTTTCCCATCTATTTTTTTTGTGCTTTAAATGTAATAATTTCATGTGTTTATTTTTAGTAACAAGCAAAGACAACTCCACAGATCAAAGACATTACCCCTAATTCACACACCATTCCAGTGTACAGATGACGATGAGTTACCAGGATGTCAACATATGGTACAAGGAGCTGTGGATAATGTCCCTAGGTGGTCTAATAGAAGTCCTGACAGTTCAGGTATGATAATGTAGAATGGGAGCTGTTTGTTTTTGTTTATTCCACATGGTGTTTATTTATTCCACTTAGTCAAAAGAAATTGTAGTATGTATTGAATGTTGAGCATTGCAATCTAGTAGGTAATTATATGAGAGAGACGCAAGATACAGAAGATACCAAAGCCATATTCAAACTCATGATGTAAAAAACAAACTGACAATGCCATAATAAAATATAAAGAACAATCAATAGATAAACAATAGTCCACAACATAGAAAACATACTATATGGTGAGGAATGGTGATGAACATGCACAAAAGTACATATATAGACCAAAAAAAGTGAAGGGAAAAAAAAGACAAGCTTAAACATACTATATGGTGAGGAATGATGATGAAAATGCACAAAAGTACATATATAGACCAATAAAAGTGAAGGGAAAAAAAAGACAAGCTTAAACATACTATATGGTGAGGAATGATGATGAACATGCACAAAAGTACATGCATAGGACAAGCTTAAACATACTATATGGTGAGGAATGATGATGAACATGCACAAAAGTACATGCATAGACCAAAAAAAGTGAAGGGAAAAAAAGACAAGCTTAAACATACTATATGGTGAGGAGTGGTATTGAACATGCACAAAAGTACATATACAGACCAAAAAAAGTGAAGGGAAAAAAAGACAAGCTTAAACATACTATATGGTGAGGAATGATAATGAACATGCACAAAAGTACATATACAGACCAAAAAAAAGTGAAGGAAAAAAAAGACAAGCTCAAACATACTATATGGTGAGGAATGGTGATGAACATGCACAGAAGTACATGCATAGACCAATAAAAGTGAAGGGAAAAAAAGACAAGCTTAAACATACTATATGGTGAGGAATGATGATGAACATGCACAAAAGTACATATATAGACCAAAAAAAGTGAAGGGAAAAAAAAGACAAGCTTAAACATACTATATGGTGAGGAGTGGTGATGAACATGCACAAAAGTACATATATAGACCAAAAAAAGTGAAGGAAAAAAGACAAGCTTAAACATACTATATGGTGAGGAATGATGATGAACATGCACAAAAGTACATGCATAGACCAAAAAAAGTGAAGGGGAAAAAAAAGACAAGCTTAAACATACTATATGGTGAGGAATGATGATGAACATGCACAAAAGTACATGCATAGGACAAGCTTAAACATACTATATGGTGAGGAATGATGATGAACATGCACAAAAGTACATGCATAGACCAAAAAAAATAAAGGGAAAAAAAAGACAAGCTTAAACATACTATATGGTGAGGAATGATGATGAACATGCACAAAAGTACATGCATAGGACAAGCTTAAACATACTATATGGTGAGGAATAATGATGAACATGCACAAAAGTACATGCATAGACCAAAAAAAGTGAAGGGAAAAAAAAGACAAGCTTAAACATACTATATGGTGAGGAATGATGAACATGCACAAAAGTACATGCATAGACCAAAAAAAGTGAAGGGAAAAAAAGACAAGCTTAAACATACTATATGGTGAGGAATGATGAACATGCACAAAAGTACAAGCATAGGACAAGCTTAAACATACTATATGGTGAGGAATGATGATGAACATGCACAAAAGTACATGCATAGACTAAAAAGTGAAGGAATGAAAAAGACATAGACCAAAAAGTGAAGGAAAAAAGACAAGCTTAAACATACTATATGGTGAGGAATGATGATGAACATGCACAAAAGTACATGCATAGACCAAAAAGTGAAGGAAAAAAAGACATAGACCAAAAAGTGAAGGAAAAAAGACAAGCTTAAACATACTATATGGTGAGGAATGATGATGAACATGCACAAAAGTACATGCATAGGACAAGCTTAAACATACTATATGGTGAGGAATAATGATGAACATGCACAAAAGTACATGCATAGACCAAAAAAAGTGAAGGGAAAAAAAGACAAGCTCAAACATACTATATGGTGAGGAATGATGATGAACATGCACAAAAGTACATGCATAGACCAAAAAAAGTGAAGGAAAAAAAAGACAAGCTTAAGCATATAGATTGATAACTTCTACATCTGCCAATGATAGCTGAGATATACCATCAAAAAACTTGTTTCACAGAATATAAATATTATTTTTATGGCCCGCCTACGATAGTAGAGGGGCTTTATGTTTTTCGGTCTGTGTTTCCGTTCGTTTGTTCGTACGTCCATCTGTCCCACTTCAGGTTAAAGTTTTTGGTCAAGGTAGTTTTTGATGAAGTTGAAGTCCAATCAACTTGAAACTTAAAACACATGTTCCCTATGATATGATCTTTTTAATTTTAATGCCAAATTAGAGTTTTGACCCCAGATTCATGGTCCACTGAACATAGAAAATGATAGTGCTAGTGGGGCATCTGTGTACTATGGCCACCTTCTTGTCCTTTGTTAAGCCTATTAGTTCTTGGTGCATGACAAGTACACATTACCATAGAAATTGTAATCATACCAATTTTTGTTTCTTTCTAAAAACAAATCAACAGTTTATATGCAGCGCTGCACTATAAATAGCCGAAAAAAGTGAATTATCATTCTCCAATTGACCTTATTAGATTCCCAGGGCTCTTTTTATAAGCAGCGCTGAACTATAAATAGCCGATAAAAATGAATTATCATTCTCGGATTGACCTTATTAGATTCCCAGGGCAGTCTTTTAGCAATAAAGAGCTGAAGATTGTTTTGTAATAGTGATTCACATTATTACTCTGACATAGATGTTTTATGGAAGCTTAAAGAAGAGATATCCCTTTGAGTCTAATATCAGCCTTTCAGACTGGTCTTTCCCTTGCTCTTTGATAGGTAAATTTACTTTGGGAAGGCTGTCTAGGGAGTAGAACTCTGATTATATGAAACATTTTCTCAACTGGTTTAAGTTCTATTCTTATAGGGTGTTTTATTGGTATTGTATGTTGTTTTTTTACGTTTATAGGATTTTGCTTGAAGATTTAATATATTTATGAAAACTTGGTCATAAAAGTAGAGTAAATTTATTTCAGAAAAGCAGTTAATGTATATAGGAAGTAGAGCTCTGATTGCTTGGAACATTTTCTCTTCTGGTTTAAGTGCTATTTACATATATATAGGGTGTTTATCAGTCTTACTTGGTGTTTTTCGGTTAATAGGATTTTACATGATGGTTTAATGTATTTTTTGAAATTTGGTCATAAAAGTCAAGTAAACTGACTTCAGGAAAGCAGTTAATGTATCTCGGAAGTAGAACTCTGATTATATGGAAAATTTTCTTGATTGGTTTAAGTTCTGTTTGCATGTTGGTATTTTTAAAGGGTGTTTTTCAACTTGCATGGTGTTTTTCAGTTTATCGATTTTGTCAGATGGTTTAGTGTATATTTGAAAACTTGGTCATAGAGGTAGAGTATATTTTGAAAAAAAATTTGGTTTCTTGAACATAATTCAACAAGGTGACAGAAAAAATCAAATTGTCTTGTTCAGAAAGAGTTTACTTCATGCATTGTGAAATTGGTATCAGATATTTGTATTGAAATCACATAAATTGGCAAAAGATAAATTGATGAGTGAAACAAAGTTGTAGGGTCTGAAAACAAACCCTTTACTTGCCAGGGATGATGACTAAATACTTGAGGACTGAATTTCATGAGCTAATGTATCTTTTATTATTTAAATCAATTCTGGAAAC
The DNA here is from genome assembly GCA_017311375.1 of Mytilus coruscus. Taxonomy (NCBI): domain Eukaryota; kingdom Metazoa; phylum Mollusca; class Bivalvia; order Mytilida; family Mytilidae; genus Mytilus; species Mytilus coruscus. The sequence continues at coordinate 4,259,439 of CM029602.1, read as the reverse complement.
AGTTCTGGAATTATAGTGTTGATAAATTTAGAAAGATTATACACAAGTGTAAAGAATTTTCCTTTTAACTAATTTGTCACCCTCAAGAACGGAGTTCTTGGGAAATTGAATGTTTAAAGTTGCTGGACAAAACTGTTAGATTTATTTCATTGTCATTAACTTATTTTCTTCTAAAATTATTCTTCAGCCATATTCAGATTAGATATTATCATGTAAATTGCTTGTATCACTTTCGCATGGCATGTTTTGTCAATTTTCTAGCTTACGAAGTTGTCAAAGACACCGTTAATAATAAATTGAGATATTTTCCTGTTTGGTAATTTTGAAATTCAGTTTCTTCACTGTAACTTTGTTGAACAACTCTCTACATGAAAAAAGTCTGCATTATAGTAGTGAGTGCATATATGTCAGTTGGAGTCATGATTAAAGGATTGAATTGAAAAATTCTAAAATTTATGTAATAGACAAATTCCACCCACTATTGAATTATATAGTTATAAATCAATCAAATGGCCATCCAAACACTGCCCCTTTACCAATAAATGTGAAACTTAAATTGTAGGTTTATATCTGAAATGTCTCTGACAAGTTTGTAAATCAGTGCTAATCAACTATTTTTAAAAGAGTTAAGCCCCTTAGAAATATTTATTGTATGGAAATTTGCATTGTAAGTGCTCTCACATGTACAATTTTTGCCAGATTTTTTACAAATTCATATCAAAAGGTATATAACAGCAATGTCTCAGACAATTTCGAAAATAAGTGCTGATCAAATACTTTTAATGAGTTTATCTTGGAAATATTAGATATATCGGAAATTGCTCTCAAGTCTTCGACTCTCTAGTAGGATGATTTTAAAAAGTTTCAAAGAACAACTTTTTTTTTAGTTATTGCCCTTGGACAGAACACATGAAATATGTGCAATGCAGGGTACATTGGAACTCTGTTCTTTTATTTAATGTGTGAGGCCTTTATGGTTAAATCTATGGTACTTGTTCTTTTCTCCCCCTTTTTTTAATGCCCAAACTGATAAGTCAAAAATAAACTGGGCCGTACTTTGACCTATAATTGTTTACTTTTTATACATTGTGACTTGGATGGAGAGCTGTCTCATTGGCACTCATACCACATCTTCTTATTTATATTGTCAACGCCAGCTTTTATGTAAGCAGTGTTTTTTGTATTTTATCAGAAATATATTGAATATTGTTGTTCAAATAAAAACTCTTCTTCTCTAGAGTTTCTAAACATATTATATAATATGAACATTTCCTATCTGTAGAATACTCTGGATCTTGTGGCAGTGAGAGCGGTCAGACAAAGGTGCGGTCCAGGAAGTATCGGGTCAGAAGTTTGAGTCGAGAAAGGAAGTCACAGAGAAGAACCAGAAGATGCTCAGGCAGTTCAGATCAAAGTAAGGGCAAATCTCAAAAGGTTTAATGTTTATATATTCAGATCTATCAAACATTTCAAAATTGAATTGTATTTAATCTGAGACTTGGACCAATAGATATAAGTCCAAGTTTGAGGTTCATATAATTATCATAATAAGAAATAGGATATTGAAGTGGCCAACTTGGTGATTATAACTTGAAGCCTTTATGAGGGAATAAGACTGTATGCTTACATCCACATCATTTGAACTCTGGTGGATAATTGTTTTCAATCTTTCCACATCTAATTTTTTTTTAGAGTCAAAATCAAGTCCTCTATCTATAATGGGTACTTTTTTAATGATAAATTTATAAATTAGAAATATCGATTGTCTTTAAAAAGTAAAATATAAATGATATATTCATGTACATTTGTAGTTTTATTTATAGCAGTTTCATAAATTTAATTTCAGAAAGGTGACAGAACTGAAATTCAAATTACAAAGTTAAATCTAAATTATCTCCCTTTGGTCTGTAAAAAAAATTCTTGGTATAAAAGAAATAAAAGTGTTATTATTAATCACAATGGAACTTAGCATTTGATTTGATATAAAGTATCCTAGAATAATTATGGGATTAAACATGAATAATTCAAGTAAATTTCTGGCAGATTCTCTTGAAATCTTAATTATATATACTTTTAAAAAAATGACAAATTCATTGCAATTGAATGTCTATCCAGAGAATACTAATAAAGGACAATTATATCCAGGGATTGGAACTTCTTGATTCTAATCTTATATAAGGTAGACCTCACTGATACTATATTGTTGGTCATTATTAGTTTACCTTAAGAGGGTCCAATAACTTAACTTAGGAAGGTTTGTTTTTATTTAGAATCATGCTGAAAAAATATTGCTATGTTTCTGAGAAAAGGTTGTTAAAGAAAGGACATTAGAAACCTAAATATAAAAAAAGCTGCAATAGAATAGAGCGAAAGATACTAAAGGGACATTCATAAGTTGAAAATGCCATGGCAAAAAAATACTAAAACACAAACAACAGTTCACAAAATACATCATAGAAAACTAAAGACTGAGCAACCAACACGAACCCCACCAAATACTCGGGTTGATTTTAAGATCCTACTCCACATATGGTACCTGTTATGTTGCTTATGTGATTACAAAACTGGTGATCATTCTTATTCAGTATGTCACTAAATAGATCACGTGTCACAGAAATAAAAACTGACTTTATCCATTTTAATAGCATTATTTGTATGTACTGTTTATTTACTTAAATCAAGAATTATTCAAACATTTATGCCAATTTTTCCAAGTTGCAATAAATGAATGCAAACTTTTCTGCATTTACAGTACTCTTAATTTGAATAAAAGTATTTTGACTGATGTATTTTTGGTTCCATCTGTGAGACTGGAAACACAAATATCTTTTCAAAATGACATTCAGTCATCAGATAAAATATTGTACTTTTGGCCTAATGACTAGTCATTTTTATGAGAAATTTTTCATTCTATTTATAATTATTTAATTTGACAGATATTTAATTTACCTATAGTAGATTATTGTATTGAAATATATTTCAATCCATTTCTCCAAAATAATTACTGTCCTAGATTTTGGTTCTTTGAAATTTTGACATAATGATTAAATGGCATAGGTTTTAAAGCTTTGAAACCAGGGTATTTAAGAGAGATATGATAATAATTATGTCTAAAACTGTCATTGATAGAGTTATAAAGATTTTTTTGTATTTTATTGTCAAACTGAAATTCTTTTGTGAACTATTATATCCAGAATCAATCTCACATGGATATTTTTCAAAAATAGTAATAATGAATGAACAAAATTTTCTGAATTTATAGTACTCTTAATTTAGATCAGAATTATTGAGATTTGACTGATGTATTTTTGGTTCCATTTGTGAGACTGGAGACATAAATATCTTTTTAAATTGATATTCAGTCATCACAAAATGAACTCTAAATTGATCTATGTTACTTTATATTCAGTTTAGAGCTTGATATATTGTATTGACTTTTAGTCTACTTTTAGAAACAAAATTTAGACCTCTAAATGTTTCTTTGTCTTTGTGTGTGTTGTTAGGGTACTGTCTCACTGATGTGCACTTGATACCCTGCTCCTCCTTTCATGTATATTCCCTGGTCCATAAATAATAACAATAAAATGTTTAAATCATGATCTGTGGTCAACCCATATTGCCTTGTAGGCAGGGAGGTTTTATGCCATATTGAATTTATAATTCCAAATTTCTTATCACCTGATTTGTGAAATTCTTAAAGGACTATTTGCTTGAAAATAGATATCTGGCTTCAAGCACAATTGTTGTGAATTAACTGTGGACCTTAACTAGTGAATTATGACCATAAGGAATTGTATGTATATCAATTACCGGTTGAATTATGTATTCATTAGAAATTTTAATAATCTTAATGAAAGTCTTGATCAGTAAATTGATGAAATTAGATTCAGGGATTGTAATGGTTGTGTGTGTATTATAAGGGACTGAGCTAAGGAATTTTTTTTAATCAAACACAGTTGGAGATACCAAAAAACGTTAATCTTAACGTGTATTCTGTATGGATTTCAAAGAAATATTAGTACATAATCGAATTAAGTAATAAATAATTGCGAAATAGAACAATATCCCTTAGTTTTACCCAAGAGTCTGTTTGTGATATTGTTAGGGTAAATTATATAAGATGTTGAAGAGATTTCTATCACATTATATCAATACTCAATCAGTAACATAGACAGAATAATGGTTACCGAGTAGAGAATAATTAATGGCTTACGTTTCTTTTAGACAAATTGTCCGGAGAGATATTAATATGATTATACAGGTTTTCAATTAGAACAGATCTTAAGTGGGTTACTGAATGAATCATTCAATCAAAAGAAGTCGACCTAATAATCCAGTAACCTCTATTACGGAAATAACAAAATCGGAATGAATTCTTATAATTCAATTAATAAATGCTTTCATTTGTAAGAACTGTTGTTCATGTTAAGGTTTTGTTTTACCACGTTTTTTGATGGAAATGGACTTGGTAATAACAGGACTTTAGAGAGAAAGCCTCAGTGTGAGAGTGGCCTATAAGTACAATTTTTATATCAGGCTTTCTGAATGTTGATATCATATACATCAGCAAGAAGTTGCCATAAGAATCTTTTTGGAGAGTGAACACCACCAGCACAAAAGATTGAGTGCATGTTGAGTCAATATTTTGCCATATACATCAGCAAGAAGTTGCCATAAGAATCTTTTTGGAGAATGAACAACACCAGCACAAAAGATTGAGAGCATGTTGAGTCAATATTTTGCCATATACATCAGCAAGAAGTTGCCATAAGAATCTTTTTGGAGAATGAACAACACCAGCACAAAAGATTGAGAGCATGTTGAGTCAATATTTTGCCATATACATCAGCAAGAAGTTGCCATAAGAATCTTTTTGGAGAATGAACAACACCAGCACAAAAGATTGAGAGCATGTTGAGTCAATATTTTGCCATATACAGAAGACCTGTGACTGAATGTTTATTACTTTTTTTTTTACTCTACTTTAAATGACTGAAATTCAAACTAGTCATAAAACACACAAAACAATAATAGATAAAAGAAAGAAAGAAAGAAAGAGGTTGTTAGTCTCCTCATTAGGCCCTCAAATTTTGAAAATATATAAAACTTTATTTTGAGCATATGTTTTCGTAAATGATAGGATTTGTGATTTAGGTTTTCCGTAAATGATAAGATTTGTGATTTAGGTTTTTAAAACTGTTAAGCTATGTTTTTGAAATGCTGAAATATTTGCCACTGGATAGAGAGCAATCAATCAAATAGAGCATTTTTATTTATTATTGTAGACTCATTTTATCAAAGCCTTTTGTACAAATGGTATTATTTGTTGGGAAAATGACAAATTAGTGGAATTTTAAATAAAATCATAACCTGGTGCCAACTAGTACAAAATGACCTAGGCAAAAATGTATATACATGACATTTATGTCCACTGTTAACTAGAAATAGCCAGAACTGGACATTTAAGTCACATTTTATTATTATTATGTTATCATTTCTTTTATAATCTGTAGTGATATTTAAAGGGTGAAAATCCATAATGTCCATTAGGAATACATTGTCCACATTTATCTGTTTTGATAAAATCTATTTATTGATGCCTTGGGCCTTTGATACACTTTAACTGATTTTCACTTGTATGGTAATGATATAAAGAGTTTTAATCATTGAACAGGTAGATAAGTGGGTTATACACCAGGGCTCTTGGTCAAAAAACTTTACTCAGTATTTGGGGAGTACAAAATTTGTGCTCATAACACCAAATCCAGTATTTTGATAAGTTGAACTCTGAGTCTGAGTACAAAATCCTACTTGAAAGTTTTATGACAGCAAGGCCAGACTTCAAAGATCGTAATTTTAGATGAATCTTATTTATTGCTTTATCTGTAACTTTGTATAACCAGCTGTTGACAGTTTCCCTAATAAATAATTAAATTAATAATATTTAAAAGGATGTTAATATACTGTTTGTTTACATAGAAACTGGCCTCTCTACTTATCAGACATAATTGTTTCAATACCTGTGAAGAACATGGATATTAATACTCTTTTTTAAGATATTTCCAATATGTGATTAAGATGGAAACATATGTTTTTGCCACCTGTATCCACTGTAAATTTACAATAGTAAAATTTATGCATCTTTTTATCATAAAAATGAAAAGATATTGGGTAATTAAAATGATATTATATACCAGGTACATAGATTGAAGCTTTTTGCATTGTCTTCAACAATGATTTTGAACTCGAAACATATGAGGAGCTTAAGAGGGCTGAAGAAGCTAATCTATTAATGTTAATTCAGTGATTTTTGCACAGGGGTAACATCAAATAACAGTGGCATTGGGTCATAAAGGGGGACATAGAAATACTTGGCATCTGTCTGTCCTTGTTGGCGCACTCAAGTGTACAATTCTGCCCAAGTTTTTACGAAGTTTTATATAAAAGGTTTATATGCCTCAAAAGGTTTATATGAGCAATGCCTCAATTAGAATTGCTTTGTAAGCTCTTTCATATTAGCATTTTTTGTTGGATCTTTAAAGAATTTAAATCAGCAAGGTCTTGGACGATTTTGATTATCAGCGCGGATTAACTTTTTTTTACATGGAAATAAAAACTATGGAAAATGGCATTGTAAGCAATATTTATGAAAAAGTTAAACTGAACCAAAACAAAATATATTGGATCTATTGCCCTTGAACAGATAAAATATGTGCATCTGCAAGGGACATTTGAACACTGTTCTTACATTTTTAAGGAAAGTGTTTCAGTAACTTAACTAAAAAGAATGAAGTCTTTTAAGAATACTCTTTTACCAAGCTGACCTTATTTTTGCATTTGTTTGACATATTTGTTCATTTTCTTAACCCAAATGTCAGGAGGGTGTTTATTAGGGAATGGTTTTAAATTAGAATAGATGTGGTAATTAAAGCTTCTCAAATAATGAATTTTTATAGCTGCTTTCTAACATGAAATAACACATGTTTTAATGCATATAAATTGATTGTGCACATTCATGTCTCAAAGGTGTATATATGCAGATAATTATAATAAATATTTAATGATTGATGTGAATTTATGGTGATACTATTATTTGCAGTCAACACATCAGGGTGACATATATTGCTTTGTTATTATTCTCCTAGATGATTAAGGATGGTTTCCACTTTCTCTGCAACAGAATGCATTAATTTGTAATTATACCAGTGTTTTTCATGATTTATCTGGTTACTGTTTATGGGCTTGGCATATCATAATTTTCAATGAACTGAAATTTATGATAACCAGGCTTAGGAAAATTAATGAAGTACAGATCTGAAAAAAGGCTGGATTGATTTTTTGTCCACAAGAGATATATTAACAAACCTTGAATTGGAATTCTTAGTTCTAAATAATAATCTTTTTCTGTAATTTAATATTGTCACTAACACAGTACAAATGCAGTCAAGGTCATATCTGTTATTTAGGCCAGCACTTGATGGAGCCTTAGTCCTGAAATGTCAGCGTTGTAATCCGTCACTTATCTTGGATGTATATAGTTATTGCCTACATCATTCAGTGGAAAAGTCACTTCAGCAAATGAGACAAAAGGCTGCACACATGTGACACTACTTTTCTTTATCACTGAAATACATTCAAGCAATTGTGCACAACTTTCATCACTTTTACACTCTTGTCACATGATTTCGTTTTTGTGCATTTTTGGAGAGGAGAAGGGCACAAGAAGTCATAAGTTTTTTGTATTTTGTCGGATAATAAACAATTAGATGTAAACAAAAATTAGTCTGGTAAAATTTCATTCGGTCTAGTAAAGCTAGGTTGTTTACCAGACCGAATGTCCTGTAAAAATAAAATTCATTCGTGTAGTCTGCATGGCTGTTATGTTCTGCTCTCACATTGTGACATGGCTGATACATTCAGATTCTACTGTCACATTGTGACATGTCTGTTATATTCTGTTCTCACATTGTGACATGTCTGTTATGTTCTGTTCTCACATTGTGACATGGCTGTTATGTTCTGCTCTCACATTGTGACATGGCTGTTATGTTCTTCTCTCACATTGTGACATGGCTGATACATTCAGATTCTACTGTCACATTGTGACATGTCTGTTACGTTCTGCTTTCACATTGTGACATGTCTGTTACGTTCTGCTTTCACATTGTGACATGTCTGTAACCTTCTGCTTTCACATTGTGGCATGGCTGTTATGTTCTGCTTTCACATTGTGGCATGGCTGTTATGTTCTGCTTTCACATTGTGGCATGGCTGTTATGTTCTGCTCTCATATTGTGACATGGCTGTTAGGTTCTGCTCTCACATTGTGGCATGGCTGTTAGGTTCTGCTCTCACATTGTGGCATGACTGTTACGTTCTGCGTTCACTCTGTGGCATGGCTGTTACATTCTGCTTTCAAATTGTGGCATGGCTGTTACGTTCTGCTTTCACATTGTGGCATGGCTGTTACGTTCTGCTTTCACATTGTGGCATGGCTGTTACGTTCTGCTTTCACATTGTGGCATGGCTGTTACGTTCTGCTTTCACATTGTGACATGGCTGTTACGTTCTGCTTTCACATTGTGACATGGCTGTTACCTTCTGCTCTCACATTGGGGCATGGTTGATAAGATATGCTCTCACATTGTGACATGGCTGTTATGTTCTGCTCTCACATTATGACATGGCTGATAAGATATGCTCTCACATTGTGAGATGGCTGATATGTTCTGCTCTCACATTGTGACATGGCTGATAAGACATGCTCTCACATTATGACATGGCTGATAAGATATGCTCTCACATTATGACATGGCTGATAAGATATGCTCACACATTGTGACATGGCAGTTATGTTCTGCTCTCACACTGTGACATGGCTGATAAGATAGGCTCTCACATTATGGCATGGCTGATAAGATATGCTCTCACATTGTGAGATGGCTGATATGTTCTGCTCTCAAATTGTGACATGGCTGATAAGATATGCTCTCACATTATGACATGGCTGATAAGATATGCTCACACATTGTGACATGGCAGTTATGTTCTGCTCTCACATTGTGACATGGCTGATAAGTTCTGCTCTCACATTGTGACATGGCTGTTACATTCTGCTCTCACATTGTAACATGAATGATATGTCCTGCTCTCACATTGTGACATGGCTGATAAGATATGCTCACACATTGTGACATGGCAGTTATGTTCTGCTCTCACATTGTGACATGGCTGATAAGTTCTGCTCTCACATTGTGACATGGCTGTTACATTCTGCTCTCACATTGTAACATGAATGATATGTCCTGCTCTCACATTGTGACATGGCTGATAAGATATGCTCTCACATTATGACATGGCTGATAAGATATGCTCTCACATTATGACATGGCTGATAAGATATGCTCACACATTGTGACATAGCAGTTATGTTTTGCTCTCACATTGTGACATGGCTGATAAGATAGGCTCTCACATTATGACATGGCTGATAAGATATGCTCTCACATTGTGAGATGGCTGATATGTTCTGCTCTCACATTGAGACATGGCTGATAAGATATGCTCTCACATTATGACATGGCTGATAAGATATGCTCACACATTGTGACATGGCAGTTATGTTCTGCTCTCACATTGTGACATGGCTGATAAGTTCTGCTCTCACATTGTGAGATGGCTGATATGTTCTGCTCTCGCATTGTGACATGGCTGATAAGATATGCTCTCACATTATGACATGGCTGATAAGATATGCTCACACATTGTGACATGGCAGTTATGTTCTGCTCTCACATTGTGACATGGCTGATAAGTTCTGCTCTCACATTGTGACATGGCTGTTACGTTCTGCTCTCACATTGTGACATGACTGATATGTCCTGCTCTCACATTGTAACATGACTGTTATGTTCTGCTCTCACATTGTGACATGACTGATACGTTCTTCTGTCATATTATGACATGGCTGATATGTTCTTCTCTCACATTGTGACATGGCTGTTATGTTCTGCTCTCACATTGTGACATGGCTGATACATTCTGCTCTCATATTTTGACATGGCTTATATGTTCTGCTCTCACATTTTGACATGACTAATAAGATCTGCTCTCACATTGTGACATGGCTGATAAGATATGCTTTCTCATTGTGACATGGCTGTTATGTTCTGCTCTCGCATTGTGCCATGGCTGATATGTTCTGCTCTCACATTGTGATGGCTGATAAGATCTGCTCTCACATTGTGACATGACTGATATGTCCTGCTTTCACATTGTAACATGGCTGATGAGATATGCTCTCATATTGTTACATGGCTGATATTTTCTGCTTTAACATTGTGACATGGCTGTTATGTTCTGCTCTTACATTGTGACATGACTGATATGTCCTGCTTTCACATTGTAACATGGCTGATGAGATATGCTCTCATAATGTGACATGGCTGATACTTTCTGCTTTAACATTGTGACATGGCTGTTATGTTCTGCTCTTACATTGTGACATGGCTGATATGTTCTGCTCTCTCATTGTGACATGGCTGATATGTTCTTCAGTCACATTATGACATGGCTGATATGTTCTTCTCTCACATTGTGACATGGCTGTTATGTTCTGCTCTCACATTGTGACATGGCTGTTGCGTTCTGCTCTCACATTGTGACATGGCTGTTACGTTCTGCTCTCACATTGTGACATGGCTGATAAGATCTGCACTCAAAGCCCTGATACAAGAATTAAAGAGTGATTGAGAAGGGTGAAATAGGCCCAGGGAAGTACCATAATTGATCATAAACCATACCATATTTTGATTTTTGCCTCAGTACATCTAACCTGGTGTTTAACACCATTTTCAGCCCACATTGTCAGATTGCAGTGGCTACAGGAAGCTGGGGAGAACCAACAATCTTTTTTCAGAAAAAAGTCAATCCTAGTCGATTAAGATTTGGGTCAAATGCACCCTGCCAAAGTGGGGTTCGAACTCACAACCTCAGTGTTGACAGACTAGACTTATGATTGAATTGATGAAATTCCACTGTTGTAACTGACTGTAGGCTACAAATAATATATTTCTTCATGGAACAATATTAATCTATTGACATATTTTATAGGAAACATGATGATGACATACATAAAACAAAATTGACATTTATAGAACAAATTAGTTGCTTTCCTTATAATTAAGCCTTCATATATAGATTTTTTGTCAATGTTAATTTACAGATTGTTCATTTCATTATTAAATGGCTAAATATTGGTAGCTTAAATTATTCAAGTGCTGTTATTTTTGTATGATTTTAAATGAAATTAATTTATTCATAAATTTAAATTCATTTCCGACAATCAGAGCATGATTTTGCATCAACTTTCTTGATTTTTGACATATGAATACCTTAAATTTTTATTTTATTTTCTGATTTGAACTCTTAAAATATTTATATTGCCATAATTTAACTTTAACTAATATCCATTATAAACATTTATAAGAAATTGAATTGTTTTCAAATAACAGATGATTATTGAATATTGAGAGGGAAACATTTTAAATAGTGCCTTGAGGTAAAGATCCAATGAATTGATTTAATTAACATTTTGATTAGTTAAGTGGTATAGTGAAAAGTATTCATTAGTTATAGTAATACTAGGTAGGGTATCAAGAGGTTTTAATCCTCAAAGTAATTTACAAATTATGGGCACAGGTAATATTTAAATATTGATAGGTAAAACTGTTTTGTTTAGCCTTACCTGTTGAAAATCATTTATGTACATATTTCTCAAGACATACCTTTGGAATTAGGGAGAAATGTGTTTACTGTCAATAGATATGGGACAGTTTTGACTAGGACCTGTGCGTGTTGAGAGGTTTCAATATCTTTTACCTTTGGTATATAGGTAAATGTTTATTGACGGTCAAAGGAATGGATTGTATGGATATGATTAGCATTTTCAATTGGATTTTTATATATTCAGTATTGAGGATGTAATACCAAGCGAAGTGATTTGTGAAAGGGACGATTTAAAAGTAAATAAGCCACAGTTGTCAATTTGGGTTCTATGACAATTACTGTCAAATATTTTAATGGGAAAATCCTGCAGAGACTTTTTATCGACAGGATGTTCTGATTTCAATCTGAATGAAACCATGGGTTAAACTGTGAATCCTTTTGTGTTTTTAGACATTAGGAAAAATGGATTTTCGCTGGAATTGTTTTGTGTCTTCTAATTTTTATAAAGTTGTTTTGTGTTTCTTTCTGTTTGTGTCTAATTGTTACCAGTGAAATTCCAATTTTTTGTGAGAAGTGTATTATGTAGTTTGATCATTCTGAAAGTCAGCTGAAAATTTGAAAATGGATATACAAAAATTAGCCAAAAAGATGTGGCATAGGAATACAAAGATGGAGGATTTAAGGAGAACTGGCTCCTTAAGGGTGAAGAAGGGATCACATACTATTTTAGCTAGAGCTAGGAGTGAAGGATTGCCAATCTTTGATGAGGCTCCATTAGAATTGCCACAGAGATCTTATACACCGTTACCAAATCTTCCTCCAATGAGACCTCGTAAGTTTTTCAGATCTCATTTTTTCTTGCAGTACTGTTTAAGATATGTAATTAAACCTGTGTGGTTGATTAGAAATCATCCAAAAACAAACTTTATTTCATTCAATTTTTTGATTGTTGAAAATGGAAGTTTAACATTTGGTTATTATAGATTTTATCCTGAGTTTTTGAGTTGAAAATGGAGATCTCAAAGTGAAATATTGTAGTTTTTTCTTCATCAATAGTTGGTTTTAAATTGTTTGAATTTAAAAGAAGGCTCTGTCTTAAGTTAAATGGTGCATTAAAGCATATAAAACATTCCATAATGCAATTTTTGTTTATATTTCTGATACAGAATATTATAATTTTTAACAAATATTTCCCAGGAATTCAAATGGACAAATTATATTATGTGAGGCCTATAATTGTTAAATGGTCCATAGTTTATCCTTTGATATTGAGAGGAAATTCTTTGTGGTATGATTTTGTAAGAAGATCAAGTCATATAATTGATCATTTTAATTTTGAATGGAAAATTATCCCAATACACAAAATTATAAATAATTGTATGGAAATAATACTATAAAAAGCAGAAAATTACAAGAAAGCGATGATCTGAACTCTTCTAACAGGTTTGGAACAACCTACAAAAAGGTGAATACAGTTCCCTAATGATTACTATCCCTGATGATTACTATCCCTGATGGTTCCATTTTCTTTATATTTGTGCCATTTAAGTCAAAGGACTTTTTTTAGAAAATTTCACTTTAAGCGCAATCAAGTTATTACTCAATTGAGGGATTGTTACTCATTTTGGGAATAGTTTCCCATTTGTTTGGTAACATGATGGGGACCCCAACAAACAAACTATCCATTTTTGAACGTAAATTTTTGAAAAAATTGGAAAACAATTTGAATTAGTCTGAGATTGCTCTGATGTTTGAGGACCTTTCAAGTACTTGCAGGGATGTCAGAGTGCAGCCCATATGGAGAAAATGGAAATTGCAGAGCAAGACTTGTGAAGGGCAAGTTTCTGTCTCGAAAGCGTCAATGCTAAATAGATGCATTTTCAAGTAAATAAATCAGATTAAAAATGGACTTAATTTAAGTAGTAATAGAATTAAGAAATATCATGGGTTTTCATAATTAAAACAAAAACTTCACTTGACATGTGTCATGTGTCTTATGTTAACATGACTTTTACTTATATAAACCTGTCAATGCCTAAGAACAACAATCAATTTCAAGATTCTACATGATCCTCTAGAAATAATATGACCCCTTTTGTGGAGCACCCATAAAACTTGTGTGAAGGACACTTATATCAAAATTGAATTTATCTGTACTAGAATTTTAATCTGGGGGAAATTTATTTCTCTAAATTCTTTAAACTGATGATAAAATTTTATATGATGTATAGTAAGCTATCAAAGATAAAATATAGAATATATCAAACTCTTATAAACTTGTATAAATCTTATCTCATTGTTGAAGTGTAAATTTGACATTAGAACACAGTTCTTAAACTTTAAGTGATCACTAATCAATTGAAATTAGTCTAAACCTAAAATGGCACAGATTTGCAGATCATATTATTTCAAATAAGATTTTATGTAAGCATATATTTGCAGTCAAAACAAAAAATAAACAAATTACATGTCTTTAAATTTGCTTTCTTAAATGTTTACAATATAATCTTTTTATATTTGTACATTAGGCTGTTTTTTTCAATCTATAACTAATTTAAGTGGTCTTAGTTTATAAAATGAAAGTTGATCTGATGTCTTTGGTGGATATATTTGTATAATACTCTATTATAAGATCACTTGATAATACAGATGGTAAACTGAACAAAAAAACGTGAGGCAGATTTCAATACAGATTCAATCAATGGCAAGATTAAACCCTAAATAATTTGTTGTAATGAGGCTGACATGCTCTAAATGGTTTAAAAGTTGCACAAAATAGCCATTGTTAAAGGGTGAGCCTCTCTCGCTTTATGAACAGAAGAGATGTGGGGTGATATATTAATTAAACAGTACCCAACATCACAAACAACAGCAACTACCTCTTTATGCTGTAGCAATGTTAAGTTCAGAAAGGACCATAATTGACTTATGAAAGCTATGAGAGGATATAAATATAGAAGCACTATCAGGGCTCAACTGCGATCCTCTGGTAACAGAGATACCTTCTTGGTTTAATTTGTTTTTATTTAACACCACTTTCACACTCTCAGGCTGATATCATGGTTGCCTGTTTTTATTGATGCAGCAAGTTGGAGTTCCAAGAGAGACACACTAACCTTGGGCGGGAAAACTGACATTTTTTGTCGATTAACTTATCAGAGTTTAACACACCATCACTGGGGTACTAAGTTACAATCTAATGGTTTAAAGGATAGTCATCATGGTATATGAACTAGTTAAACCACTCTGCTACCAAAACACAAGTTGCATTACAATCAGATTGTATATAAAACAGGAGTAATGTATGTTTATTCCGATGATCTTCTTAAATGGTTTGTAATTTTGTTTGAAAATAGAAAATATGAAAATATATTTCCATTTTAATTCCTTTCTCAGTGGGTCCTGCAATTTAAAAAAAAGTTGCTGTTGATAATTCATGTACAAGTTATGAAATGCGAGATGATATGCTCTCAATTCAAGTACATATGTACATGTATTAAGTAAAGGTTAGAAAGTTTATTCCAACATACAGCATGTGATGACAACAACTTTAATCTTCTTTTATAAAGTCACTGCGGTCAAGTGTATAAATCAAACATTCAAGTCCTTCAATATTAGTACTGTGATGATTTAGCATTTTTAAGTCAGAGTTCACTCTCTTTATGAGATTAAATATTATATATTTTGTTGGTATTTCTATTTATCTGACATGTTTGGCTTTGATTGAAGATTTCAGAAACAATTACAAACTTTGGACTTCCAATTCCATAGTCTACTATTACTATAAGCAAATACTGACTCATGCACGTGTTGCCCTATAGGTCAGATATATTGAAGCCTAATTTTTGTCCACTTAAAAAAAGGTCATAGAAGTTAAATTGATGATAATAAGACTTGACCAGGCAAGATATCCAAGGCCACAAGCAACCATTACTGTTTTATTTTAGATAAAATGTTTATCAAATTTTGAGTGTTTTTAGTCACCTTGCTGATTTTGATTAAATTAACAGTTGATTTGTAGTAATTGTTTTTCAGTATTCACTATGGTTGCTCTTTTTGATTGATTTAACTTAGTTTTTATGCTAAGTGTTTTCATTTGTTTAATTGTTAAATATGTTGGATACTTGAAATAAAGAATTGATGAGGAAACATTTAACTTGCAAAATTATGTAATGATGTCAATATGTTTCATGAGGCAGCTTTAGGATTTACAATTAACAGGCAGAGGTGGTGGTGTATCTTATACACAATCTAAAGATTGTAAAGGCTGCTGGCAAAGAATGTACTAGGAACTAATACTTGAAGACTATATTATGCTCAAGATTTCCTGTAAGCAGATTATTTTTGTGCAAGTTTTAGCCAGACAAAGATATATAAACTGGGTGTTCAAAGCAACAAAAAAGGTTGATAAATTTTATAACGGACCTAAAACATTGACAAGTTGTACTGCCTGGATACTGGTTCCCTGCAAATAAAGACATTTACTTTAGTATGGGAACAGATTTGTGGTTCATTGAGGAAAAGTAGTTTATTAACATATTAGTCATTCAGTTCTATTCTTAAATTCTCTGTTGAATTGAATATATTATATAAACCTATAAAGGATTAGTAAATGTTTATAATAGTTCTCTCTTATCGGAGATTATATGATTAGATTTATAATCCTGTATAATCTTATATTCATCAGAAATTGCAGGGAAATACCTTTTGCATTATTTAGAAGTATTGATTGAAAACCATTTAGTATTTCATTGTGTCCGAGAACTATACAAAATATAGATAAATGTCTAACTCTAATGGATTTTTCTGGGTGTTTTAAGCATTTTCAATATAAACATATTTATGTTGTCGAGCTGCACTTACAATAAATCGAACAACGACAGGATCTTAAAGAACTTCTCACTAAAAATTGAAATATTTTATTTCATGTGTTAGAGTTTAAAAGATATGTGCATGTTGTTTTTTTTTTTTTTCAAAATTAAATCAGTTTTAACTACTCTCTATGCTTCTTCAGACATTAGAAACACCTCAAACAACAGGGTTGAGTTCAAATTGAAAGATGTTGACAGTTACCAAGATACTCTACATATATATTGACAAAATCAGTTTTCTATTTGACAAATGAAAGAATTGTACCTCTGTTATATATCATTATGTCTTTTACAGGTTTCTATTAAGCCTAGTTCTAAAGGATAATGGAACCACAGTTTGCTTTTGGTCTCTATTAAGTGTATGTCTTTTGAATGTCATGTAAATGCATTATGGCCCTAACTTCAAATGAACTAACTTGTTTGACACTGTGTAAAGTCACAAGGGTTGTTAGAATGAAATCTTGAAAGATATTCTTATTTACCAAGATTCCTTGAAGTTTTATATGTATAATACTGACAAGATTTTATAGCCAAAAACACAAGTTTATATAAATTTGAATAAAAAAATGAAACAAATGTAGCAGTTATTCAGTTTTTAGTTCTTTGGTTGTTTCTGAGTTATACCATCTCCTTATTTAAGTCTGGCTAGTGACAAGGCTGAAATATTATCTCCTTTCCACCAAGTCTCTTTTCCATTAGTGATAGTTCAAATTCCTACTTTAATTACCATTGCAATTGACTCTCTTTGAAGTACCATAATACTTTGTAAAGTTGTTGTGTGATGTATTGTTTAATTTATTGTTATCCTAAATATTCATCAATAACTTGCCACTTGACATTATTCAAACAACAATCAATTATTTTCTTTGTTTCTTGCACACAAAAAAATTACTATTTGACAAAAATAAGCAAATATTGTTCCCTCATCAGAACATTACCTTCTATTCAGTGAGTTAAGACAAAGACATTCTGGCAGAAAGCACTTAACTCATTATCCACTTCAATAATGTCAACTACATGGCTAATTTTCCAGGCTAAACGCTTGAATTTGTCTTTATTTAGTCATTTGTATGACAGTTATGCTGTTACATAACTTCACAGTGAAAGTATTTACAGTATTCCTGTTAAACATATAATTTGTCATTTCTTTGCATGATAAAACATACATGAGGCATTTCGTTTTATGACCCAGCTCAGTGTTTATTTAGGTGATTATATGAAAATTACAAAAAGATTAATGTTTGCATTAAAATAAACGCATTAAAGAGATATTTTGTAGTATAGAATCAAGTGCAAGCTTTAGTGCATTAGTAAAACTAGTTGGAGGCTCTGTGTGACATTGTCTGTAGAATGTTTATTGCAGGGTCAGATAAGTCTAAGATTAAGATGCACCTTTGACAGGCAAGATTCCAAAACTTACATTAGTAAGAATTTGTAGTAAGGTCATTGGGGAACTGAATCTGTTATGTCTTAAAATACTTTTTGATGAGTTGTGAACATGAATTTGTGTTATATCAAGCATTCATTTCATGCTATAAAAACTCTTTTCTTTAAGGAATTGAGTGTCTAGATCAAGCTTAAAATAATCCTATTGAAAATAGTAACAATCCAACTTAATATGCCAAGCAGAGGTCCTGAAATATGCCTGACCTCCTGACATGTCAGGCAAATTTTGGTTCGGTCAGACAAGTATTGCTAATTGTATTACCAAATATCAGACAATTTTTTTTTATTTGATCTTCATATCTGCCAGTCAAATTATATTTTGATCATGCAAAGTTTTTTTGTTTGCATGACCAGATGTCAGACGCAAATTTCAAACTTTCAAGAAGACTGACCAATAGATCTAGGAAGATGTGGTGTGAGTGCCAATGAGACAACTCTCCATCCAAATAACAATTTATAAAAGTAAACCATTATAGGTCAATGTACGGCCTTCAACACGGAGCCTTGGCTCACACGAACAACAAGCTATAAAGGGCCCCAAAATTACTAGTGTAAAACCAAACTGGAAAACCAACGGTCTAGTCTATATAAAAACGAGAAACGAGAAACACGTATAAATTACATAAACAAACTACTGTACATCAGATTCCTGACCTTAGGACAGGTGCAAACATTTGCAGCGGGATTAAACATTTTAATGGTACCAAACCTTCTCCCTTTTTCTGAAACAATAGTATAACATCACAACATAGAAAAACACACGATAAAATATCAATTGGAAGGCTTAACTCAATCAAAAAACGTACCAAGTCTGTCTATGTTGTAGCTAACATTTTGGTAAATGAAGACAATGTAGATCACAATGCAAGGAAAAATACATTTTAATTATCTGATAGAATTTTTATATGACATTTCAATAAGATATTTTTCCTTTAGTTTTAAAAATGTGAACTGAAAAAGATTATAGTGCTCCAGGACATGCAAATTCACACTGTATTTGTTTGTCACAAAGTGTAAAAATATTTTTTTCCTTTTAAAACATAACTATCATTGTCGCATGTTAAGACAAATCAAACAATTCACTTGGGTATATTTCGTTACTTAACAATCATAATTGATCAAAAAGATTGCTAAAGTACTAGTAACCTATGATTATGGAAAGTGTTTCTAATGGAAGGCTATTGCTTTATGTTATGATTTCCTATCAGTTTCATCTTGAAGGTTTACATGTAAGAAAACATTAGATAGTTCAGTCATATAAATTTACACATTCCCCTGTTTCAAAACCATAAATAAACTGTGGAAAATGAATTAGGAATCAAGTTTTCCATTAAGTTTGAGGAAGTGCAGATATGTTTAAGTGCAAAGTAAATGATTGTATGCTGGTATTAGAAAAGATCATTCCACTATGTAAAAGGATGAAAGAAATCATTCAGAGATCTCTGATTATCATTAGTTTTCTGACTCTCTCATCCTTTGTACTTTTAGTTTGATATACCCCTCACATGTTTTGATATACTTATCACATCCATTTCTATTAAGTCAGGATGCTAATCATTAAGATAGAAAATATGGTGTGTACATGGATTCATAAAATGAAAGTTTTCTTTAAACAAAGTTGACTAAAGCACATTTGATAATGAGTAATCGTAACCTTGGAGTACATCAGTTCATAACAATTTTCCAATCCAGTTTCACCTGAATACACCTGATTAATATGGGCACAATGTCAAAGTCATTCTTGTATTTTAACATTCAAATAGAATGACAACATTACCCCTCTGGTGCACTAAACTTTGTCCTCATTTAATAATTATTGTACTTATTACTGATTTAACTGTAATTAGTACCTACTTTAGAAACTGTTGGAGATGGATGATTAGATAGTGCTTTACCTTGCACTAATTTTAACAGTAAATTAACTTCATTTGTTTCTGTAGAGTTTAATCTATTTTAGTGTAGTAGTCCTGCTTGTTTAATTTTAATTCACTAAATGATGGTTCCAGTGCAGGAGTTATTTTCATTTGAATAAAGTTGAAGGTTGCGGTTATGGTATAAAAAAGATAAGAGCTAGTAGTTTTAATATAAAACCTGAATTGTCATTTGTACCTAGGTCTTTGTTGATCCATGCACAAAGGATTTTACTTTTAAATGCAAAAGTTAATGTATGTGATCTTTTCTGAATAATATTTCTTATGAGTAAGTAAAGTACTATCATTTGTTTTTTTTTTTACATGAATTATGTTTTTTTTTATTTATTTGAAGAAATGCTCTAATAGACCATACAGTCAGAAAATTTATTACAGCTGAGTGTTTAAATGTTCTGTATAATTTTTAACGCAAATTTCTTTCATGAATATAAGCTTTTAGATATGAAACCATACTTTATATAGGTTACAATGTTGTACAACATTAGATCTTTAGACTTTAAAGTGGGAAACATAAGTTCTGGTGACTTATTAAGATAGATATATATGGTTTAAGCTCTAAATGACTCTATGACAGCCGTATAACAAAGAAGACTTTAAAAGCTTCCTAACCTTACACTTATAGTTCTGATGACCTATATCGAAGGGGAAGGACCAAGAAAGTCACTGCACTATGATTTTATTTTCACATGCACATGGTTCTAAAGCTGGGAGCAATGACATTAAAAGTTCACCTTTTTAATAAAATTTGAACTTTGAATTGTGGATTTACACTAAACAGTTCTGTCAATTTTCACCGTTGAGTTCTTTTAAATTCTTTTTACATTATGAATATTCCAAAGATTCTGCAGGTTCATTAAGTAGTGTATCTTTTGGATGTTAAGCTATCTCAATTATTCCATCATTTGAGTGTACACAATTTTTTGAAAAGTTTTATTAAAACTCTTATGTTAAGCAAGTTCATTTCATTTTCAACAGCAGTGTTATTCTTTCCTCAATAAATTTATGCAGGCCTAGTGCCAACTCTGAGGGTCTTAAAGTATACAATAGCTATGGTTGACTGTACAAAAGTAAAAACACCAATAAGTTTCCTACTCGCTGCATACAGTTGAATGTTATTCGTAATTTCATTTTCTTTTATTGCAATAAAACAGGTTGGTGTTTACTCTAAATTCAGACAATTGTTGATTCTGTGAACATAAACATTTAAAATTTGGGATGTGTTCTTTGTAAATTAAATACAAACATTAAAGGTTGTCTTGTAAAGGCCACCAACAGAATGTTGGTTATTTCTTCAATTGTTTGATTAATGTTTTCGTGCCTGTTATTTAATTGAAACCTTTGGTAAATGATCTCAAAATCAGACATATGCTGAGATCATCGATTTAAGATTGAAACCTTGATTTACAACTGGACTGAAAATCAGACAACTTCAAGATGAATTTAATTTCCCAAAATTCATTAGCAGAAAATTAATCGTTTCTGTGCAGAAGATTTTTTCATTTGAATAAATTTGAAAATTACCATTTTAATGCTAGAAAGAAACAAGAAATTTCATTTGAAATCTGTTGAAAGTCAAGGTTTTTTATAAAATAAACCAAGAAAAAATTACTTTTGATATGTGTTTGACTGTCTGTCTTCAAGTATGGTTTTTGGATTGCAAACTTTAAGTTAGTAATTTCTTCATAATTTATCAACTTTACAATCTTTCAAATCTAAACTTTTCCAGGACTAAAATCTGAACTTTACCATTACTGAAAATTAAAACTTTTAACTGCAGGACTATTAAAATCCATAATTTCATGATTTGACTTCACTATAATTAAAATCAAAACTCCTTGAAAAAAAAAATTAAATTTGAAAAGCAGACTTATCTTTATTGATTATATAACCGAAGCTCTTACTCATTGCAGTATACTTTATATTGATTGAAGAACATATATATTAAAATATATATATAAAATGTTTGCATTGACCAAATATCACATGTGTTCATGATTGAAATGACTATAGGAATAAAAGAAATGTTTGACTTCTTGATGCCAGGAACCTTCAGAATAGATTTGTATCTTTTGTGTCTTGAAAAGCAAGATTTAAGTAATACTTTTTTTTATGAAATCAGGATCCCTGTTAAAAATTTTAGACGTACATTTTTTTTTAATTTAATGAGAATGAAACCATGTCTGTTTCATTTACTGATATACTGATTTGAGAATTTCAATTAATCAAGTAATTGAAAATAATTATGCTGAAATTGATAAATAAATGTTATATAAGAAATTTGATAAAATGTTCTTAAATAAGAAAGAATGTCAACTGTATGTTAGTGCATATTGATTACAGATTGCTTGTTATTACTAGTAATTTGGCATATTGCCAAACTTTATTTAATAATTTTTTGAAAGTTTGCTTACACTTGAGCTTTTTTCCTTAAAAGATTGATATTAAAGTTTTAATATACACAATATTTATCAGTGGAATGCATGATTAAACAGTTTCTCATCTCATAAAGACTTATTGCATATGTATATGTCTTCTGTTAAAAGTAAATAGCTTTCAAAATATCACAAATGAAGGACATACTTAAAGCTCAAATTGAGATTTTATGTATTTTAAGATATTTTAAATACTGTTAGAAAATGCTCATATTGCGTATCTCTCCACAGTACAACTGATTTGAGTCGGCATGACTCATGGTTGTGTATTAATCTTCATTGGGTGTGCTGCGGTCGAAAAAAGTTTGGGAAGCAAAACACGTAAATTATCTAAGAAGGTCCAAATCAACAAGGGATTACACAGAACAACAATGTTGCTAACTTATTACAGTAAATGAAGTTTAAGTTTGTTTAGAAAGTATGGTTATGTAGAAGATTCATGAAAATATATATTTGCCTCGAATTGTCTCCCATAACTAGCCAATTTTGTAAACTTAACCTACACAACCCAAGCATATTAAGGAACAGTATTAAAATAGAAAACTGGTCTCTGTTTCATTCATATCACTTATTTCATATTTTGCTCCAATATGCAGAAAGATGATTTTCAATGTCAGTATATTTTAATTCCTATATTTTTAGGCTCTGCCTGGAATTTTGAAGATGATACAGATTCAACAACTTCATCAGAAACAATGACAAGTGTGTCAGATGATGTTCCCATTGGTTCTAGTCAGTTATACTACACAACACCACCTAAAGCTGTAAGTATCCACAACTCAGAGCTTACTCGAGTGATCTATAAACTCACTAGACTAAATTTAAGGTAATTTTATCTGATAAAGATAGATAATCCAAGATGGCCATCATCATTGCATCATTTTGAAAATGCATGTAAACAAATTTTATGTAAACCATTTTGTAGACTGAATACATGCAACAGTCTTATGATCAGATAGAGACTTTCATAAAAAGGAATCGTATTCTTCCCAGATCCAGAATGTATAGGAAGAAAATGATCATTGTCCATTTTAACATGACACAGCTACAGTATAGCAGTATTTACACAACTGACTATCTGTATACAATACCCCATTTAAGATATATGCCTAGTTCATTGATTCAAGGATTGATCAAGGTTTTTACAAAATATGTTTTATAAATTTCATGGTAAATTGTATTGGAAAATTTTAGAATCTATTAATGATAACAAATGTGTACATTTATATCTGAATGAACTTTTATTAGATGATATTTCTTTTGGTTTATATCTGTTCAGGTGAAATTCTGTATTCTGCATCATTTTCACTTTCTAGTTACCATTTTTACTCTTAAAAAAATGAGTTGTATTGAAATTTGTATTGATCCATTTTCATTTTACCACTTTGTTTGTTAGGAAACAGTTAGTCTTGTGTACCATAAATGTCCCATAATACTGATGGAACAGGATTGACCTCTACCTACTACCTCTGTCAATATTGTTTTCTGCTAAAATGGACCTCAGACTATGGCGTAGTGTATTTAATTTGACTGGAAATCTGTAAGGTTTTTTTTTTTATGAAATTACCAATTAGAGTTTTTTCTTTTGGATTTACCATCTTGGAAGTTTTCAGCTTAATTGTCTTAACAGTTATGGCAATTTAGACAAATTTTAATCTCCTGGATTAGAATTAAAACTTTCTATAATATGAGTTGATGAGTCAGCCTTACTGCTGTTACTTCCAGTGCTTTAAGTGTTGTACTGTTTTTGCATTTTTTTGATGCATCATAAATGAAGAATGTTGCCTATTGCTATTACAAATTGTTTCCTGTAGGGGTAGATAATACCGAATACATTGTGACATGACATACTAGTGCAGATACACGCTGTCAGACTGAACTCAATTTGGAAGTCATTTTGATAGATTCTTGCTGAGTGGGTTTTATTTTTAGGTCGAGAAATGAGTACAAATAGGATATTTGGCAAAGTTGAGAATTAGTAGAAATTAGCGGTATTAAAATCATATAAATGCTGATAAGTGTCAATGTTATACTTACAGGTCACATAGTACTTGAATTATTGCATTTAATACTTTAAAGTAACTTGTTTCTCATTTATATTACTCTAGGAAAATTAAGATAAACAAAATGATGAGTTGGCAATTTTATTTTAAGAATGTGCAAAAATGTGTTCTTGTTCATTTTCTTTTGCTACTCAAGGGACCATCTTATTTGACATCAAATGATGTTTCCAGCATAGTTTATATTGTAGTTATTAAACATCTTTACAATTGTAATACTTTTGAGATTAAAAGGATAGGTTTGTTTGACAAAGAAAATGTTCATAATTCGTAAGTTTTGACAGGAAATTTTCCGCAGAGATGTTTCTAAGTGAATGACTTTTTAAAATTTTCTGCTTTTTTTGGGGGGATGGTGATTAGAATTAATAAATTGTCACTGGGATTATGACAAATGAGTATGCAATATGATGGAAAATGAATATTTATAGCTTTTGATATTTAATGGCATGTGCAATGGGTGCAAAATGATTATTTTTATTCAATCTTCCAATATTTACATGAAGTTGTAGGTGGTCAAAGTCTTTTCTGTATAGGCTAGGGGCATATCAGTATCGACATCGCATTAGGCAAAATTGTCAGTGCAGTGAATTACAGGGCTCAAACTCACTGCTGTTTTTTAATCAAAAAGACTGTCAACCAGTTCATGTGAGTAAATTGAAGTTACTTATAATTCCAGAAACAAAAGTTATTGCTTTATTAATTTTTTATTAGAGAATAAGGTTTTCAAAAGATGTTTTATTTTTACAACTTAGTAAGGCAAGAAATTAAATAAGTATATTTTTTGTAACTTGGTTCTTGTGTGCTGTATCTTGCACAATACAGAATAATTATTCCAAGAAAACCAAAGGGGATGTAGGATTGTATTGCAGATGAGTTTATGATTGAACTATATCAAATATACTGTTAGTATCTTAAACTGGACAGGTTTAAAAAAAAATGTTAACAAGCAGTTATTTATTTCAATCACACTATTTTTGCTGGCATAGGGTTGGTGGTTCTCTCCAGGCACTCTGGATTCCTCCACCAATAAAACCTGGCTGCCACCAACTAGCCAATAGTGCTGAAAGTGGCTTTAAACACCAAATATCAATCAATCAAATTATTAAGTAGTGAATAAACTTATTGTTAGTGGAAATGGTGAATCAATTTTCATTTGGGTCCTCGGTGGCCGAGTGGTCTAAGTAGTTACTACTGTAATCACTAGCCAGTCAACACTGAGGTTGTGAGTTCGAACCCCGCTCGTGCAGGTGCACTCGACTCAATCTTAATTGACTAGGATTGTCAGTTTTCCTATCGAAGGTTGGTGGTTTTCTCCAGGCACTCCGGCTTCCTCCACCAATAAAAACTGGCCGCCACGAAATAGCCCAAAAGCGGTGCTTAAAAGTGGCATTAAAACATCAAAAATCAATCAATCAATCAATTTTCATTTGGGAACACAAATTAATGTCAATGAAAGAAGAATTTTTAGGTTGTGAAAACAAGAAAGTGTCCACCAATAAAGATAACCTCTCAAAAAAAAATCCTCTGTATAATTATCTACAAACATGTGAGCAAACATAATTAGGCAAACTGGAAGTAGAAGAATTTAAAATCTAACATCTTTTCCATTATGGTTACACCGGAACCTGGCTTTATATATATATACCACCCTTTAGTGGGAAACCATCATTAGCTTTCTTCATTATCATCCATACAAACATTGAAATATCCTGGCTTGAAGGAAAATTGTTGTCTGGTTAAACAGATAGTATTTCCAGGCATTTCAACTTTCATATGAAATCAGTTGATTTCTTAACCAACTGTTGTTATATTGAATGGTTTTACTCAGCCAGGTTTTGTTATACTTTATCAATGCTTCCTCTAAATTAGTTAGGTTTTAGGATCCCAGAAATGTTTGATTGATTGATTGTTGGTGTTTAAGGCCACTTTCAACACACTTGGCTAAATCATAGCAGCAATCTTTTATCAGAGGAAGCAAAAGTAAACAGAGAGAATCATCTACCTTTGACAGGAAAATCCCAGTAATGAAACATGAAGCAAAAGATAAAGGTGACTATAAAAACAAAGGTGGATGCACTACAAGGTGAATAGATAGAGGCATTACATCAAAAGCATAGGAAAAATTTGAAAATTTAAAAGAAAAAAAAGAATCATAAAATGCTCCATGTGTCGAAATGCATACAATTTCTGTACCGAATGATTCTTTCACTCTTAGTTAATAGTACAAAGCATAAAAGATCCATTTAACCTTTGATAATCATAATTACTGTCAAGCTAACTCGCCATTAAGGTTATGATATGCATATAAACGGAGAGAGAGTAAAAAGTGAACGATAGAAAATCTTACATCATCAACTGCTGCTTCCTGAAAGAAATCCTGTCTGTCGATGTTTCATCTTTATCGTTCTGATGCTGTGCAGGAATAAAAAGTAGAAGAAACTAATTACACCCGTTGTGAAATAATAAAGTTTATCCCCTCTTGACGTTATTGTCTGATTAGGTTTAGAAGGGTCCTGCTGGGAACAGATATCCGTAATCTTAAGATGTTTCTTTTCTTTAGAAAAGGTAGAAATAATTGAGTTAATAAGTCCCATCTTTTTATATTAGATAAAGGTATTTTGTGAATGCTTTTGAATCAGTCGGCCAGGTGTGATTTTTGTTTGTCAGTGTTCTGTAGATTTCTCATCTCAAAGTGTTCATTCTAAGAGGAGGAAATTTACTTTGTTCATAATAAAACTTGTTTAAGTTTAATAAAGTGACAAGAGTTTTTAGTGATGAAAATGCATTATAAAGTGAAATATTTAAATTGCAAATTCAAACCAAGGGTATGTATTAACATTTGTTTTATTCTAAGCCAATTGTAATTTAGGTTTGTGTTTGTGCAATTTGCCTACTTTTATTAAATTCAAATATGTTCTCAATCTGAAAAATAATTTTTCACCATGTCTCTTTTAAAAAGATTGCTAGAAATGCAAATCATTTGCAGAAAGTTATCAGCTGTTTAGCTTAATTTTTTATATGTATATAATGCATTTATACACAAACAGTTTCCCCTTATTTTGAAAATCAAAGTTGAAACAAGTGAAAACAGTTCCCTCCCTTGAATTATGATATCGTTTCTTTTCTTTTATTTTTTTGCCTGCTTGTTGTTTTTCATGAAAGAAAAAGAAAGTGAAATAAAAAAGCATACTATTTTTAGTAAAATATGTGGAAATCATGAGCATATAAACTTGAGATCAAAAACGTGTTAATGAACTTTACATTGTACAAAGTCTTTTTTTAATAACAGCTTTTCTGCTATATAAGGAATTATGCAGGTATAATGTTGATGAACTGTATTAACTTTACATGGAAGTGAGGGTATATATGTATATAAGGATTTAATGTGAAGGGCTGGTGTTGAATGTTCATAAATCTGATAAAAATCTTTACAGCATATACATACAGTTTCAATGGTAAGCTCAAAATGAAATTTTTTAGAATTGTTTACATTGTTGATTCAATTGTATCAGTCAAACTGTCTTTATTTACTACATCATCATTGGATATATTAAGATTTGCATAAATCATTTTGTTATTTTATTTTTCAGAACATGGTACGCAATCAAGATGACAAAAGGTAGATATTCTTACAAATGTCTATTACAAACTGATATATTGATAAACAACACTGTACCAGAACTCATGTCAAAGGTTGGGATTGTCATGATCTTACTGTAAGGTTGGGATTGTCATGATCTTACTGTAAGGTTGGGACTGTTTAGTCCATCAATGAAGATCTCATAGCAACTGTCAAGTTGAAGAGCAGCAATTTCATTTTCTTTAATCTTTAGATAAAACAATTTAATATGAGGAAGAAGTCCTCAATTAGGTTAAGAAAATCAATAAAAAGAAAAATGGATATACAAGTTCATCCAAAATGGTTGACTTTTTTTTTACCACATTTCGATTACGCTATCCTGTTAATAGAGGGTTCCAAGTTGTAAAGCATACAATTTCTCACAAATTTGTATATATGATTACCAAAAAGTGTCAGGCAAATGATATGGCCTTCCTCCTCTTTCGGGAGTAACATCTGCCTCATACTATTCATCTACACTTGTATCCCTTTTATGAAGTTTTAGGGCATGAAAAGTAAAGAAGGGTCTTCTCCCCCCGGGTGATTCAGGTATCATCTTCATTGTTATTTTGAAGAGAATCAATGACGAGAGGTTTTTCAATTGTGATGACAGCTGGTTTCTATTATACAGATTATTAGTAATAGTTTCTGTGTAATTTTTCAGTCTTCCTGATTCTCAACTGTCAGATAGTTGGATTTAAATGTTGTTTAAGTTAAGACACCAAAGGATGAAAAAAAAATTAAGGAAAATATTTCAAATCATCCAGGAGTGATATATCACGTTTTCAAAATGACTATATCCTAGACATAAAATCTTGTTATTTATTGAGGTTTAACTTTAATGTTTGTTGAGAAGAGTACTTAGATTTATTTATTTTAAACATTCTTTCCTAATTTTTAAAACAAACTGTCAATATGACCCTTAGAGATCTTATGACAAATATTTTGATATATGAATGCTTGTTTATTTTTTGGTCCCCATGTTTTGTCACCAATTATCCTGTGATTTACTTTGGACCTAAATCTGATCCATGATTTTGTCCTTTTACATTTACTCTTTTGTCAATAGGTAATTGACCAGAAAAAATTCAACTGTGAAAATATACTCAAATGAAAGATCTTTGAAGATAGAATAAGAGAGTGTCCTTTTGATGAATGAGTTTTTTGACACTTTTACTGATAAAGGACGTGTATGGTTGAAAAATATGTCATCATTATCTTTTGAATGATATTTAATATTTCTCATTTCATATTTTTGTACGTTAATTGCTAGAGTAAATCCATAGAGTATTGTAATGTAAAGTGATCATTCTTTCACACATATTTTAATGGAATATATTTACGTGACATCTTTTTGGTGCAAAAGGAATTTCTCTTGTCTAGTTTCAGTGTAGTGGTAATCTCATGTAGCTATATATGGACATTAAGTGTGAAAATAAATGATCCATATGCTTATCTATGACAAAACTTGTCAATATATATAAAACCCTTAGGATGATACAATACTTGGAGCTATTTGAATATTGATACAAATTTGTCATTTACACAAGTTGATAAATTTTCCTCTCAGTTAAATAGATAATTTTTTTTTTCAAATAAAAAAATAACCCTGAGAACGAATATTGTAAATTTGCATTTTTTGGCTCAAATTAAATACATATTTAGGGGAAATTGTTCTTATCACATAAATAATAATAAAGATAAATAATAATCCCTATTCTTCCCTATGCAAAACATTTATTGAATTAATATGGACATCTGATGGTGGTGTGATTCAAAATATTAATTCTCTTGATATCTGGTGAGTGCAATGTTAAAAGTTGGACAAAAGTTTTCTGTGTAATTTCTATCAAAATTCAGGGCTAAAGAATTGTGACTATTATTTCCTTTGGCTTTTTGTGATTCCATTTATCCTATCTTTAATCCTTCAGTATGTTTGGTTATTTCTTTTTCATTTGGTTTGCTGTCTCGCTGAGGTAAACCCCACATCTCTTTATTTATATTAAATATTTGAACCGCCTCGGTGGTCTTGTGGTAGTGTTTTTGCCTTGAGTGCAGGAGGTCGTGGGTAAGAACCCCTGCCAGTTCAAACCAAAGACGTTAAAATTGCTATTTGCTGCTTCGCCGCTAAGCACGCGGCATTAAGGAGTAAGAGCACAGGCTGGTCGGCTCGGAGTAGGAATAATATGTCTGGGTAAGGTGACATGTCTTCCTGCCGACTGTTACCTTGTGAACTAGCACGTTAAAAATCTGGCTCAGCGTGTCGGTCTAGTAGCAGGGTTAATATTCATATTACATTAACATGTTCTCGTCCTGAATATGCATATTAATTTGCTGCTGGACGTTAAGCAGCCATCAATCATCATCATCATTAAATATTTGAATAAAAGATGGGTAAATTTACAGATTTATTACTCCTATACATTTTATATGGAAAATGGTTGTGATTTAAAATTCTTGTTATTGTTCCGTACATTAAAGCTACTATTGACTATAGTAACTTGAGATCACTGTAGTCTCTGAGAGTGTATGAGTTTCATTCAAGCAGGAAATTAATTATAAAATTTCATCCCTTGGACAATATTGGACGTAAATTTTTAATGTAATCCATGATTTATCATTGCACTATGTAACACAAACAGGAATCTTATGAATGAACAATTAACACTGTTGTAGGAAATCAGTTAATTTTGTTCCCTTGTTTCAAAAATCTGTTTAAAAATCAATGATTTTTAATGAAAATTTGATAACACGTATATTTGATACATATATTGTCAGCTGTGGGGTCATTTAAAAAGACACCTCTCAAAATGGAAATGCATTAGATGCAAAATTAAAAATATTGTGCATTAAATTGATGATCAATTGGTCATTCTATCTGTAGAAAAAGTATGTCTCGCTAGTGGTACTTAATTATGATATCAACAGATATAAGATAGGGGTAGATTCTTGTGGATATAGGTTAAAGATAGGGTCAAATTTTAAAATGTCTTTTTAGGTTTAAAACAATTATGCTTCATGTGATTAAGAATCTAATATTTAGAAATTTGATCATTTAAGTAGGTTAGTTAACGGAAAGAATGCTAAAGAGCCTGAACTTTTAAATATACAATAATGAAATGTTTTGGGTGAAAAATGAACAAGAAAAAACATGTATTTCATAAAATGTTTTAACTGCTTAGACTGTCAGTTCATAAATTGTATTATACGGCAGGCTTTGAAATAGAATATTTTATTTTTGTTTGCCTAAAGTTCAAGATTTTAATTATTTATCATGATTGTGATGCTTAATCACAGGGGTCACAAAGAGTTTAATTACAGGTTTTATGTTGTTCATCAGTTATTCATACCATTTAATTAGCAATTTAAATCTTTTATTAGAAATATGTTAGTTTTTATCTTAATTTTTAAATCGCTTGAAGTAGAAAACTGTTAGTAAGCCAGAGTTGACTCCCTTGAAGAATTTCTTCATAATGTAAGGGAAATAAATCTTGTCATCTTAGTATCAAAGTTTTGATTAAAATAAAATTAAACATTAATATATATATTAAACTCACCGCTGTGATTATGATTCAGATTTGTATTCATTTGATGTCATTGACTTTTATTAAAGTTTAATGTAATGCTGATTGGTATTTAGGGCAGAACATTTTTTGAAGGATGACTTAGCCATTGACGTTAAAACTTCCCAGGTATTTGCCCTATCCATTCCACAGCTGAATTAATGTTTTGAAAACCTTAACAATAAAATATATATTTTGATTTCACTTTCATTGAATGACATATTACTGTAATTTCAAACATTTGATAGGCTATTTAACTTTTTGTGGTGAGGGTAGATAAAAGAATTGAATAACAGCACTTCTGGATAATACTCATTCATGCTAAAGTACTGAAAAACTGGCACATCAGAAAGAGAAACTATGGCCTACATTGTGGTATATTTCTAGAAGAATAATTTAACTTAAATTTAGCATTATATTTCAAAATATTTGAAATGAAAGACTATTTTGAATGACTTACTACAAATGAGATATGATGTCATTTCATGATTTGATGAAGTACTTGTTATATATTGTTGTGGTTTAAATATCCATCCATTATTTTTGTTAAAAACGTAAATGATTATTTCCGTTAAAAAATGGGATTTTCTATCTTTGATTCTTTCATTTGTTGGCTTCATTCAATCAAAAACTTTTTACGTACGATAACATTAGGTAAGGTTCATTCTTTCCATAATGGTAAAACTTTAAAATATTTTGTATATCATTTTGTAGAAAATAAAGACAATGATGTAACTATGTCATTTCTGTGCCATGATGAAAAGAAAAATCAACAGATATTTTATAACATGTACTGTATAACATTATATGTATTTTTTAAGAATAGAAAGTGTGAAATTTATTTTTTTATTTATATGTTTTTTTAATATTTCTTTATTTATTTTGTGTTTTATGTTTCAGTGTTGGATTTCACAAAGTAACGAGATGCTTGAGTCAAAAAGATAGAATAAAGAATGACGTATTACAAGAACGACAACGATCAGTCAGTCTGGATTGGTAAGGATTTCTAAAAATAACATTTTATTTCTTAATTGTTGAGTTGTACTGAAGAAAATATTGGAGAGTTTGGAGGGGACGTCATTTTATTGCCAAATGATGAATGATTAGGGTTTTTATTTTTTACTTTGACTGAATCTTACCTTTTATCGGCAATTTGTACATTTTCCCTTTGGTCTTACTGCCTAATATTTTTAAGATCATGATCAGGACTTGATACTCGAAAATATCAGGTGTTGACATCATGTATCAGTGCAGCAACGTCACGTGTTCAAGTCCATCTGCATCAATTTATTAATGAAGTGCATGCGACTTCATCAACCATCCCAACATTTTGTACACGTAAAAGTAGTTTATTTTTTCATATTCTCAATAAAAAAAAACATACAGTTGAGACAAATTGCCGATAAAAAGAATGGTGGCATGTTACTTTTTGATCCTGACTTCATCAGCTCGACATAGCGGGCTTGCTTGATATTCTTGATGATAACCTCAGCATCAAAAATTAAAATGTCATTATTCTATATATATGACAATAATAACGTTACCCAAACCAAAAACCCTTTAACATTAGGACACACATTAAAGTACATGAATACTAAGTTTTTTAAAGTAGAAACTAGAAAATACTAACATCATCTTGTATACAAGGGGGAACAACTTTTACTGGACATCTGACTTGAACTCTGTTCATAAACAAATATTTATTCTGTTAATAAAACCAACTGACGTCAGGGAAAGTGCTTTTAAGAACAATATTGTCATTTGTAAGAGGCTTAATCCTTTTTAGATAAATATATTTAGCCCCATGTTTACAGAATATAGTTATAGGATAAATAACTTACTCTGTTCAACAGGGTATTACAAATTTTAAATAATATTGGGATTGATTGGTATGTCCTACCATGGAGTTAGTAATCAATAACTGTTCCTTTAGTTCACATTTGTAATTCACATAAAGTAGCCTTTATAAGTAATAAGGTTTTACTTTGACCTTGGTACCATAGACCTAATAATAAATTTTATTATTATTACTTTCTTATAAATATCCTCACCTTCAAAATGATAAGATATATTTACTGGTAAAATATTGATAGGCATTTCTTTAATCCAAGACCAATTTTGTAAAAATTGCAATTAGAATTTTGGCATAACTTTTAATCAATTTTAACTGTAAAACAGCTGTTAATATCGTACAGGGTATGAAAAAGTATTTACATTTAAAGATGTTTGCAAAATTCACAGACTTTAATTTTAGATAAACATGGTTAGTTAAATTTAAATATTCAGATTATAACAGCTTACGATGTTACCGATTTTTACATTGGATTACTAACTGAGAAAGGATTAGTATAATATATACACAGGATGACTTTACAATCTCACAAAATGGAACGTGACTTCATAAATATGACCTAAAGGAGCATAGTCGTGTTTGAAGTTTGCAATGTTCAATCGAAGTATTAAATATTTTTTCACTCTTATTTTATAGCATTACCTTATTAAACACATACTGACAAATTTACTATTTATTCACCTGTATATAGAGATATGGTCGATTGTCCGCGGTATCTGTTCCAACATGTAATTTTTATATATTTAAATTTCTCAGTGAGACAGATTTCTCATAGTGTTGATAGGAATTACCTGCCATTAAATTACCTACATCTCGATAACAAAAATGTTTGATCCTGTTGTCAATTCCTTCTTTTACCTGAGTTTTAATTTGATTGATCAACTATGTCAATTTTTATGTAAACATTCATAGTAGTTTATTTCTTCGTTAGACTTTATTATTTTCATTGTGTGATAAATTTCAGGAGAAAAACATATATTCTGTGAGTAATTAATGGTAATTAGGGTAAAGGTCATATATTTGGTTTTGTTTTGAATGCAAAGGGTCATAATTAGTTTTAGTTACTTTTGGTATAAACGATTCAATATATTTGCAGGTGATTTTGTGGTATTCATTGTAAAATGTAAGAGTCACATTCACAAAAAACTTTAGGAATTTTACCCCCCTGTTTTTTATAACTTAAGCATGGGTAGGGGACAGTTTTAAATCAAGTTCAGGCATTTTCAGTGATGAGAATGGTATTGTGTGTATTCATGTTTGTCTGCTTCTGTTTTATATTACAATGTATTTGTTGCACAAGGTATGGGTACTAATAAATTTAAAAAAAATAAGATATTGCAATAATGTGAACAGTATAGCAATTCATAAAAAAAAGAGGCACAAGATACCAATGGACATTCAAAATTCATCAGAGGAAGAGAAACTGACAATGCCATGACAAAAACTGATGAAAAGACAAGTCCACAAAACACTACATAGAAAACTAAAGACTGAGCAACACAAACCCAACTAAAACTGAGGGTGATCTCAGGTGCTCCAGAATGATAAGCAGATTCTACACCACATGTGACACCTCTGAGGTACTCTACAGGGTTACATTTTAAAATTAGAAAGAGAATTATATAACTATGAAAGTAAGTTGGTATAGCAGACATGTGACAAAGCTTTGTTGTGTATTTCAGCCTTTTGGAGGAGTAAGTTATTTAGCCAAGTTCTCCCTAACCAGTAAAAGCAATCTTAGGTTTTAACATTGATCACAAACTGTTTTTTTGAATTCATACACTATTTCCCAGAATGCATTTTAATAAACATGCTTAATCCTTTTACTAAATGCACTGAAAGTCTGTTTTACACTGCTTTGTCTATTTCATACCAAAAAAATAAATCCTGTTAAAAAACAGTTATATTGGAATAATTATGAGACGAGTTGCTAATTCTGGCAATTCTTAGACAGATTTTACCTTCTTACAGATGCACTTAATACCTTACACCACCCTTACCTTATTCTCCATTTTTTTTTTATCTATTTTACCTACATTAATGAAATTATTATAAAAAAACTGTAGATTTCCAATGCTTGACATTCTTTGATTTATCTCCCCTTTCATATAGGCATGTACCTGCACCATAAAGTCAACATTCAGTTGCATAAGAATGTTTAATGTTTGTGGTGATTCATGGGAAATCTTTTTATAAGTCATTGAAAATTCTAAAATTATACTAGTTGTTTCCATTTTTATCTGGGACTAATACATGATTGATTGGTCCCATTTTTTTCTGGTGTATTAATTTTTCACTATAACTACTTTATTTATAACATTTTAAGAATTCAACTATGAAAACAATACTGCTACATATAGATATAATAAATCTTTGTTTCATAATTGTAACCATTTAAATTATCTGCTTGCATGTCTATCACAAATTAATAACTGTATCAGGAATAGTTAGCCATTATTCATTTAAAATCATAACCATTCGGATAAAATTTTGATATATTTGTCTTAGATTGACAAAGTTCAATTCTTTTCTATGCATAGTACACCCATTGTTTATTTTAAAATTGATCAAATATCAAACAATCTGAGATGGAGTTAAAGGATATATACTTGTAATGTTAAAACTTGTCAGATTTCAATGTTTTCCTTGCACCGACTTAAATGGCTAAGAAAAAGTCCTTCTCCAAGGTGAGTTTTTAAGATTTTTCTCTTTAAAAATTTGCTAATATAAGATAAAAATTAAGGGAATAATTGCCAAGTAAGAAGTTTGAAAAATTTAACATGACAGTAAATTAATAGACCTACTAAAAATTTGCAAGGACAATTAATAAACTGGTGGATTAATTAATTTATTTTAGTGGGTAAACATTTTCCTGGATTGAGAAAAAATTGTATATCTTGATTAGATGGTTTTCTGGGAGTGTGCATACAAGTCTATATAAATTGTGTACTATCTTATTCATTTTATTTCGTGGTTCACTTGTACCTGTAAAAACCAGGGAAATTAGTACATGGATCCACAAACAATAACGAATCCACGTATCCACAAACAATAACGAATCCATGTATCCACAAACAATAACGAATCCACGTATCCACAAAGGAATCCACAGTATATTTATAAAATCTTCACTGATAATCATCAGATTCATTTAGCTGTTGGTCATGGATTTATCTTTCAATACTTCAAATAATAAAAGTTAACAATCTTTATTTTTTTAAGTGATTTTTTCTGTAGTTTTTTTTTCTTGTACTTTCTAAGAGTCTGCCTCTTGTATATTAACAAAGAAAAGGTATTTTCCATTTAAGCTATGTCATAGTTAAGTTTTTATATAAGGTGTAAAGTGGTATGTTCCAAGTTATACTGTCTCGTTTACTTCTTCTGAATAAAATTAAAACAGCATTTGTTCTTTCAGAAGGAATTAACCAAAACTTCATTAACTAATATAAAAATTAGGGATGTCAACTCGGTGAAGATTTACTAATCGATTACTCGTCGGATTTACTGAGCGATACTCGATTACTTGCTCAGTAACACATTTACAAAATGGAAACACAAAATTATACCCATTTTATGTATTGTAGGTAGTTGTCTCATTATGTTAACTGGTAATTATCTAATCAAGTAATCAATTAATATCTATAGAAAAATTATTACTCAAACAACAGTATTTGGGAGCCGTTAAAAAAACACATTTAATGATCAAGAATGGGGTGATGATTAGAAATTACTGATACCATTAATTAGTTTCTGAGGGTCGATATAGGGTGCAACAAATTTGTTCTTATTTAAAAATATTATCTTGTCAACTTTTTCTGGGATATAGCTATTTCTCAAATTTGTAAGGTAACTAACAGTCGGGCTGATGAAAAATGAAAATATATGCTCTGACGGTACAGAGGTGGGAAATTGACTAAGATTAGCTAAAAGTGTCAGCTTTGGAAATTGCTCTTGTTCATATATCCTACATGTACCTCTGTTTGGTAGAATTTTAAATGACAGTTAAACGCAAACATTCGAATTGTATTTTAATTTTTATTAATTTTGAATAATATATAATTTCCCGGGAGGTGCTCTCAATAAAAATATTTTTTTAAGCTTAAGAAAGCAACAACATTCTAACAGGAAACTGATTAGTCGAGTATCATTTTGGTAATCGATACTCTGTACTACCGAGCGATACTCGAGTACTCGAGTACTCGTTGACATCCCTAATAAAAATAAGGAGTGGTATGATTACCAATGAGACAACTATCCACCAAAGTTCAAATGAAGTGGATGTAAGCAATTATAGGCAACCGTACGGCCTTCTACAATGAGAAAAACCCATATTAAGTATGCCTCACTTACCAATGTTGGAAAAAAGGTGTTTAAGGGATAAGAATTTAACCTTCTTTTCTTTTGAAGTTTTTGTTAAAATCATCCACTATTTTGACTAAAATTATAGGCTTAAACCTACTTAAAGATTGGATGCAAATAGCTTGAAATTATCTTTTTTTTTTTCTTGCTGAATTCAGTTCTAGATTTGTGTGTAATGTATTATTTTGTTATTTTTAGTGGTGATGGACGAACAATAAAGATATTTATGTCTCAGAACAATGACACATCACCATCCAGAGATACCCCGGCTGGTCTGTTACCTTCCCCTAGTGCACCTGCTCAACTCAGAAACATGAATGGATATCAGTCTTCTCACCGTGGATCTAAAATACTCGTCTGTAAGTTGAATGAGTTAATTCGAAATTTGAGCTGAAAACTATTTTTGAATTGTCATCACACTTTGTTAAAAAATATGATCTTATTTGTTTAATATGAAATCTGAGATGTATACAGGTTTGTTTAAAAATTTATATTAATCTGGATTAAATAACATTAAAATATCAATTAAACATAATCGTTTGAAGAATGCAATGTATGTTTACAAGAACAAAGCCGAATTATTTGGCAAAAACTGTCAAGTTGACTGACTCATAGTAAGATTGTTTGTTTTTCATCAAATGTTTAAAAAGAATTATTAAAAATTTAATTGAATTAAATCAGTTATTAATAATGGCCAAATTGGAACTGGTTCTATCAAAATTTTGTAGTCACTTTCTAAAAGAATTCTATGGAGGTGAGTAGCCTGTTCAAAATAAGATATGAGAATTTACAAATATTTGAAAACATGGTTTTATTTTATTTTTATTCATTTTTTGGGTATGATATATTTGTACTCTTAATCATAGTGATATATGATGTGTCTGTTTTAAGGAGAAATAGTTCCTTTAAGGGATATTTAAATGAAGGAGAATGGGATAATGGAATCACTTATGATAGATACCCTGTATATTTATGTTGGCCCTTGAAATTCTCAAACTGGTAAATTCTTCAATCCTGTAAAATTTATGGTAGTATCTGGACACTCATTTATATTTTGAACAATTTTGAAACATATTAAAATGATATTTGACCTTATATGGTCTATGTCATTTCACAAATAAATTTTGCCAAATTAGATATGATCCAAGGCATCGCCTAAAATAGATCTTTTATCTACTGTAACATCTTTGTAAAAATAAATTGAAGCAAAATATCTCTTTGGGTAAGTTCTTGGCTCCAGTGTAAATATTAATGATAAGATCTCAAAATGTAACTGTTTTGGGAGTATTGTTAGACCTGCCTTATATGCAAGAAGTGTAAAGTCTTCCAGCATAGACGAAAGACACAATTCAGAAATATGTAAAAACTAATCTGACGTAACTAATATCTTGTGAACATCAGGATTTTGTTAGAATAATAGTATGGTACTTTTTAGCTCACCTGGCCCGAAGGGCCAAGTGAGCTTTTCTCATCACTTGGCGTCCGTCGTCCGTCGTCGTTAGCTTTTTACAAAAATCTTCTCCTCTGAAACCACTGGGCCAAATTTAACCAAACTTGGCCACAATCATCATTAGGGTATCTAGTTTAAAAAATGTGTCCGATGACCCTGCCAACCAACCAAGATGGCCGCCATGGCTAAAAATAGAACATAGGGGTAAAATGTAGATTTTGGCTTATATCTCTGAAACCAAAGCATTTAGAGTAAATCTGACATAGGGTAAACCTGATTATCAGGTCAAGATCTATCTGCCCTGAAATTTTCAGACAAATCTGACAACCTGTTGTTGGGTTGCTGCCCCAATTGGTAATTTTAAGGAAATTTTGTGTTTTGGTTATTATCTTGAATATTATTATAGATAGAGATAAACTGTAAACAACAATAATGTTCAGCAAAGTAAGATCTACAAATAAGTCATATGACCAAAATTGTCAGTCGACCCCTTTAGGAGTTATTGCCCTTTATAGTCAATTTTCAACAATTTTTCGTAAATTTTTGTAATCTTCTACAAAAATTTTCTTCTCTGAAACTACTGAGACAAATTTAGCCATACTTTGCCATAATCATTATAAGGGTATCTAGTTTAAAAAAATTTGTCTGATGACCCTGCCTTCCAACCATCATGGCCGACTTGGTTAAAAATAGAACATGGGGGTAAAATGCAGTTTTTGGTTTATATCTCTGAAACTGAAGCATTTAGAGCAAATCTGACAGGTGTCAGTAATGTTCATCAGATTTAGAATTATCTGCTGTGAAATTTTCAGACGAATCCGACAACATGTTGTTGGGTTACTGCCCCTGAGTTAGTAATTTTACAGAAATTTTGCAGTTTTTTGTTATTATCTTAGATATCATTATAATATCTAATATCTAATACTATTAATTATGATTTTAACCTTATTTTACATAATTTCCAAAGCATCAGTAAATACAGGTGAGCGACACAGGCTCTTGAGACCCTCTAGTTTATTTTCATTTTTAAGGGGCCAAAAAAGAGGCCTTAACATACTTTTTTTCACCTTTATTAAAGTGATTTCTGTCTCTGCAATTCCCTACAAAGAAAGTCATGGAAGCAAGTCTTTGGTTTGTCTGTGTCAGCCACATCAACAATCAAGTTTTTGATCGTGTTACAAGGTGCTCTTTGTAAACATAATTTGTTTTTAAAGTTAGTACACTCAAACTGCAAAAGTTAATGAACTGTTTGTGACAATAAATTGCATCATTAAAATTTAATGTTTGAATTAATAAAATATTGCAGTTATTATACCTGGACAGAATCATTGAAACATTCTGAAGTAATCAATTCAAAATGCACTAAATGAAATTAAAAAATGCACTCATAAATGTATATCATTTTAAAATATCATTGAACTTAATTTGCCCAAATTAATAGATTATTAACAAGTGATACATTTGATAGCAGTTTAACATGGACTATGTGACTCGAGATTCAGTACATTTATTTTACATTAAATATGAATGTTTTTTCCTCAGACAACACAAATGAGGGTTCTGGTTAGGGAACCATTAGCTATAGTCACATTTATTAAGAAAACATTTCAAAGAAAAATTGAAAGTTTATAAGAGAAACTTTTATTGCAGAAGTATCAGGCCTTCTCTGGAGATATACATTTTATAAATTCTTATTGTGAAATATTTGAAGTCGTTGGCAGATTGTAAAAAAAATTCCAATCCCATTAATAACGCATCTTTAAAAAACATGATATAGATATAGGAAGATGTGGTATGAGTGCCAATGAGACAACTCTCCATCCAAGTAAAAATTTATTAAAGTAAACCATTATAGGTCAAGGTACGGCCTTCAACACAGAGCCTTGGCTCACACGGAACAGCAAGCTATAAAGGGCCCCAAAAATTACTAGTGTAAAACCATTCAAACAGGAAAACCAACTAATCTATATAAAAACGAGAAACGAGAAACACGTATGAACTACATAAAAAGACGAAAACTACTGTACATCAGATTCCTGACTTAGGACAGGTGCAAACATTTGCAGCGGGATTAAACGTTTTAATGGTACCAAACCTTCTCCCTTTTTCTGAAACAATAGTATAACATCACAACATAGAAAGACACACTATAAGATATCAATTGGAAGGCTTAACTCAATCAAAAAACGTAAATTAACACACAACGAATGTTATGCTTTCCATGTGTTACAACTGATGTTTTAGGAATAACCCTTCATCGTGTCTTAGGATGATAGAGAATTTATTAATAGGGATAGTTGTTTGAGGATACAAACCCAGTTGTGTGTCAATAAATTGTGATAACTTTGTTTTGTTTTTGAAAGAAATTTTCAGACACAAAATTGAACTTATGAGGTTGTTTTGCACGTAAGCATGTTTGTTTGTTACTAATATTTTGAATTCAATTTTGATTTCAAAATCGTAGAACACATTTGATATTCTGAAATGCTGATGCACATAAAGCATATAAATATTTAGTTAATACAGATATCTATTAATTACGCTGTTTTCATAGAAGTGTGTATGACAACAACATTCATAACATTAAAATACAAATAATAAACAAAATGAAATATCATTGCGAAAACTCCATTTTATTATGATTAAATCTTTGAGTTCAGTGTACTAGTTAAAATATCGCTAATTGTTACGTCATTCAAAATACAATTCTGTAGTATATGACTCCATTTGTAAATTGACTTCGCATAATTAATTAATAATTTACAGTGGTATCATCATATGGTTATAAGGTTTATTCATCTATCTTAAAGTGCACGGAGTACATGAAACATGCTCGTTCATTTACCTCTTCTAGAAAAAAAATTCTGAGGTGACTTAACCATTAGAAACAGTTGTTTATCAAAATATTGTTAATTATTTATCATAAATATGTAGCTATAAGGGTGGGACAGTATTTAAATGAAATATTTCATACA
This sequence comes from Mytilus coruscus, assembly GCA_017311375.1. Lineage (NCBI taxonomy): Eukaryota > Metazoa > Mollusca > Bivalvia > Mytilida > Mytilidae > Mytilus > Mytilus coruscus. The sequence goes on along the minus strand of CM029602.1, from coordinate 4,217,154 downwards.
TCTGCATCATAAGGTTAAAAGCAACAAATGTTTCAAGATAAACTCATTTTTCATTATTTGTGCAAGATTTTGCTGAATTTAGCAGGTGAGTGTAGAGCAATACCAAAGTTAGGTATACCTTAGAATCTTGTAGGTTTGAATTAAATCTCTTTGATGTCTTCACAAAATTATTTAGCAAGGATATACCATTTAGAATATATTCCCAATCTGAAAGGGAACTTGAATTGTTGCTTGCACCTGACAAAAAAAAAAAAGATTTAAGTTATCATTAATGTTTTTAAGTTCAAAATTATTCAAACAATCCACACAATGGCCCCGCCATAGTTCCTTCTTTGCTCTGAAATTGCATCTGCAGATTATTTGACATTAATAATGAAGATTGCTATTTTACTGATCAAGGAATATGTGTAGGATATTGGATCATGTACATGAGATAATGAATTGATATTAGAACATGAACATGAGAAAACGAAGGGATATTTGAACATGTACATGAGACAATGAAAAGATATCAGAACATTTACATGAGATGATGAAAGGATATTGGAACATGTACATGAGACAATGAAAGGATTTTGAACATATACATGAGATAATCAATAAATATCAGAACATGTCATGAGATTTAAAGGATATCAGAACATGTACATGAGACAATAAATGGATATAGGAACACGTACTTGAGACAGATATTGGAATATATACATGAGACAATGAAAGGATATTGAAGGATATCAGAACATGCATGAGACTGAAAGGATATCAGAACATGTACATGAGACAATAAATGGATATAGGAACACGTACTTGAGACAGATATTGGAATATATACATGAGACAATGAAAGGATATTGGAACATGTACATGAGAAAAGAAATCATTTAGGATCACTCTTTTAGTCTTTTTCCTAACTATATTTTATATCGATATAATATTTTTTTCAGCAGCAAAGAAAAGAGGGTCTACAAGCAGTGATACAGACATTTTGTCGCCACATAAGATGTATGAGAGACGGAGGTCTGATAGAGAGAAACGATCAGGAGATGCTTCAGGTAAGTTTTAATGTTATTTTACAATCACCCCTTTTTGTCGCAAGAAAAAATACAAAAGCAAAAAGGGCCTCTCAAATTCATATGTGACCTTAACATTTGGATCTTAAAAACTTGAATTTTTACCTTCAGTTGGAGTCAGTAGGATTTTTTATACCCCCGCTTTAAAAAAAGTGGGGGGTATACTGTTTTACCTCTGTCTGTCCGTCCATCCATCCGTCAGTCCTTCAGTCTGTCCTTCTGTCCCATGAATATTTTTCATCGCATCTTTCTCATGAACTACATTACAAGGATTTCAGAAATTTGGTTTCAGGGTTTATATAAGTGAGCTATACCGTGTGATGCGTTTTCAGATTCATCACTCAACAACTTCCTGTTTACCGAACACTTATATATTTTTACACTATTAAAATTATCCACTTGCGGCGGGGGTATCATCAGTGAGCAGTAGCTCCCAGTTTAACTTGTTTTATCTATTAACTTTGTATCAATGAATGGGGAACTTCAGTGATATTTTACCGCTGTTACTTGCTTTTCTTTACGATTATAGATAATTCTTTATTTGCCCAGTGAATAACATATACAACATTTTTTGTGTATTTTATTTAGTCCAGAATTACTTTTTTTGGTGTATTTTGTTATTTGGTTTGCTGTCTCATTGCCCTATACCCTACATTCCTTTTTATTCAATTTCTCACTTAATCATTAACTTTCCAAATTACATCATTCTGTGATTAATTTTACAGTATTTTGTAATTTTTATCCCTTAATTAGTACATACAAGATGTTTCATTGTTAGATATTGATTCTGTTATATATTTAGTCACGTAAAACATGAATAAAATCATGTAATTATTTTAAAAATCAATAATAACATGTAGAAGCCAATCAGATTTATTCTGGTAAATTTAAATATAATCAGCATGTTATGATGACTAAGCTTTGTAAGGAACAAAAGACAAATCTTCCGCCCAAAGGTGTTTTAAACTTGTAAAGGTAAAAATTTGTCAAATTTAACAATAATTAATTGGCTTCACATAGATTATTATGATAAATGATTTATATAGTTTATGATATTATTTGATTGTATATAACATTTTTATATTCTTAAAACTAATCATAAAAGCATACTTGTCAGTGGTGTTCAGTCACTAGCTTTTGTACGCGACGTCAAGATAATAGACTGAACGGTCTGCTTGGAAGCTTTGTAATTTTCAGTTCTTTTGTATTGCTTAGCTATGTACAGCGAGTATCCTTTAATAATCATTAATCATGTTAATTAACCAGGCTAAATTAAAATGAATTGTAATGTACATGTTTAAATGATTGCAAATACTCTGCATTTTTTCAGATTCTTTTATTTCTTTAGACTTGCTTTATGATGAGCAACCTTTTTCTTTTGATTGCTTGTGTGTAACTTATTTTAAATTCACAACACAAAGCCAACTGAATAAATTTAATACACCATTTTAAATTGAGATGAAATGGAAATGCATTATATAATCACATGCACCTGGAAACACAATTTGAAATGACAGGTAAAGCTATAATGGATGATATGTAATGTATATAGGCTTTTCTCAACAGATTTTTAGATTTATCCCTTTGTTCATTGCAGCTTTGTTTGAAGTGGTAGAACAACAAGATATAGACTGTGTGAAGGCCATTCTGGAAAGTAATACTGTGAATGTTAATAGGTAGGTCTCTTTAAATTAAAGGATAGCTAATATTCCACGTCTAAAAATGCTATTCAATATTCCCGCTCTTTAATGCTTTCTCTTTTTCCTGATACACTTTTTACACATCCATAATCTCTTCGACTGTCTGTCTCTTAACAGTAATTTTGAAAATTTTCTACAAATTTATTGAGGTTTTTTCATTTTGTTTTGTTTTGTTTTTTATGGAGGGGTGCTTGCTAAAATTCAAACAAATTTTGCAAAATTAACAAAAGTGTTCAACTTTTACGAGCAGTATCAGTCTTTTTGAAAATGTAAGGTTTTTCTATTCTTATGAATTCATAACTGCAACTTTTGCAGAACATAATTTTAATAACATACAAGAAAAACTCATGTACGTTTATAAAAATGAGTAGTAAATATGTTATAGTTATCTCCCTTTATAGATGGGTTAAACCAATGTATGAGATATTACATGATGATGTCTTCAAGTATTTGATCCTGTGATTTTGTTTTGTAGTTTGAATGGTGAGAGATTAACTCCCCTTGATGTAGCAGTAATGACCAATAACATTCCAATGGCTAAGTTGCTGCTGAGTTATGGGGCAAGAGAAAGTCCTATGTGTAAGTTTATCTTTTCTTCATTAATTAGTTCAATTAGCCTAGAAAGTCTTGGTCTATTCCTGAAAGTTGAAAGGGGAAATGTCTATCAAACATTTTTTTTTTTCATTATTTTGTACTAAATAAAAATCGTTGGTGCTGTAATTTCCAGGTTTCTTGAAATCAAAGTTGTTATGATAGTCTTTCATTTCATAATATAGTTCAATTTTGGAATGCCTTAAGTTTATACTACAAACATACAAACAGAATATTTAAGAGAAAAGGAGTCTGCCAAAAATGAAAATTTTTGTGGTCATTAGCTAGTTATCATATGAAATAACTTTGTAATTTTTTGTTTGTTTCTTTGACAGCAGCTCATACCACAAAAATTGAACAATCATATGTATAAACAAACACTCCTTTACTTAGCAAAACAAAACACTTCAAATCATGTTTTAATTAAAGAATGAAGACATTCTTAATGATTAAGTGAAGAAAATTACAAATTCTTAGTAATTAACTGGAGAGTTTTGTACCCAATAAAACTTAAATGCCCATTTGTCAATAGAAAATATATGATGCATATTTCTTAGATCAGTTGCAACATGCCTCGCGTTATAACTTTTGGATTAGTAAGTCAAAAATGCCTATGATCTTTGTAGATTAAAAGAAAATATTACAAAAAATGTATTTGTATTTTTGAAATAGATCTTTGTATGTTATTCCTTAGATATATTTTTGTTGTCAAATTTGGTCATTACTGCCTTCTTTCATTCAAATTCATTTTATTTCACTGAAAAATGTTCATTGTTAATAGGAAGTTTTAACTTAAAGCAGTAAGTCTTCTCTTGAAACTTATTAATGTCATTTTGGACAATTTAAATCTATTATCTAATAATTGCACAGTAATTTATCTTAATTGAGTAGAAAGTCATGTTTACATCTTATTTATTGAACAGAAAATCATAATATATACTTTTGAACAAAAAGCACTTGAGAATATGATAGGGTTACATTTTCATCGAATTTGTTATCTTTAGTTGCTGAAGTATAAAAAAAAATCTAAAATAGAGTTGTTTTTTTAATGAAAAGATAGGGAAATTTTGTATACATGTCCGAAACTCATGGTCATCATATGAAAGCCCAGGGCTAAAGTAATGTTTCAAATCACTTTTAACGTTATATCACCATAATACATATGAAATATATTTACGATTAGGTATAGATTTATTACACCCCCTTTGGCATGTAATAATTCTTTTCAAATTTATATGTCCTTTACTTAGTTTCCAATTGAAGGAATATGTTGTATACCTGTTAAATAACAAAGAGAATTTGGCAATTCTGTTATAACTATAATGCTATTTAGTTAATATGTATTTGTAAGTGGATGACTTTCTTTGTATCCAATACAAAATTAGTCAGTTACAATATAAAAAGGTGTGAAAATGTGAATTTGTTCCAAAAATTTGGTATGGGAAAAGGATTTATTCTTTTAACGACTGCTCTCAAATAATTTGATTGTGGAAGCTGAGCACTGAGAGGAAACAAAAAAGTATGAACAAGTGTCTTTGATACTGTTTCCTCACATCTTGGATATCAATTTTGGTGGATTGAGGAAAAAATTGTAATTTTGTGGATACTTCATCTGGTTGTTTTGAATAATTCTGAACCTTTAGGCTATTGGAAATTTTAACATTGTGGATACTTCATCTGGTTGTTTTGAATAATTCTGAACCTTTAGGCTATTGGAAATTTTAACTTTTTTGCACACTTAATATTGTGGTTCTCCTATACTTAGGAAATCAATGATAATTGGTAAACAAGAAAAATAATGAATTCACAGTAAATTTTGATGTTCAGATACATCAACTTGTTGTTAAGGAACTGGAATAAAACCGAGTGAATACTTCTGAAACTTAATCCTTTGAATGAGTGTTTTATTGAATGCTTTGTAAAATTGTGTTACATCTACTGACAAAAATAAACTTTTTGGAACAAAGTTAGCAAAGATATCATTTATTAATCTTTTGTGTTTAAAACTGATTCATATTTGTTATTATAGTTCTGAGGATAGACAGTAGATCAGCCAAGTTAGACGAATTAGTAATGGATGCAGAGAAACGTGTGGTAGATTTATCAGCAGCCATTCTCAATGCTTCAGCAAGCAGTGGATCTCTTTCAACTACGCAACAAAAGGTGGGTTGTCTTCTCTTGTCATAAATAATTCTCAGAAATATTTATTTATTAGTGTGCTTTTAAAGTTTAGGACATTTAGTACAAATTAAAGTTGGACACGTTCATAGAGAGATTTTTGATTATCTTCTTAGAATTAGATACTTAGGGGAGATGATTCAAGATTTCTTCCAGTGGTCCGAGGTCTTTTTGTTCAAAGATGTTGATAGATTGATGGATTGTTGGTGTTTTACACCACTTTCAGCCCTATTGCTTTATCAGTTTTTATTTGTGGAGGAAGCCTGAACCCCTGGAGAGGTTTAAAAGAAGTGGATCTGATCATTTCACTGCCATATGACTTGGTGAAGATTGGATAGATTTCTTTTACATGTATTTTAATGTTTTGTTGTCTTACAACAATTAAATGCATGTAACATTCAACTATCCAATGTATTGACATAATCTTCAGATAAAGGTACACATACTCTTCACCTATTTAGGGTCCTGGGGTCGATGTGTAATAGGTCAAAATTATATCCATAATCAGATAAGCAGAATCTGTTACCTTAGATACAAAAAAATAATTATATTTCATAATGATAATTCAGATTCTATCAAATCCCTATTGTGCTGATCAGCAACAAACACAAATATATTGTTAATGTTTGTTGACAATATTTTTGTCATAGTAAATATATCTATCAGAATGTTTGGATTTTGCCTTTTGTGTGGGTAAAAGCATGTGGTTGGTTCAGCATACAGTAGGTCAGTCCTTCACAAACAACCAGATTAGCAACTGTTCATACTGTTTAATGCAAAACTATAGGTTAATTCAATATGGATTTTACCAATCATTTTTTTTTTATGAAAATCTTTTATTGTTGTATAAATCTAAGAGATCTGTGCCCAAATAAACCCAATGCATAGTAAATAGAGAGAAAAAATAAATCACAAAAACATAGGGAAACATATATATAAGCCAAATTTTCAGAATTCTCTTAAATTCTTAAAAAAGTGATACATGTACTCACCAATTTTTAGATTTTGACATTTTGAATATTTGATTGAAGAGATTATACAAGTTTTTACATAATTGATTTATTATGATTTTACATGTCAATCAAATGACATGAATGGATATGCAAGGTTATTATTATTTGCATAATTTACCTGTAACAAGTCTGAAAAGGGATACCTGTCAATCAACAAGTTATAAGCCATTGATTAAGTCATGTGATCATTAATTAAATGTACTTTTACAAGTGTCAGTTGTAGATATTTCATGAAATTGTAATCATTTCAATTTTTATTCAAAGATTTCATCATGAAGTTTGGCTTACATAATGTAGCAGGTATTTTTTTTTAATTATATTGAATTTTATTTTTAAGTTCAGTTCAGTTTCTTGTATGTTCCTCCATTAATTTTGGAGCACTACCCATAGGGTATACAATTGTAGCAACTACATACACATTAAAACATAAGGAACATATAAACCTATGTACAGTTTAAACAAACATTTGAAACTTTTTTTATTGGCGAAAAACTAGAATTCCTTTAAGAGTTATGGAGGATTTAAAGGGTGAATAATCTGCTACACTTCTGTCTTAAATATGATATAAACTATAATTCTGTTATTAGATAAGTGAGCTGAAAAGATTTATAATACATAATAATAATTATGTTGACTGGAATCAGCAAAAATACATAGTTCATATTTATGTAATATTGGTGTTTCCATCCGAAAGTAAATTATCATGTTTAATAGCCATCAATATTCTTTACATTTGGTAATTAAGATTTTAATCTTTTATATAAAGCTGTATTGATAGTAACACTTAGTATTAAGGGATAGATGTCTTTAACTGTCACCAAAGCCTACATTCTTGATAACTTTAAATTATGTGTAAACAATAATGTTTTGATGTGTGGAAAACCGTGTTTGAAATCAACAAAGGAATACAATATAAAACTGTTCTTTAATTCTTTTGTTTATGTTGTTAATCCATTGAATAATCAAAGATAAAAATACTTTATGTACAACACCTTTAATCATAGATAATCTGTTCAGAAAATATTTTCGTGCCATGTGGACGGTTTAGTGTGAGAATGATTTATTATAACACAGAATACTATCAACTTTGCTTGGATGTTTATATCTTCCATAACTGGTAATGTTGCTGTTTTTTTTATGCAAAGATGTCAAAAGTGGCTTATTTAGTTTTAAAATCCATTTTATCATCATTTGTTGATTAATGAGATTTCGTGTTGGTTGTACAAACAAAAAACCTCCCAATGTAAAGTAGTTGCAAAAAACTCTTATCTGTAAAAATCTTCCTATTTGGATATTTCAGTTGAATCATGTACCTATATATGGAATAAAACATGTAGCATTTGCAGATAAGGGAGTTTCTTTTAACTTTGGATAATCCCCTTCTGATATGAAAATTTAATTTAGATAATGCTTTTTTGCATGTTATTTAAAATTCAAGTTTTACTAAGAAAAAAGGTAATAAATTATGCAGCCATTCAAAAGGTTAACAATATGTACCTTAGTTTGAGAACAGTTATTTTATTTATTGAAGGTCAGAGGTCAGAAAATCAAATATAACATAAGTGAACCCTTGTATGTCCCAATAAAATATCTTTGAAAATCAGATCAATCGAATCTGAATTATTAGGTCATCTGTTAGCTTTATTATTGTGTACAAGTTGTTTTTATGTCTAATTGAAAAACAATGTTTTGTGTATGTGGACATTTTGTACAAGGAAGAGAGTCTGTCCTTAAACTTTGTTTACAAAAACAAATTCATTAGATCATAGAAGTTATTTACTTTTAATGATCTAGTTAGTAAATGTGGACTAATGGTGAAGATTTTAAATGGCATTCATGATGGAAGCACAACAACATTGGGTAATAAAACTATTTTTTCCACAATTTTATCAAAATAATTTCTTATTTTATATCTTTAAAAAAAGCAATTTATTTTTGATTTTTTTAGGAGAACGAGAAGCAGTTAAGTCACTGGGAGTTCAGACACAAGCTATTAAAAAGAATGAAAGCTGGATATGATCATGCAAGTAAGTCAAGTTAAAGTTTAATAGTTGGGTTTTTATAAAAGTTTAAGGTATTAGTAGCAGAAAAAACTCAACAATGATAACAGGCTTATAATTTGTGGTTTGCTTCTTCGTCTTCATAAAACTCATCGGTGGCACTTCAATAAAAATAGTCATGCATATGCAACTGCACTCGAAAAAATCATTGATTTGAATATTTTTAGTATTGAGAAGGGTAGAATCGGTCAGTCATGTATGGTCACGATAATCAGATTTGACAAGGCAAGTCCCACAGTCTTGGTCATTTAAAGGCTTATTATTTAGGGATAAGCATGGTACTTATAAAGATATCAAACATCTCGAATGGTAATAAAATATTGTTGATGGGTCTTTTATAGCTCAAGTGTACTTATGGACATTTTATAATTTTAACAACAGGGGTCTAAATGAAAGGAGTAATTGATGATTGACAATGGTGCTTAAAAAAGACTAAATTATATTATGTATATTGATTTTATGTCAAATTTTAAATCCATTTGCTTTTCAAATAAAGTTTGAAACTTTGAGGGATAAGACCTTCATATTGAGTAAAAGAATTACATGTGCAAATATTTGTTCATATGATGTGGTAAATACTTTACAATGAAAAGTGGTGGTATAAGAGAGTAAATTTTCATTGTAAATATTGGATATATTTTTCAAATTTATATAAAATTAACAAATTTGAATAAAGATTGTTCTTATTTTTTATTTGTATTAGAGTAATTTTGCTTTTCATGCAAACTGTATTCTTACAAAACTAAATTCATTTCACTCTGTTAGATTTATACTTATGTTTCTTATGAAATAAATTGTACTACATTTTTACAAAGGATAAAGACTTGGACCAAAAAAATAAACATTTACTTGCAATTAAAAAAAAAGATCGATAAAAAATAAATGGTGAATTAAAAGAAAGAAAAAGTGCAGAGAAGGGGATTTTTACACTTTTAACATAAACTTCTCTTATCTAAATATACAAAAGACACCTTCCTAAACAAACAGCACGAACAAAAAGCTTTTTTTGTAACTAAACAAATCACAATTGTTTAAAGATTTGGCAGGTAACTGAGAAAGGACAATATACCATAAATCTTTGGTTTTATTTATCTTTACACAAACGAGCCCACTTTACGTTTCTTTACTTTGTAAGGTAGAGATTATAAAGGTACATGTTTCTGTGAATGCATTTGGATAAAATTTTAAAATGTCATTAATTGACTCTAGTAAGTAAAAATGATTTTGTTTTATGATACCTTTGAAGTTTTGTTAATCAAATGGATTTTCTATTGGTTAATTTTCATTTAATCTGTTTATAATTGCATATGAACAGTTTTGACGAAGAAAACTTTGCAACATTGTAGCATCCTCAAAATGAAAACAACAAAATAATTGAATATAGTTATAGCCTAATGAAGTAGATTTGTGTACAGATTTTCTTGTTTAGTTTATATCATTATAGAAGTGTGTGTTGTTATTTTCAGGAATGCCTGACCCTCCAAGTTACGTGAGTTTGACAGTTGCCAGTAGTTCATCTTTACTTGTACGATTTGATGAACCTCTCAATCATAATGGAGCAGTGGTTACTAAATATAAAGGTATTTGAATTTAAATTTAAAGACTGAGCTGCAATAGAAATTTTTGTCAGATGATTATTTTCATTAAATTAAAGGATACAAGTATTTAGAAATTTGAAATTAATAAATTTATGACTAATTGAAGTGCAGCAAGTGTGGTTAATTTATAGTTGCACAAGTAAAATTAATATATTGTGCTGTGGTATTACACTGAATCTTGAAAGGCATAATTATGTAAATTGTAATATGACATCTTATTTTTGCTATGTGGTATCTTTTCCTTAGGAAACAACGATAAAACCATGATCCAAATTGATTACATCTAATACGATTTGCACTACAATATAGTCATCAGAGTCAACATGAGTTTCGTAATTTTAAATCAGTTTCCTATATGAATTTACATAATTTGCAGTATTCTTTGGTAGTGGGTAGGACCTATACTTTCATAAGTGTTACCCCTTGTTCAACTGTGCTACATTGCGGGAAGTGGTAGATTAGTTCTTTGATAACATTGAATACTTAAATGATTAAAAAAGTCAACCAGTTATTACATTAAGCTAATTCTTTTACAGTGGAATGGAGTTGTTTTGAAGACTTTATGCCATTAGCTGGAGACAGCATTGTTGAGAATATGCGACAGTTAGAGTACGAGATTGAAGGTCTGGCAAAAGGAAACCGATACTATGTTCGAGTGGCAGCATGGAATATGAAGGGATACAGTCCCTTTTCTTCAGCAAAACCTTCATACGCTGTGCCGTCAAGTAAGTGACTTGTATGAAATTTAATATTAGTATACATCATAATATGCCACTATCTATTATATTTTTTTTAAAGTTAGGTACAGATTGATTGTTATTTCACAGACTGATCTTCTTGTCCATATTTACAAAACAACTTTTGATTGCACCAATTTTCAGCCAAATATTTTCTCACTCCATTTGGCAAGTAGAACAGTAACACTTCTAACAAAGAAATTGTGGCATGTGATGTTGATCCAGTTATGTTACCAAGTCACCTGTCTCTTACTGACACATTTGTTTAGACATCTGTTTTAAGAACAAAAGATCTGCTTCATCAGGGAAGTCTTTAAAAGGTTGAGTTTAGAAAGATAATGCTGATGTCATATAAAAATAAACAATAGAATACAACATATTGACAAACAAATGTGAAATTACGACAATGAAAAAAAAAACCAAACAGATTGTCTTGTTTAGGAACATATTGACAAACAAATGTGAAATTACGACAATGAAAAAAAAAAAAAAAACAAACAGATTGTCTTGTTTAGGAACATAGGCAAAAAATGTGAAATGAAAAAAATTGTATGTATAAAAATTGTCAACATGTTAAAGGTAATATAAAAGTAATGTCATGTTTTCATCTGCAGGTTGGAGAGACGTAGATGGAAACGCAATGTCTCGAACAGAAGGAAAAAATAAATTGATGGATGAATTATTCTCCCAAGTGAAACATTTGCGGCCTCCTGATGCATCTGAACTAAAAGGTATTGTTCAAGTTATTTTAATAGAACATTTGTTATTACTTTTAAGTATCACTGGTAATAAACACAGTGATTATGGCTTGCAGTTCAAAAATTAAATTAGATTTCAAGGTTGTGTACCTTCATTGTTATTTGAAATGATTTCTCCAAGACTAGATTATTTTATTTTATATTGTACTGAATCCAAATAATAATTTAATGGGACACAACTCTATTTCAGATAATACAGGTGGTGATTCTCCTCAACAAAGAAAGAGAAAAAGTATTAAAAATCTGTTTACCTCAGCTCCAAAGTTTTATAAAACATTAAAACGGTAAGTTTTTATGGCAAGAAGTTTATGTGATTTGTTTTTAAACCATCTTTACATATATTTGTTGATTTATGCGATTGAATATTTTTTAGAAATTCATGTAAAATTTTATATTTAAAGTTTAATCTGCAATGAAAATTCCGAGTGTCAGGCAATTGTGGTTCCAGCAATCAATTCATGACTGGAAATCACTACATGCACATGAACAAAATGCAATGGAATAGTGCTTTTATTGCTGATCTTCATCCAAAACTCATTGTTTTTCTATTTTTTATCTGTTTTATATAAATAGGTTAAAGTATCAATGTATATTATTTCTCTTAAAACTTAAATAATTTAAGAGTTTGTGTTACAGCATTACAGAAAATTGCACCTGAAAGTAACAGACCAAAAGTTATTTATGTGACACACAAAATTATTTGCTTTATTTATTTAAATTTCAGTGGAGTTTATTTAGCTTGCCTATTATACAATGGTGACAAAGTTCTGGTGACCTCAGATGATCAGTTACCAATAGTAGAGGTCGATGAGAATTTCTCAGGACCAAGTGTCTACAATGATTTTCATTGGCTGATGAAGGTGAGTTGAACCCACAATTTTGTACTACAATAGAAAATGGAAAAGTTTGAACCCCACGCAGCAACAATGTAGCATAATTTACACTAGTCAGTCTGTTTTCTGTTAGGTGTTAGCAGAAATAAGAATCTGGTAATAACAGTAACACACACACAATTTCAATTGGAATGTTCAGTGAATCTGTAAACAAGAAATTACTTGGATGACAAAAGGAGTTCAAACACTTACGAGAACAAACTACAAACAAGGAAAAACACCAGTAGAGTTTTTATTACATCCTGTGTGATGCAGATATGGTACAAGAAACTCATAAAGCAAAGAAAATATATGTGTGTTTAAAGTTACATTTGTAAAGGTTTGGTTTAAGGTAGTTTACCATGAAGTCAGGAATGCATATTTATGTTTTTGATAAAATAAAACCAATTACTCTTTCAAATTGAGAAGTTTTGTCAATATATATATATATGTTATGGATGTTTTAATGTTGTATTACTATTTCTGATTTGATATTGTAGGTATCCTGTACCTGGGAAGATGTCAAGTCATTAAGACAAGACATGGATAAAAATACTAGTGCTGGAACCATGCATTTTAGAAGTAAATTATTACAGGCAGTGTCTATTATGCAGGTTAGTTTAAGAAATGTGAGATGTGTCTTGAGTTTACATACATTAATTTCTATATATATATATACCTTTTGCACTTGAATTATGTGGTTGGCATTGGGTAAAGTAGAGAAAATTTGAGGATGAAAATTGTGGATGAATCAAATTTCTGTGGAAACAGTCGATGTTGTCTATTATGAACAGGAATGCATTTAATGTGCAGTCATTTTAAAGGTAACATTTTATATGAAACAGTTTTATAAACTTAGGAAAATAAACTCTGAAGCTAATTTTACCCAGGCTAGAGAGAGGTATATAATATTCAATTTCTTGTTTGTTTAGTCTGCAAAACATCTTCAATCTCCATCTATTGAGATATAATAAATACTCCATTGTTTATTATACTGTAGAGAATAAACTAATATGAATTAATATCTCTTTATATTTCAGAGCTCTTTAGGTGTACAAGATATAGGGCAGTTTCATTTTAAACCATTGAAGGACCCAAATGGATGTATAATACTAACTACTGTGTGCAATATTAAAGATCCAAAGACTGTCATCCTGGGGTCAGGGAGGTGGATCAGCTTTGCCAAATTATTACGGAGATCCTCTGCAGCATTACAAGAATTACAAGATTCTCCTGATGTTTTACATTCATCTATAGGCGTAAGTTGTCTTTTTCTAAATAAATTAAAGGGTTTAAATTAAGGGGGAGTTGTTTATGTTTTTTTTTTAAATCAGGTTGTTTTTGTCTTGGAATTTTGTTCATGTTTTGGGGCTGTGAAGGGACAAATAATCTTCACATGTGAAAATTTTCCATTATATGTAAATATCCAACATGAACCTTCACTGGAAGGGATGAAGTTATAGAAATTTTTAACAGCAAGAATTACACGCCAGGTGTATGAATACATAAAGGCAACTTTGTTATAAAAAAAAACAATCATTAAATAGATCATGGTTAATTAATCATTTTTATACAAGGAATATGAAAATGAAATTAAAAAAACCAAAAGGAAGGTAGAAAAATACCAAATTTTCCATTATTTATAGAATTATTTTAAGATTTATTGAAGGGAGATAACTCATTTCTCTTTTATTTTTCAGGAGATGATTTTGTACCACCAAGTCAGTACTATCCCTCTAGCCAAAGGACTGTACATATGTTACCTGAAGTTACAAGTAGCTGTCGATCTCATACAAGTTTTAGTACCAAAAAAAGCACCAAATGTTCTTCCTTATGTCAAAGTCAGAGACTGTCCTAATGTTTCAAGGTATATTATCAAAATTCTGTTGAATGAAATATTAAGTTGATTTATAATTCAGAAACTGTAGGGTTCATGACAAACTGCAGGCTTCATATTTTAGTATTTCCTTTAATTCAAATAAAAATTTCCATTTTTAAATTTTGCCTATTTAAATATGTAACTTGAACGCATATTTTTAATACTATAAAAAAGAAAGATAATTGTTCATTAGTTTTGAATTGACAATGTATAACGAAAGAAAAATGAATTTTATTTCCAATAAATTTTTCTTCGTATCTTTTTTTCTCTCTTTTTATAATCTTGCTCTTCCTATTTTCCAGAGAAGAATGGGAATGGCTACAAACAATCAATGCAGATCAGCATGTGGCTCCACCTACAAGTACTCAACAACAGTTTCGCAATCAAATTAACCATTCTACAAACAAGCTGTTAGGCATGTTAGGTATGTAAGTTTGGTAAATACTAAAAATATTGACTTAATTTGTTGCCCAGAGATGTTAGTCTTTACAAGAAAATGCTCTTAACTAGTTATCCCTATAGCTGAAGTAAAGACAACAGGGTGCTATGGGTGCCTGGTTGTCCACTGAAATTTTTTCTACAGCTTTTAAACAAGTTTCATAAACTGTAAATAACTAATTTTCCCAAGCGATTTATTTTATGAGTAGAAAAATAACGTAAATATAAATCGTCGCAAATATGTAAAACTTGAATCTTCCCAGATGTGAATACATCAGACAAGTCACTTTGAAAATCGTGAAATTAAATTGCTGCAAAGTGGGCTAGACAGGGCTAAATGCAAAATAAAACATTTGCGAAAATAAGTTGGTTTACAGAAGTTTTGTTTGTTCAGTGGATCAATTAATAATTATCTCCAATAAGCTGTCCTGACCTTTCTTAAAACTTAACTCAGTATTGGGATTACAAAATTTGTGCTCAAAACACCAAATTCAGTATTTTGATTGATTTATTTGAGAGTCGTGAGTACAATTATCGTCCTGGAAGGTTGGTCATTATCTAGCATGACTAAATCATGATATATTTGGTTAGAAATATAAATGTCAGCACATTTGTGTTATTTAGGCATGTGTCATAAAATATATTAATTTTTTTACTTCAGAGTTACTGAAAGAAATTCAATGCAAAATTATTTTGGATTATTAATGTTAATTCCTTTCAAAACAAAATGATGTTTTGGCTAAAACTTCAAATTAATCATTTGAGAAGATATGACAAAATATACTGAACAAATTTGCATTGAACTAAAAACCTTTGCAAAAAAAAAAAAATATTTCAACATTATAAAAAAATTAGGCAAATAATTTTTTTTTAAATATTCCTTTTCATTTTTACAGAAGTATCAGAGAACATGGCTGGCAGTCATCGATTATATGATCTGGAAGTGATGGAGTTTAGTAATGATGTTACATTCCTGTTGGTGCTGCCCCCTGTTGAGGATGTCTGTATTGTACCAGGTCAACGTGACCTACTTACAGAGAAAAGAGATTTTATGTTGCTTCCAGTTCAAGTGTTTGAAATGAGTAAGTGGAAGGAGATAACTTAGATAGTTTAAGATATTTATATCCATGATTTAGTAAAAGATTTTTATTTCACATGAGAAACTATTTCTTTCCTTTAAGAAGATTGATTGATTGGAGGTGTTTACACCAGTTTCAGCACTATTTGGCCAAATTTTGGCGGCCAGTTTTTATAATTGGTGGATGAAGCATACGTGCCAGGGGAGAACCACCAACCTGCTACCGGAAAAATGACAATCCTAGTCAATTAAGATTGGAGTCGATAGCACTTGCCATGCGAATTCACAACCTCAATGTTGACAAGCTAGTTATTCAGTAGATGAAAGTATATGATGCAAATAAGTTTTACAAGTGATGAAAAGTAAAAAATAAAATATTTTTGTGAGAATAGCAACCTAAATATATATCTAATTTATATGGGTTTTTTTCTTTGAACAGTTCATATGTGTACATACAGACCTGATTTGATTGGTCGATATGCAAGGTTATCAGCTGTATTGGAAATGGATGTTAGTCTAGCACAACAGGCACAACGTGAGGTATGTAAAATTTCATTAAATTTCCTCATGTATACACAACGAAATAATCCACTTATTACCACTTTAATACATCTTGATAATAAATAAAAGCATCAGCTCTACCAAAATATATCATTTTATAAAATTCATTCAAAAAAAATTGCATAATAAACATAGATTAATATATGATATGGGTTTTGCTCATTGTTGAAGGCTGTACGATGACCTATAGTTACTTACATCCACATCATTTGGTCTCATTGGCAATCATTCCACATTTCCTTGCTTTTATCTTGAAAGATTTATTTTTTTCCTGGAGACTTAGTCAAACAAAATAGATTTGAATAGTGTTACGAGAATTTTTTATAGATCAAATATTCAAATTGTTGAATTAGTATGTGTACTTCTGCTTGTTTTCCAAAAAACAAGTTCTGACTTTAATTTTTTTTTTAGGCATTTTCTGATGAAGAAGTGAATGGTACCAGAGATAGAGTGGACAAATTAAACAGTTTACAACAAGCTTTAGATCGTTCATGGAAAGGAACACGTTGGATTATGGATTTAATTACATTTGCTAGAGACAAATCATCTCGAGGTGGCATACCCTGTAGTATGTTGGACAATTCCTCAAATGACGCATTCTCATCAAAGATTAATGAGGACAATGTGTTCGACAATAATAACTCTCATCCGAGTTGTGGATCAGCAGGTTGTGATTCAAATGAGATAAGTGTTGGCAAAGACAATCGCAAAATTGCTAAATTTTACGACCCAAATGAAGAAGTGTCAAAAAATAACGGGCATGTGCAAAAAGAATCTTCTCATTCATCGTCTGGAATTTTACAAGTGTATGTGGCATATGAAACGGGACTGTCAAAAGGAACACGAGTAAGACTGCATGTGACAGAAAAAACTACAGCACGAGAAGTTGTGACGCTAGTTGTTAAACAATTAAACAAAGCAGTGACTTCAAAAGGAAAATCTGGTCCTATTTATGGGGAGGATGAACTTGATAAATTCTGTCTTGTGGCTGTGATAGGTGCTAGAGAAAGGATACTGCGTGACGATTATCATCCATTACAATTACAAAATCCGTGGACTAAAGGCAAGTTATATGTCAGAATGAAACGCAATTTATTAGCGGCCATTCAACAGGGTCATGCAACAGAAGTATAGGATTGTGGCATTATCTCATTCATTTTAAAGTTGCCATTTGTTCAGTGCTTTCATATTTCCATATCATTTATACCATACAAGTGTGATAAAACGGTGATACAACTCTTTGTTTCTTTTTTTGTAATTTTTTTTACGAATGCTGACTTTATATTATGGTACCAATGTACCTAAATTAACTGTGATGAAGTATTTGTAGTTGAAAGTTGAAGGTTGTAATCTGATGAGTTTAATGAATTTAATTAGTGCATAACAAAGAATTTGATCATGTTGATGTATGAGAATTTGTATTTGTTAATGTATATTGCAACTTTATTTATTTTGATTAATGTTAAGCGTAATTTATTAAAGGAAACAAAATACTCATTTTATTGTGAGGGAATTTCTTATTTATTAATAATTAACACCATATCTGATTAATTGCATGATTTTGGGAACAATATCAAAGTTATTGGTAAATCTTAAATTTGAAATTCAGAAATTAAAGACGATTGTAATGTTTTAATTTGAAATTGAAAATCAAAAAAATGTTTTAGATAACACATTTCAATGTACTGTTCATCATTTCTTTCACGTACATTTGTTTTGCTTAATTACTCATACAAACCTAGTCAAGCCATGTTATAAGTAGACTTTAACCAATGTCTAATAACTAGTCAAGTCACGTATTAACTAATGACGATGATTCCATCCACATAATTTAATTTTCATCTTTTTGTTTGTATTGATTAATGTTTTCTCATCATGGGATATGATGTGCAATCAAAATACTGTGAAATTATGCAAAATTTGAATAGTACCATAGTTACATTCTAATCTAAATTTACCAGTTATACATTTTTGGGTGATGAATGTGACTTTGTTCTTTTGTCTGTGATCATGCAATCAACATGCAACTTCCTGACTTAGTCTGTAACTGATTTTTTGTAAGTTTTTTACCTAGTTGAAGATTTACATAAATGAAGAGAAATTAAATAAAATCAGTTTCAAAAATTTTGGACAGAGATGGACACTGCACTCATCCATACAGCTTATGTAATGTAAAAGTAAGTGCAAACCGATTTAGGCATCCATAGAAATGTTATTTAATGAATATTCATGATTTCACAGTATCACTAATTTCTTCCATAATGAATTGTTTTGATTTATATGTAGGAAGCTTTTAATGCTAGGTACATGTATTATGAAAATAGGTATTGCAATGCATTTTCATTCAATGGAAGTTTTTTTAAATAAGAGATTTGTGTCTTTAAAATAAATTTTTGGTTTATAGGCAAATCCAAGTCTTTCTGACTATTTGAATATTTGATTTAAGGTTGTTAAAATCTAAATGTTTTTACACATTACCTAAGAGAAAAAAAGTTCTGATAATAAAGAGGGGGAATAAATATTGGCTAACAAAAGTAAAGTATGAAATAAATATTTTTCACTTGTGTTTTTCAGATTTATTTTGCTTACTCAACTTCTTAAAAGAATAACATTGTACCAAAAATCATTCTTAATTTATAACCAAAGTATAATTAAGACCAAAATGTCTGTGATTTGTCAAAGTAAACAAGTTTCTCATGCAACATACATTTGTACATGTATTTTTGTACATTAGCCAGCTATTTATGAGTTGTAATGACTTTGAATTGTTAACAGTTAAATAAAACATTAAAATCAATTTCTGTGTTATCATAATTCCAGAATACATCTAAAATGTGGTAATTTTCACCTCAGATGGTTGAGGGCAAGGAAGATCTATATTTCCACATTCTATAATATACAGAACTTGACATAATGTAAAGACACTTGTTATAGCAAGACAGCACACTGGATTTCTATGTCTTTTTGGTTTTTAGGCAGTTAAGCTGCCTTATGCTAGCACCCTAGATTTGTGTTCTACCCAATAAATGCTGAAATAGGTGCCATTGTTATTATCTAGCTGGCTATTATGTTATTTATAACTAATTGAACACTGTTTTCATACTTTTAATTCTGGAATACAAAAAATATGACCAGAAAAACCTTTAATGATCGTTGAACCACCCAAAAGTTTTGAAGTTGCACATAGGAAGTAGTGCTCATTAGAAATCCTTATGTAGTTTATCATCCCATGTGCTTTTGGCCAAGATGGCAAAGAACAATTGTACGAATTATTTCATCGCCGAAAATCTCTAATTACAAGTCGTTTACATTTGCCAAATGGCAAAAAGCGCAGGAATATTATATAACGGCTGTGACTAATATGACACGGAGTTGAAGTCTCAGTTGGCGGAATTTTTAACTTCGTCGACAAAACATTAATCAAGGACGTTTTAAATTTGGTGGATTCTGATAATAATCATTTTGTTCAACCGCTAGCTTTATACCGAAAATCGCCAACAAGTTATGTGTAAATCCGAGTAATATCGTATCTGACTGACAAAAACAACATTGAAAAACAATGGATGCCATTAACCGGAAATGAAGACAATTATAATACCGGATCAAATTCCGGGGGCGGATAAGGGTAATTCCGCGTTTGCCGATCAAATACAATAAAAAAATAATAATTCCAGACAGGAGACAAAATATAGCTATGATGATGAAATATAAACACTAGAATTGAAAACCAAAGATATATTGAAAAGAAAGAAAAAGCAGAAAATATTTTATACAGAAACTCAAAATTACTTTTAGTTCACAAATTTTCATGTCAAAATCCAATAAAATGTGACAGTATTTTCCTTATCATTAATAAATATTGATATTACATGTAGATGTTTTTATAGTTTGAACATATTACTACAATTCCATGAGGTAATTTCTTCTCAATTTTGAAGGGCCAATAAAAATCTGGAAGTTTCTTACTTTATTTTCACAGAGGAACTAATATAATAAAAGTGCAACTAGATATGATACACTTAAACAGTTTTGCATTTGAACTGTTTAATATAATGGTATAATTAGTAATTAATAATCAATCGTTGAGACAACACACCCACAGTGATACCCTCAGCCTTCCTAATACCAAAAAAAAAAGATAATTTGCATTCATAAATAAATATACAAGACAATTACATTTATTAATAAACATGTTATACGACAGTGACACTGACAATGAAACAAGCTAACTTAACACTAAAAGCACATTAAAGTACTGAGTTGTGAAATATTTCAAGTAAAAGCAGGACCTGGAATTTAGGTTGTGGACCTTTCAGTTTGGAGTGTCAAAGGTCCTGGACCGCCCAGTACCAAATGTTAATTTGAACCCCTGCATTCGGACAGTAAAGCGATTTTGATGCGTATTGCAATTCAATTTACTTTTGGACATAAAACGTTTGAATGCGTATTAAACTAATTCAAATCAGTTAATGCGAATTGAATTCAAATTATGTGTGAACACAGCATTTATATATTTAAGAAATGAAGAATATAAAATATTAAAAATAGATGGACAAAATATTTGTATTAAATTTGTTGCAATTCTTGTCTTGCCTTGACAGAATCAAAAGTGAGATATATATATATATATATACACAAGCCTAAATTGAAAACAACGTTCAAACCTATGATTGCGTTGGATAAAACCCCAATTTTATACATGTGCATGTAAAACAAATATATATATATATATATATAGATATAAGAAGATGTGGTATGAGTGCCAATGAGACAACTCTGCATCCAAGTCAAAATTTATAAATGTAAACCATTATAGGTCAAAGTACGGTCTTCAACACGGAGCCTAGGCTCACACCGAACAGCTATAAAGGGCCCCAAAACTAGTGTAAAACCATTCAAACGGAAAACCAACGGTCTAATCTATATATATATATAGGCATGCTGTTTTGGCGGCATCAACAATGTATTAGTTTGTGATTTTGTGATAAGGTCTAGTTTATGGTAGGTCAATGATATTTGGTAAGCAGTTGTGTTAGCATAGGCACATCTCATTACCATGGAGAATATTTGGCCCCACACCCTTGGTCATGGTCTATTGACTTTGAAACTTTGCATAGTTTACATGTATATGTTTGTGATTAGGTCAGTTTAGGGGGAACCACTAGTGGTAAGTCAATGATATTTGGTGTGCAGTTGTATAAACTTTTCCATTTCTAATTTCCATTATTATTTGGCCCCGCCTCCTCAATCATGCTCTTTTCACTTGGAAACTTATGTTACTTTGAAATTTCATTTCTTAGTTTTTGATCATGTTAGTATTAGGGAAACCAATAGTGGTAGGTCAATGATAATTGGCATGCAGGTGTAGAAGCATTAGTACGTCTCATTTCCTTAGAGCCTAGAGGATATTTGGTCCTTACCCCTCAGTCATATGCATATAATCTATTGACTTTGAAACTTTTACTTAGTTTACATGAATTAGTTTGTGATTATTATGATTATGTCAGTTTAAAATTACCAGTAATCTTAAATCAAAGCTATTTGGTATGCGAACGTATTGGTATTCAAAAGTTTCATTTCCATGGATAGTATATAACCCCACCCCCTCATTATGGTTCATTGACTTAGAAATTGAATTTGTGTTAAGGTTTGTTTAAAGGGAACGACTTATGAAAAGTCAATGGTATTTGGTAAGCAGTTGGCACATCTCATTTCCGTAGAGATTGTTCAGCCCTGAACCATCAGTCATGGTTCATTGTCTTTGAATATCACTTACATGATAAAGTATTTCTATTTTAATTGTAACATTTGCATTATCAAAATAACAAATTGGCAAACCATGTCTCTGTGTTAACAGCTTATCATAGATTAGACATGTACAATTATTATAAAAATAAGGAGATGTGGTATGATTGCCAATGAGACAACTATCCACCAAAATTCAAATGAAGTGGATGTAAGTAATTACAGGTAACTGTACAGCCTTCAAAAATATATAAATAAATTTGGTGTATTAACTGTCTTCTGATTGGTTAAAAGTATTACTTTTATTTTCAATGTTGTCAATTTTATGGCGACACGCCCACTCTGACGTTGTGTATTCATACGCCAACATGTGTGTACGTTGTTATTGTTAATATAAATAATATAAAAGTTCTTTGAGCCTTATTTTGATAGAAATTTATTTATAATGAATGGCAATAATTTATTTTGAATTTATTGAACCATGAAATTAATTTTGACTCTTCACATTTACATAATCCGCTTCGCGGATAATTCAATGAAGAGTCAAAATAATTTTATGGTTCAATAAATCAAAATAAATAATAACCATTCATTAAATGTTGCATCATTGCTAGGCTATTATAACAACATCAGTATTTCTTGTAATATACAAGAAAATTACACCACTTTAATTCATATAGTTTCAGGTATGATTTGATAATTGTGCATAGTGGCACCAGCTGATCTAACTAAAACCACTAATATGGCATATTCAAACTCTAGTACATAGTGGAATTAAACCATACACCACTGTTGAAATTATTATTCTGATAAGAATATTCCTCCATGCAGCCTGCAACAATTAGCAAAACCTATACTGCATAGCTATAAACGACCACAAAATGACAAATGTAAAACAATAAAACTAAAGCAGCCTGATTTATGTACAAAACAATTATGAAAATAATATGATATACGGCAACAATCAACAATCACCAAATTACTGGGTCCTCACTATGGACAGGTACATACAGAATGTGGTAGGAATGGATAGTGGAAACATTACTGTTCAAACATTATTTGATACTTAAAAATAGCTGAGATAAATATTTTCATCAATTCTTCCACAATATTCATCTTTACTTCTGCCAAGTTTGCCTATGGTTTTTTAATTAACTGCCTATAGCGCCCTTGGTGCTTTGATTGTCTTGCCTTGACGGAGTCAAAAAGCGAGACATAGGCAGCTTCAACAATGTGTTAGTTTGTGATTAGGTCAGTTTATGGGGAACCACTAGTGGTAGGTCAATGATATTTGGTATGCTGTTTTATAAGCATTGGCACATCTCATTTCCATGGAGATTGTTTGGCCCTGTATCTTCAGTTATGGTTCATTTACTTTGCATATTTTGCATAGCTTACATATTTAGGTATTGCTATTTTAATTTCAACATTTGCATTTTACTATCAAAATAACAAAAAGGCGAGAAATATCTCTGTTAACAGTTTATTTGTGTTGTTAGGTTGCTGTCACATTGATGTATATCCCTCATTTCTTCTGAGTTTTTATTCCTTTTATTTTAGCTCACCTGACCCAGAGGGCTTGTGCTAACTATTCCCATCGCTTGGCATCCGTAGTCTTGTCATTGTCATCTCTTAACTTTTACAAAAATCTTCTCTGAAACTACTGGGCCAATTGAAACCAAACTTGGCCACAATCATGATTAGGGTATCTAGATTAAAAAATGTGTCCGACATGGCTAAAAATAGAACATGGGTAAAATGCAAGATTTGTCTATTATCCTGAAAACCATTATGAATACAGGAAATCTGACAGGGCCAAAAATGTTCAGAATGTTGAGATCTACTTACATCAAAACTTTTTTTCTGCCTTTTTAGTTCGGTTATTTATATACTATCAATTTACAAGTCTTTAAAAAAAGCTTGTTATTTTGAAACAGATTAGCGAACATCCTTAATCTGAAATAAACTAACAGATATAAATCTTTTAATAGGTTCCTCTGATTAAAATAATGAAAATCATACTTTTTTAATTGCTAAACATGGATAGGTTCTGGTGGGCTGTGCCTCAGACTCCTTGCCTCAGTAGAATCAGAGGTCAAGCGATACCTTTGGACCTTAGAGGGTTTTTGAATGTTATATATATGCAGGTATTCATCACAAATTTTCTTAATTGACAATAATCTTGTAAAGACTTAGCTGTTGGATGCCTTACATAGCCACCAAATGCAGTTTTGATTTTAATCTCAGAAATGGAGACTATATTTCCACATGTAATCATGAAATGAATATATTATGTATAGGTTTCAATCAAAATCAAAATAAATGTTTGTGCTTGTTTATTTAGGCTTTAAGACCTTTAAGGTTTTTTTGTCTCCATCTGCAAGGAATATCATGGTAGTTGAGACAAAAGTATAGTGCTTCTAGCATTATGATATGATTTCAAAATTAAATATATACAGTAAACCATTGACAATATTCTACAGTTTTTTTTCGGCTGCAATGCCTCGGTGGTAGTGTGCTGGGAAGTAGGTTCAAACCCCAGTAAGGTCAAACCAAAGACTTGAAGAAAATTGTTATAAGATTCAATATAAATATTTTGTTCTAGACATATTTTTGTTACCATTTATAATTTGAATTACCATTATTATTATCAATGCATTAACAGTCAACAACAAAATATGAACATAGGACAAGATATGATAAGGCCACTTTTTTTGACCCCTGAATATGAAAATCAAAAATCATTTGAAATCTGTCAAAAACACACTTCAGATGTTCATAAGACATTAGACAACTAGTATCAATGAACAGTATTTATATTTTTAATTTTGTCATGCATAACTTTTTTCATTTGGTGAAAAACTGCCAATATGGTCCGGGAGCATATGCCCTTTGATTTTCGTTATCACAAGTACAGTCCCAGTGTGGACAGTGTATATTACTTACAAAATCTTTTCATACACTTTCCCTTTCATTTCTTTATATTTTATGCATAAAAAGTAAGTACGGTGATAAAACTACATGTAAAAACATTTGGGTCATAAATTTTAAGGTAAGAGAAAGATGAAAGTAAGAAAAAGTAGTTATTTGGTCCAGTTGAAAAATGTAAAAATTTAGTATGACCGAAGCTGTCAAAGTGAATTATAGATCCCCTCAACAATAAACTGTCCATATTTTAAGTTAGCGCTGGTAGGCTTTTCTATAACTTTGATATAATTTGTTCCAACGTAGTACACTACACTGTACAAGTCTTATTATGAATACGAAGGTGGAAGTTTTTTTATTTGCATTTATTGTTCTATAGAAAAACACTAAACTGTTCTCGAGCCAATTCATTTTGAGATTTTCTGACCAATATTTTGATGTAAGATTATCCCAAAAAGATATACACTGCTACAAGAAGTATTTACAAAGATGCCAACTGTTGTGTGTAAAACATCTCTTTTGGTTAGGCTGTTGATCATTTCTATTTTGAACATCACAAGTTACCAAAATTCTACACAAACATGACAAAATTATATCAGCCTGTTCATTTATCAAGAAAATAACATAATTTTGATAAGCTTGAATGATATTACTATTATGCATTCGCATAAAAAACGGTATATTTTAAAACATATTAATAGAAATACATACAAGTTGAGCATCAAATTTAGCTTCGCTAGTAGCCTACATTTTAGTAGACCGTTTAACTTAACTTTTGTCTCATGGTATGTGATTGGCATTTGCGTGTTATTTATATCTTATGGACTGAACTAAAAACACAAGTCGGGTGAGCATTGATAATTCAAAGAACCTATTTAATCACACTACATATTTATGTGTCAGTCCATATTAGGACTAGGTTAAAGGTTTTCTTAAGTTGTATCTTAATGCTTTATCCCTAGCTAGCTTAATACATAAGTTGTTGTTAAGACTACTTTAACATCGTTAGTAGTCTGTCAAATTGATTCCTTTTTTTTTGTAGTAAATGACGATAGGTGCCTATAATTGTTGAAGACTATAATTATGTTAACCCCTAGATGTATTTTGTTTTCGTTTTTGTCTAGCTTGCACTGATTGTTACAGAATGCCTTATGTTCTAAAGATCATTGCAAAGTCTAGATGTCCATCATAAAGGGTTCATCGGACTTTGACCTCATGTCATGGATCAGTGATCAAGGTTAAGTTTTTGTGGTTAATTCCGATTCTCAAATACTATATTACATTGTAGCCTAGACATTATACAATGTTTTATATATTTCTGCCTATATCTTAGTATATGAAATAATTGTAAATTGGTGTCCATTTGGCAGGGTTCATTTTACTTTGACCCCAATTTTCTAAGAAATTTTCAACACAAAATTCAATTATAATCAGTAAATCAGGCAATGCATTTCAGCATGTGCCCTTGAGTTTTACTATTGTAACACAATGCCTTTGAATGTAACTCTTCTGCGACTGTTTGCGAGAAAATTCTAATTCTTGGTAGGATAATATGAAGTTGACCATACTATACTGTCATCTTTATTTAACTATTCCGGTGAGAGTTAAGGGACTTTGCCCATTTTATTCTCTTTTGTATCACAATGACGCCTTGTAAAGACAACTCCTCTGAGACTGTTTTTGAGATACATGTATCTTTTATTTTGGTAGTAATCATCTCATTTTCATTTGACGATTCTTGTGGAATGAATAGGACTTTAAATATCATCTGCCAAAGGCTGCATACTT